>JALGBA010003987.1:5520000-5954515 GCA_023970755.1 Azemiops feae | reverse complement strand
ATGGTTTTTCGGCTTCCCCAACCTGGGGGTACATGAATATACGTATACTTTTCGAATTTGAGGTCAGGTTCACATTTTGACTTTGCATGCTTTATTGGATTTTTGCCAACAAATGCAAGATACAAACAGGGCTAACTTCTCAGGGGGAGGTCGCAGACGGAAAACATATGGTTTTTCGGCTTCCCCAAGCTGGGGGGAACATGAATATAGGTATACTTTTCGAATTTCAGGTCAGGTTCACATTTTGACTTTTCATGCTTTATTGACTTTTCATGCTTTATTGGATTTTTGCCAACAAATGCAAGATACAACCAGGGCTATCTTCTCAGGGGGAGGTCGCAGATGGAAAACATAGGGTTTTTCAGCTTCCCCAACCTGGGGGGAACCTGAATATACGTATACTTTTCGAATTTGGGATCAGTTTCACATTTTGACATTTCATGCTTTATTCGGTTTGCAACAAATGCAAGATACAACCAGGGCCACCTTCTCAGGGGGAGGTCGCAGATGGAAAACATATGGTTTTTCGGCTTCTCCAACCTGGGGGGAACATGAATATATGTATACTTTTCGAATTTGAGGTCAGGTTCACATTTTGACTTTTCATGCTTTATTGGATTTTCATGCTTTATTGGATTTTTGCCAACAAATGCAAGATACAACCAGGGCTAACTTCTCAGGGGGAGGTCGCAGAAGGAAAACATATGATTTTTCGGATTCCCCAACCTCGGGGGAACCTGAATATATGTATACTTTTCGAATTTGAGGTCAGTTTCACATTTTTACTTTTCATGCTTTATTGGATTTTCCCCAACAAATGCAAGATACAACCAGGGCTAACTTCTCAGGGGGAGATCGCAGAAGGAAAACATATGGTTTTTTGGATTCCCCAACCTGGGGGGAACCTGAATATATGTATACTTTTCGAATTCGAGGTCAGTTTCACATTTTGACTTTTCATGCTTTATTGGATTTTTGCCAACAAATGCAAGATTTGTAACCAGGGCTACCTTCCCAGGGGGAGGTCGCAGATGGAAAACATATGGTTTTTCAGCTTCTCCAACCTGGGGGGAACATGAATATATGTATACTTTTCGAATTTGAGGTCAGGTTCACATTTTGACTTTTCATGCTTTATTGGATTTTCATGCTTTATTGGATTTTTGCCAACAAATGCAAGATACAACCAGGGCTAACTTCTCAGGGGGAGATCGCAGACGGAAAACATATGGTTTTTCGGCTTCCCCAACCTGGGGGGAACATGAATATATGTATACTTTTCGAATTTGAGGTCAGGTTAACATTTTGACTTTTCATGCTTTATTGGATTTTCATGCTTTATGGATTTTTGCCAACAAATGCAAGATACAACCAGGGCTAACTTCTCAGGGGGAGATCGCAGACGTAAAACATATGGTTTTTCGGCTTCCCCAACGTGGGGGGAACATGAATATATGTATACTTTTCGAATTTGAGGTCAGGTTCACATTTTGACTTTTCATGCTTTATTGGATTTTCCGCCAACAAATGCAAGATACAAACCAGGGCTAACTTCTCAGGGGGAGGTCGCAGAAGGAAAACATATTGTTTTTTGGATTCCCCAACCTGGGGGGAACATGAATATATGTATACTTTTCGAATTTGAGGTCAGGTTCACATTTTGACTTTTCATGCTTTATTGGATTTTCCCCAACAAATGCAAGATACAACCAGGGCTACCTTCTCAGGGGCAGGTCGCAGATGGAAAACGTATGGTTTTTTGGCTTCTCCAACATGGGGGGAACATGAATATATGTATACCTTTCGAATTTGATGTCAGGTTCACATTTTGACTTTTCATGCTTTATTGGATTTTCATGCTTTATTGGATTTTTGCCAACAAATGCAAGCTACAACCAGGGCTAACTTCTCAGGTGGAGGTCGCAGACGGAAAACATATCATTTTTCGGATTGCCCAACCTGGGGGGAACCTGAATATATGTATACTTTTCGAATTTGAGGTCTGTTTCACATTTTGACTTTTCATGCTTTATTGGATTTTCCCCAACAAATGCTAGATACAACCAGGGCTAACTTCTCAGGGGGAGATCGCAGAAGGAAAACATATGGTTTTTTGGATTCCCCAACCTGGGGGGAACCTGAATATATGTATACTTTTCGAATTCGAGGTCAGTTTCACATTTTGACTTTTCATGCTTTATTGGATTTTTGCCAACAAATGCAAGATTTGTAACCAGGGCTACCTTCTCAGGGGGAGGTCGCAGATGGAAAACATATGGTTTTTCAGCTTCTCCAACCTGGGGGGAACATGAATATATGTATACTTTTCGAATTTGAGGTCAGGTTCACATTTTGACTTTTCATGCTTTATTGGATTTTCATGCTTTATTGGATTTTTGCCAACAAATGCAAGATACAACCAGGGCTACCTTCTCGGGGAGGTCGCAGAAGGAAAACATATGGTTTTTCGGATTCCCCAACCTGGGGGGAACCTGAATATATGTATACTTTTCGAATTTGAGGTCAGTTTCACATTTTGACTTTTCATGCTTTATTCGATTTTTGCCAACAAATGCAAGATACAACCAGGGCTACCTTCTCAGGGGCAGGTCGCAGATGGAAAACATATGGTTTTTCGGCTTCTCCAACATGGGGGGAACATGAATATATGTATACCTTTCGAATTTGATGTCAGGTTCACATTTTGACTTTTCATGCTTTATTGGGTTTTCATGCTTTATTGGATTTTTGCCAACAAATGCAAGATACAACCAGGGCTAACTTCTCAGGTGGAGGTCGCAGAAGGAAAACATATGGTTTTTCGGATTCCCCAACCTGGGGGGAACCTGAATATATGTATACTTTCCGAATTTGAGGTCAGTTTCACATTTTGACTTTTTATGCTTTATTGGATTTTCCCCAACAAATGCAAGATACAACCAGGGCTAACTTCTCAGGGGGAGGTCGCAGAAGGAAAACATATTGTTTTTTGGATTCCCCAACCTGGGGGGAACATGAATATATGTATACTTTTCGAATTTGAGGTCAGGTTCACATTTTGACTTTTCATGCTTTATTCGATTTTCCCAAACAAATGCAAGATACAACCAGGGCTAACTTCTCGGGGATGTCGCAGAAGGAAAACATATGGTTTTTCGGATTCCCCAACCTGGGGGGAACCTGAATATATGTATACTTTTCGAATTTGAGGTCAGTTTCACATTTTGACTTTTCATGCTTTATTCGATTTTTGCCAACAAATGCAAGATACAACCAGGGCTACCTTCTCAGGGGCAGGTCGCAGATGGAAAACATATGGTTTTTCGGCTTCTCCAACATGGGGGGAACATGAATATATGTATACCTTTCGAATTTGATGTCAGGTTCACATTTTGACTTTTCATGCTTTATTGGATTTTCATGCTTTATTGGATTTTTGCCAACAAATGCAAGATACAACCAGGGCTAACTTCTCAGGTGGAGGTCGCAGACGGAAAACATATCGTTTTTCGGATTGCCCAACCTGGGGGGAACCTGAATATATGTATACTTTTCGAATTTGAGGTCTGTTTCCCATTTTGACTTTTCATGCTTTATTGGATTTTCCCCAACAAATGCTAGATACAACCAGGGCTAACTTCTCAGGGGGAGATCGCAGAAGGAAAACATATGGTTTTTTGGATTCCCCAACCTGGGGGGAACCTGAATATATGTATACTTTTCGAATTCGAGGTCAGTTTCACATTTTGACTTTTCATGCTTTATTGGATTTTTGCCAACAAATGCAAGATTTGTAACCAGGGCTACCTTCTCAGGGGGAGGTCGCAGATGGAAAACATATGGTTTTCAGTTCTCCACCGGGGGGAACAGAATATATGTTATACTTTTCGAATTTGAGGGTCAGGTTCACATTTTGACTTTTCATGCTTTATGGATTTTCATGCTTTATTGATTTTGCCAACAAATGCAAGATTTGTAACCAGGGCTACCTTCTCAGGGGGAGGTCGCAGATGGAAAACATATGGTTTTTCAGCTTCTCCAACCTGGGGGGAACATGAATATATGTATACTTTTCGAATTTGAGGTCAGGTTCACATTTTGACTTTTTATGCTTTATTGGATTTACATGCTTTATTGGATTTTTGCCAACAAATGCAAGATACAACCAGGGCTACCTTCTCAGGGGGAGGTAGCAGATGGAAAACATATGGTTTTTCGGCTTCTCCAACCTGGGGGGAACATGAATATATGTATACTTTTCGAATTTGAGGTCAGGTTCACATTTTGACTTTTCATGCTTTATTGGATTTTCCCCAACAAATGCAAGATACAACCAGGGCTAACTTCTCAGGGGGAGGTCACAGAAGGAAAACATATGGTTTTTCGGATTCCCCAACCTGGGGGGCACCTGAATATATGTATACTTTTCGAATTTGAGGTCAGGTTCACATTTTGACTTTTCATGCTTTATTTTACTTTTTGCGCAACAAATGCATATACAACCATTGGTTAACTCTCAGGGGAGTCGCAGACCGGAAAACATAGGGTTTTTCGATTCCCCACCTGCGGAGAACTGAATATATGTTATCTTTTCGAATTTGAGGTCAGTTCACATTTTACTTTTCATGATTTTATTGGATTTTTCATGCACTATTGGATTTTTGCCAACAAATGCAATATACAACCAGGCTAACTTCCCTCATTGGGAGGTCGCAGACGATAACATATTGTTTTTTCGCTAACCCAACTGGGGGAAACATGATATAATCTGTCCTTTTCGAATTTGAGATCAGGTTCACATTTGACTTTTCATCTTTAATTTGGATTTTCATGCTTTATGGATTTTTCCCAACAAATGCAAAATACATCCAGGGGTATCTTCTCAGGGGGAGGTCGCAGACGGAAAACATATGGTTTTTCGGATTCCCCAAGCTGGGGGGAACCTGAATATATGTATACTTTTCGAATTTGAGGTCAGGTTCACATTTTGACTTTTCATGCTTTATTGATTTTCATGCTTTATTGGATTTTTGCCAACAAATGCAAGATACAACCAGGGCTAACTTCTCAGGGGGAGATCGCAGATGGAAAACATATGGTTTTTCGGATTCCCCAACCTGGGGGGAACATGAATATATGTATACTTTTCGAATTTGAGGTCAGGTTCACATTTTGACTTTTCATGCTTTATTGATTTTCATGCTTTATTGGATTTTTGCCAACAAATGCAAGATACAACCAGGGCTAACGTCTCAGGGGGAGGTCGCAGATGTAAAACATATGGTTTTTCGGCTCCCCAACCTAGGTTTTATCTTGCATTTGTTGGCAAAAATCCAATAAAGCATGAAAATCCAATAAAGCATGAAAAGTCAAAATGTGAACCTGACCTCAAATTCGAAAAGTATACATATATTCATGTTCCCCACAGATTGGGGAATCCGAAAAACCATATGTTTTCTATCTGCGACCTCCTCCTTAGAAGTTAGCCCTGTTTGTACCTTGCATTTGTTGGCAAAAATACAATAAAGCATGAAAATCCAATAAAGCATGAGAAGTCAAAATGTGAACCTGACCTCAAATGCGAAAAGTATACATATATTCATGTTCCCCCCAGGTTGGGGAATCCGAAAAACCATATGTTTTCCATCTGCGACCTCCCCCTGAGAAGTTAGCCCTGGTTGTATCTTGCATTTGTTGGAAAAAATCCAATAAAGCATGAAAAGTCAAAATGTGAAACTGACTTCAAATTTGAAAAGTATACATATATTCAGGTTCCCCACCAGTTGGGGAAGCCGAAAAACCATATGTTTGCCGTATGCAACCTCCCCCTGAGAAGTTAGCCTGGATGTATCTTGCATTTGTTGGCAAAATTCCAATTCAGCATGGAAAGTCAAAATTTTAAACTGACTTCAACTCTTAAAAGTATACATATATTCATGTTCCCCCCAGGTTGGGGAATCCGAAAAACCATGTTTTTTATCTGCGACCTCCTCCTTAGAAGTTAGCCCTGGTTGTACCTTGCATTTGTTGGCAAAAATCCAATAAAGATGAAAAGTCAAAATGTGAACCTGACCTCAAATTCGAAAAGTATACATATATTCATGTTCCCCCCAGGTTGGGGAATCCGAAAAACCATATGTTTTCCGTCTGCGACCTCCCCCTGAAAAGTTAGCCCTGGTTGTATCTTGCATTTGTTGACAAAAATCCAATAAAGCATGAAAATCCAATAAAGCATGAAAAGTCAAAATGTGAACCTGACCTCAAATTCGAAAAGTATACAGATATTCATGTTCCCCCCAGGTTGGGGAAGCCGAAAAGCCATATGTTTTTTATCTGCGACCTCCTCCTTAGAAGTTAGCCCTGGTTGTACCTTGCATTTGTTGGCAAAAATCCAATAAAGATGAAAAGTCAAAATGTGAACCTGACCTCAAATTCGAAAAGTATACAGATATTCATGTACCCCCAGGTTGGGGGTTCACATTTTGACTTTTCATGCTTTATTGGATTTTTGCCAACAAATGCAAGATATAATCATTAAAGAAGTTTGAACTTTTTCAGTTTTTTACCTGAAATTTAAAGAAAGATGTGACTGCTTCAAAAGTTTCCTTATTTAATAGTTTTCTAAAAACCTTCTTGCTCATTTTATTGTTCATTTTGTATTTTATGCAATAATTTAATGTTTATTTTATCACTTAATTTTACTATGTGTTTTGTAAACCAACTAGGAAAATTTTTAATGAAGGTGGAGTACAAGTGTTTTAAACCAATTTGGTTAGCTTTACAATATATATATTATATGAAAAATGCAACTGTCAATATCTTTTCTCCTAAAAAACAATCACCTTCTAAAAGAATTGGAACAGCTGCCATGCACAACCAATAAAAACATTTAATAACGGTAGGCCAAATGCTTTTATAATGAGTAAGTTTTGATTTACTTTGGTAAATCTGAAAGGAATATTCACCACCATTTCTGCTCTGAGAATAATTCCATAGCCTTCAGAAAATGATGTTCCACAATGAGGCAGACTGTCAGGACCCCAAACCCTCTGTGTTTTCTCTTGCATATATATTCTACTTTTGGGGCCTGCCATTTTGCTGGGGGGAGGGGGTGCTTGGGATAACTTTTGCTTTCTACTTTCCCTCTCCTGCCTCTATCCTTGAGAAAGGAATGTGTCTCCCTTATCAGGGAGACAGTTACAGAGAAATGAAAGCTGGAGAAGACCTTGAGATGCGCGCCAACTGTGCCAGTTACCCACACATCATACCACCTGTGGATTGGCTGGATTTCAAATGGACATTATGACTTTGGTGGGAGGAGGAATATTGCTTGCTTAACTATACTGTTTGCACAGGATTTTCCCCAGATCTTGCCTTGACTTCCCTACTGTCACTGACCCCTAATAAAAGTATCCTTTTGAGACAATGCCTGTTTCAAGAGTTCTGCTTTCTTGGCTGGTTAGTTGAAGTGGGTCCTTACACAGACATGATAAATGAACTCACTTGGGATAAATAATATTCCCTATTTTGAACTAAGTTCGTACTATAGGTTAAAGTGACAACCTGTGCCACTTCAGATGTGGCTGAACTAGAATTCTAAGCATTGTTAGGAAGGTTGACTAGTGCTGCTGGCTGCTGGAAGTTATACCTGTAAGTTCATAATATCTGAAGTTAGAGGTTGCCTAGACCCTTTGTAAAAAATAAACAATTGACATTATAAGAATGTAAACTGACAAAAAAGTGAAGGAGAGTGGAGAACCATAAGTCATAAATCCACTGACAATCACTCTTCTCAATTGCTTTCAGACACAAAATATTAGCAATGTCATTCAAACACATAGAACCTACTTCAAGCCACAGCATTATGTATACATTATACAACCATTTCCTTTCCTCTCCTTTCCTCAGAATGAAAACAATTGGAATAAAGATAGAATTAAGGACTATGTAAGAGCCAAGCTTCCTACTAGAAGTTTATAAAATCCCAAATGCTTAGGTCTTTCATAGTGGAGTTGGTTGACTCATTTGATCATTAGAATGGTTATATATAATATTCTAAATACTTTGGCCTCATTATCAGTTTGGAAGATATTATAACAATTTTTCAATCCATTTTATAAACTGTGCTTTTTTTCTTGTTTCATAGTTATTTGTTATTAAATTAAGTATTCTTAATTTAAAGTATATTTCCTGGGTTGTGACTTCCAGGTTAATTGTGAAATTAACTGTGAAATTAGGTTTTGCCTGAGACTTCTTATTGATACATATTAATTGTCAGTGTGTGCAACTGTCAGTTTGCTGCTTCTGCAGTTTTTTTGAAGTTCACCATAAGATGCTTAAATTTTTAGTGTTTAAAATAATTTGATTCCATTCACAAACCCATTCTTCATGTAGATCACTTATAAAATTGCCAGTTCTGATACATAGTCTTGGAGATGTCATTCTCCTTCGTTAAAGAATTCCATTTAGTCATACTTATTTATTTATTTGTTAATTTATTTGCTGCCTATCTCATCATGGGGCTACTCTAGGCATCTTACAACAATAAAAAAGAAGAAATGAAAAGAATTTAAACAGAACGGAATTAAGATAATAGAACAATAAAATAAACAATGAAAAAGAATAGAATAGAATAGAATAGAATAGAATAGAATAGAATAGAATAGAATAGAATAGAATAGAATAGAATAGAATAGAATAGAATAGAGCTGGAAGGAACCTTGGAGGTCTTCTAGTTCAGCCCCCTGCTCAAGCAGGAGAACCGATACCATGTCTGAGCAGGAGACATGAGTCCAGAAGAATCTCTAGATTCCAAACTGGGTCTGATCAGGGTAGTGCAAATTCATCCAGAATTAAGTATGACAAACACTCAGATACTGAGTCTCCATGCACTCAAAGCCACTCAGTCTTGCCAGGGTTCAATCAAAGTCTCTTGTCCCCCATCCAGACCCTTACAGCCTCAGACATCACAAGAGGGCAGAGAAAGCATCACTCGAGTCACCATTTGTACTTGTTACTGTCTGCAGTTTCACAAAGTATTTAATTCTACAGTATTTTATTTGATGTCACCTAATTTCATTTTAAAGTCTTAGATAACATAAACTTACTACCCTCTATATCTATCTGCTTGTTATTCTTCCCAAATAAATTGTATTTATATTATTTCTATACCACTTCCCATTAAAAGAAATCTCCAAGCAGTAAACAATTAAAACTTACAATTAAATTTAAATTAAACTAATTTATATCAAGTTTCTCCTAGTATGCTTAATAACTACTTTTTTTAATAATGTAGTCCATCATTACCTAAAAGCTGTTAAATTAACAGGATTGTAATTTTATGGCTTTATGCTTTTTTCATCAAAAATGTTTTATTAATTTTAAAATGTGAATCACATAAGAGGTCCATCCCACCTTACTTGCCTTCATAAAGGGCCTTAAGATTCTTCAGGCTGGAAGTAGTTGATGCTGTGACTAAAGAAGGCATCACTCCTGCTCCGCAAGAGCCCATATGTTTTTACTTTTTTTCTCTATTTATTTCTTCTAATTTAAACATTATTTGTAACTGTGTTTTATATTCACGTTTTCTTGCATTGTAAGCTGCACAGAGTTGTTCTTGATAGCCAAAACGGCAGCATATAAATTAAATAAATATATAATCTAATTTCACAGCATACATAAATATTACATACTACTAAAGTGCAGAATTGTTTTGTTAAAAAAAATCCCCCAAACTTACCTTTAGTACCAATAATGAATGAAAATTATCCAAATTCCTTGTGTGTATTATTTATTTTAAAAAGTCCTCTCAATCTGTATTTGCCCATAAATGAGGGTACAGTTTTAAGCATTGCAGTAAACCATCAGAATTAAAAGAAAAAGAAAAAGAAATTGAAGAGAAAATCACAAAAGAGAGGTATTTTTTCCTACAAGTACTTGCCAGTGCTCACTTCCTGAGATTGAAACCTTACATTATCTTACATTATCTTATCTTAAAGTAAAGTAGATTGGCTCTGTAGAGGGAAAAGCAGAATTTGGATTTATTCTTGGTGATGATAGAACAACTGGAATGCTAAAGAAATTATCTCAGTACTTCAGAGATGGGGAAATAAACTAAGGGTTTTAAGAGCTCCACAGATAAATTTGGGTATTTGATATAAAATATTTTTGCTAAGATAAATCTCATTCATCTATTAAGAAGCTTCACCTCATGCTCAGTGTATGGTTATATACTGTTGCATGTTTTTTGAGTATGTTTCTTGAGTATGAAAAAGGCCTTCATTTCAGTGTTTGTTCAATGATGTTTGATTATCTGTGGCTTCTAGATACAGAAGTGGCATAAAGCCCCATTTTGCTGAAGGAGGAAAATTTGGCCAACTGAATATAAGTAATAAGAGAAACAGACTGGATTTTCCAACTATGTAGCAGAATTAGAAGAATGAAGCTTTGGGTCATGTGGGAGAAATATGCTGATGCAGATTTTAAAGAAATCAAATCTGTAGATTAATCCAGAAATTTGAGAAAATATATTTTTGAGTATCCAAATGAGAAAATGTCCTGTCCTTTCTATGAATATTGAAAGAGACCTACAGTTAGACACACAAAGCTGGAAAGTGCATACATATCTAAAATGCATTTTCTCTCAAAGTATAACTTCCCAGATTATTGTTTGGCTGATTTTTATTTTTGTGTTTTCCAGGTGGGTGGGAAACAGGTACTGTGAAATAATATTCAGTAAATGACAAAGCAAGTAGTAAGTTGTGCTTTTCCTGTAGTTGTTAGTCAACTTCATTCATGTTGAAATTTGCTAGTGCAGATCCATGAAGAATTCAATCTAAACATATAAGTAGTGATGAAAACAAATACACAATTGTACTAATTTAGCAAGAAAGAAGGCATAATTGAGAAATCATCCTTGGACATGTGCATACACATTATTTTCCATCCTGCAATGCTGACACTAGAAACATTGAACTAGCTACATGGAACTTTAAATGAAAATTAAGATGTACCTTTGCATACGATATCTGTGGGGCTCAAATACCCATGATTATACCTCAATAAAGAACATAGGTTTTCTTCTAAAATTCCTCCCACTTAGAGAAAAAGGAAAGGAGGAAATTAGTTTTTGAGCATAGTAAGAAGTCCTCTGACCTCAACATCTAGACCTCAATATTTCACATTTTTTAAAAAATGCAAGAGATAAGCAGCTTATTAGAGAATTCTTGTACAATGGAAATAGTAATTTTTAAAAGATAATGTACTACATATTTTTGTTTACTTTCATTTATCACTTTATATCTGGGTTTGTATATATATGTATGTTGTATCACATTTAAATTGTGCTGTGAAGCCACACAAACCAGATCAATTAACAATGAAGGTTTGGCTTCATAAAGTATAAAGAAAAAGGATGATGTTTTATGAAAAACCCTTAAGTGGAAATGCTGAGACATTACTTCTGCTGGCTAATTCATTTAAAGCTTGCTGGAGACCCTTATTCAAAGCTATGTCTACTTTATCCCCATAATGTCTCATTTCAGGACAAAAGATCAATGTCCATATTACTGTAAGGAACCACTTCAATCCACATCTTAAGAAAGCAGAACTCTTGGAAACAATCTCTTCCAACAGGAACTTTTATTAAGAGAAATTGATAATAGGTATAATAGACAGGATCTGGGGAATTCCCTTATACATCAACGTTTTAAAGTGTCCCTAAGCAAACTCCTCCCCACATTCCTTCTGGCCGACTCAGGCCGGCAAATCTCTAGGTGTAAACCCAGGGAAGATAACATCAATCCGGCTCCACGATCATTCACCAGCTCTTCAGAGTTTATTTTGACGACGGAGAAATAAACCAGATTCCGGAGGTCTGTGTCTTTCCACCCCCACCCCTTTTCTAGTTGCCCGGTAAGGAAAGAAGTTCAGAGGGACATAGGATAAAAGTCAAATGGTTCCATTGTAATGGTTAGTAGAGGTGAATAAACAAAAGGTTACTTTGTAGTGAATGGAGGAAGTGAAAGTAATAAAACCCCTCTGCATATCCCCCCTCCACCTTGGAAGTATGGCAGGATCCAGGAAAGAATAATAATTGGGTTTAGATTAGAGGAGATAGAAAGGAAATATAACTGGATTCTGACATCCTGCTCCCCTTAAAAATAAAAGAGATCCACCTGTAGAAAAAACAAAACAGGTATAAAAGTTAGTCTGGCTTGTTAGGATACTCTGTATGAAATTTTTTAAACAGTTTTGGGGCTCTGACATGACGTTTATGAACCCACTCGTTTTGTGAGGAGGGGAGGTGTTTCCATGCTACTAGGTATTGAGTTGTCCCATGATATTTCCTAGAGTCCAGGATTTCCTTTATTTCGAAGTGTTGTTCTCTTTCCATCATGATTGGAGGGGGGGGGATTTTTGGCCGTAAGGGTGACTGTTGTTCTCTTTTCAGCAAACTGCAGTGAAAGATTGGGTGTATTTGCCTGAGATTTTTGGGTAATTCTAATTCTACTGTTACTGGGTTTATGATTCTTTTAATTGGAAAAGGTCCTATATATTTTGGTCCAAGTTTTTTACAAGGTTGTAGGGATTTTAAGTATTTTGTAGACAAATATACCATTTCTCCTGCAATGAATGGTGTGGGTTCAACCCTTTTTTTATCTGCTTGTATTTTGTGTGCTTGCCTAGCTTCGTCTAAGGCTTTTCTAACTATTGGCCAGGTGTTTTGTAATTGTTTTATCCACTCTTTCAATGATGGGATTGCTGGTTCGTTTGGGATTAATTCTGGCATGGGATTGAAACTTTGACTGTTGGCTATTTGAAAAGGAGTGTAACCTGTGCTAGAGTGGACTGCGTTATTGTAAGTGACTTCTGCGAAAGGGAGTAGGTCCGTCCAATTCGACTGCTGGAAATTAAGAAAGCATCTTAAATATTGCTTAAGTACTGAGTTAGACTTCTCTGCTTGACTGTTCCCTTGAGGATGATGACTAGATGTCAGTCCCTGAGTGGTCCCTAAAAGGGATAAAAATTCCTTCCAAAATACAGATGTAAATTGCACTCCCCTATCAGATATGATGCGTTGGGGTGCCCCATGCAATCTGTAAATATGCTGCACGAAAAGTTGTGCTAAAGCTTTTGCGGTGGGAATCTTTTGGCAAGGGATAAAGTGTACCTGTTTGGAAAACAAGTCCGTGACCATCCAGATGACAGTATTCCCATTGCTTTCTGGTAATTCCACTATAAAATCCATGGCATCCAGGGGGCTGAGGGAGTCGCCACTGGTTGTAACAGTCCGGGCAATTTCCCTTGCAACCTCTTAGCAGCCGCGCACGTTGGGCAGCTGGCCACGTAATTTTCTATGTCCTTTTTCATAGATGGCCACCAAAATTGCCTTTTAATTAAGTGTAAGGTTTTTACAAATCCAAAATGCCCTGCTGATTTTGTGTCATGGCACAGCTGCATGAATGTGCCCCTCTGGGTGGTTGGTATATATAATTTTTCCCCCACCCAAGGCAGTCCGTCCTTGATTGTGCACACGTGTCTATTTTTCTGGAACCATTCATCTGTTTCCAAAGTTTTCCGGAATTCAATTCCGGTTTGGCTACCCAGCTGCGGTTTTAATTTAGCTTGGGCTCTGGTGGTTACTGGCGCTGCCAGTTGTGGTTCCGCCATAAGCGGTTTAGAATCGGTGGCTTGCATGCTGTTATATTGGGGCATGCAAGACAGTGAATCTGCCAAGAAGTTCTTCCCCCCTGGCAAGTGCTTGAGCATAAAGTGGAATTGGTGAAAATGCTGGGACCAGCGGGCTTGCTTGGGGTTGAGCTTCCTGGGTGTTTTTAAGGCTTCCAGGTTTTTGTGGTCTGTCCACACCTGAAAAGGAATTTTATTTCCTTCCAGGAACTGGTGCCACATAAGTAATGACCAACATATCCCGTGTGCCTCTTTCTCCCACACGGGCCAGCGCTGTTCCATTTCGGTGAGTTTCTTGGATGTATACGTGCAGGGTTGCAATACTCCTTCATCATTTTCTTGTAATAGTACAGCCCCCACTGCCACATCACTGGCATCTGCCTGTATGATGAAAGGCTTATCCATGTCTGGATGCCTCAGTATTGGTTCGACAGAAAAAAGTCTCTTTAATCTCTCAAACGCCGCTTGGCTTTCCATTGTCCATTTTAATGGTCGGCTAGGTTTCACTGAAGATTCTCCCTTTGTTTTTAGTAAGTTTGTGAGGGGCAGGGCTATTTGAGCAAATGAGGGAATGAATTGGCGGTAAAAGTTTGCGAAACCCAGGAAACTTTGCAGCTACTTCCTTGTGCGAGGTGCTGCCCATTCTAATACTGCTCTGATTTTCTCTAGGTCCATTTCAATGCCCTGTGGGGATATGCGATAGCCCAAGTAGTCTATTCTTTCCTGGTGGAATTCGCACTTCAATAATTTGGCATATAGGTGGGCAGCTCGCAGTTTCTTTAAAACCATTCTGACTAGGTTGACATGTTCCTCTTTAGATTCGGTGAAGATAAGGATGTCGTCTAAATAAACCAGGACCCCCTTAAATAGGTGCTCCCTTAGTACCTCATTGATTATTGCATAAATCCTGCGGGGGCCCCTTGTAATCCAAATGGCAAAACTTTGAATTGATAGCACCCCGTTGGGCAATTAAATGCGGCTTTCCATTCTTCCCTTTCCTTAATTCTAACGCGGTAATATGCTTCTCTTAGATCTAGTTTAGTGAAAATTCTTCCTTTCAAGAGGTGGGATAACATGCCCTTCATGAGGGGTAGGGGGTATAGGTTGCTTTCACTGATTGCATTCAATAGGCGATAATCTATGCATAAGCGTAACGTGCCGTCCTTTTTTTTTCTAAAGAGGACTGGGGCGGCCACCTTAGGCTTGGTAGGTTCGATGAACCCCCTTTCTAGGTTTTTATTTATGAATCTTTCCATTTCCTCCTTCTCCTTAGGGCTCATGGAGTATAGTCTGGGCTTCAGAAGTTTTGCTCCGAGCTTAAATTCTATGGCGCAGTCCGTGGGTCAGTGAGGGGGGAGCTCATCTGCCCTCTCCTCACTGAAAACTTCAGCAAGGTCTCAGTATTCTTCTGGGATCTCAGGTAGCCCCTTTTCTTCTCCCATTGATGCTTTTTCCATTCTTAACTTTGGTAGGACTCCTTGGGGTTTTAAGTCAGTAGGGTCCTCTTTAGGGAATTTGATTTCTGCCGTCCTCCAATTTACCCAGAGGTTCCATTTCTTTAACCATTCCAGCCCTAGAATCACTGGGCATTCCATGCCTGGGGTCATGACAAACATTATGTCTTCCTCATGATTTCCCAGGGATAGGTGGGTAGCTGGCACCCCCCCTGCTATGGACCCATCTAACTGGCCAAATGAGATTGGTTGTTCCAGCCTCCTCACCGGAATGCTCAAATTTCCCACTAGCGTTGGGCTAATGGGGCAGCGGGTGCAGCCAGAGTCTATTAAGGCTTTCACGTTGACAGCTTTGGGCATGGAGGGGGCTAATATAGTCACTGTCTTGAGGATGGGTGGGATGGATCCACTTACCAGGGGTTTGCCCTCTGAACTGTTGCCTGAGGTGTCCACTTGCCCAGCAGTGTAGGCTGGAGTTCCTTCCCCACGTTGGGCAGAGATTGGGGATTCCAGCCTCTATCGCTCTCATGGCGGGTTCTTTTGGTTTGGCTGGGGACTTCTTGGACTTCCTGGCCGGTGATCAGTCTGGGTTGTGTTGAGGGGCTTTCAAGCGGCATTCTACAGCCCGATGCCCCTCTCTCCCACATTTGAAACAGCCTGTTGGCTTCTTGGCCATAGCCAGTAGTTTCGCTGGCTCGCGCATTGGCTCAGGTGGTGAGCGGCCCCATGGTTTTACTCGGTGGTGCCTCTTCAGTAGGTCAATCTCTGCTTCCTCTGCCAGGATGTACCATTCGTCAAGTTGGTGTGGGTTCCCCCAGGGCAGGCAAGCATCATATAGGTCGTAATTTAGGCCATCTTTGAACCATCTTTGAACCTATGGAGGATGTCTTCTGGTCAGTTCAGCTTGCTGGCAATGGTCCAGAATTCTTGTGTATATTTGGCTACTGGGCATCTGCCCTGCCTCACTGTTTTGATTCTTTCGCGGGCTTTGCGATTAGTCAGGGGGTCCTCGAATCACCTTCTCAGAGAGGACATGAAACAGTTGAAGTCGTTGAGCTCTGGGGCATTGGAATCATGTAAGTTCACCACCCAATCTGCGGCCGGTCCATCCAGAGCGGATTGCACGATCTGGATACGGGCTTTGTCGCTGGGGATGTGCCGCCCATATTCTTCCATGTAGCTGAGGACTTGGGTTAGGAAAAACCCCAAGTGTGTCGGCTCCCCCTTGAATTCGCGTCCAGTGGCGGGAATCTTTGGATGGATCGGTGTCTTCGCCGTCGGTGGTATTGTCTTCCATCCTGGTTGCCATCTGCAGGTCGGTAGGGGGTGGGGGCTGCTGAAGTGGTTGCTGCTGGTTCAGCAGATGTCCCCGGGACTACAGGTTCTGATTCCCCCTCAGTGTCTCTCCAGCTATAGCTCCAGATGCTGGTGCGGTCACTGGGCTCAGAGTTCTCCTCCCCTAGAGAGCCGAGGGTTCTTTTCATCAGGCCAATGGCTTTCTCTAGGATCCAGTTCGAGTGTTGTGCACTGCTTCCTTCATCTTCGCTAACATGCAGGGATTTCTCCATCTCCTGCTTCCATTCTGGTTGGTGGCTGCCCCATCTCAGGGTCACCTTTCTCGATCTCTTTTCCCAGTCGCCTTTTTTCCCGACTCCCATTGACCATTGAGGTTTGTGGTTACGCATCTCCAGCACCTCCTCTCCAGAGGAGTCTGACGTTTCAGATCCCGACAGCCGGCAGGTTCTCGGTCGGGGGAAGGCTCCCTCTCCATGAGGTTTTCTCCCTTCCCTGCCTCGTTGTCTGACATTGTATTTTTTGCAAAGTCCCCCAGCAAGGTTCTTCCTTCCAGGTTGACTATTACTGCAGATCCTGTCTAATGTAAGGAACCACTTCAATCCACATCTTAAGAAAGCAGAACTCTTGGAAACAATCTCTTCTAACAGGAACTTTTATTAAGAGAAATTGATAATAGGTATAATAGACAGGATCTGGGGAATTCCCTTATACATCAACATTTTAAAGTGTCCCTAAGCAAATTCCTCCCCACATTCCTTCTGGCCGACTCAGGCCGGCAAATCTCTAGGTGTTAAACCCAGGAAAGATAACATCAATCTGGCTCCACGATCATTCACCAGCTCTTCAGAGTTTATTTTGACGATGGAGAAATAAACCAGATTCCGGAGGTGTGTATCTTTCCACCCCCACCCCTTTTTTAGTTGCCCGGTAAGGAAAAGAAGTTCAGAGGGACATAGGATAAGAGTCAAATGGTTCCATTGTAATGGTTAGTAGAGGTGAATAAACAAAAGGTTACTTTGTGGTGAATGGAGGAAGTGAAAGTAATAAAACCCCTCTGCATATCCCCCCTCCCCCTTGGAAGTATGGCAGGATCCAGGAAAGAATAATAATTGGGTTTAGATTAGAGGAGATAGATAGAAAGGAAATATAACTGGATTCTGACAATTACTTTTAGCAAGCCTAAGAGAGGCTCTGGAAATCTCTCATTAATCTCCAGGATTAGAAATTGCACTGGTCCTTCAAGAGTGAATCTATGCTTATACAGATTTAAACTACTTATTTTCTTTGAACATGGATAAGGATTTTTTATTTGTTTATTTTCTTTTTTCCCATGCAAGAATATAAGATTATGATGCATGAGAATATTTCCAGCATTCATGACAATTTAAATCTTCTCACTACCCAATGGAAAGCAAGCAAGTAGATCAAGGCACAACCAAGAGAAAAGATGGAGAAGAATAGTACCAATTCACTGGATTCCATTCATCTCTATTAAAACATTTAAAGTGGCAGTAACACAGAAAAGCAACTATGTTCCCTTCATGTGTGATAGACTATATCTGCACATGTAAATGGACCAGTAATAACAGCTTTTAAATCATAACAATCATACAGCCCTGATTATTAAAGAAGACTTTTTTATGTTGCCCTTGTATGATGCTAGATCTATGGCTACAATTTCCAAAATTCTACAGAAGCATAAAAATGTATTTGTAATCAATTGACACCAATGGCTAGTTTTCAGGCTACCATTTTAATTCAATCCCTATAGCCAGGTTCCTTAGTCACAGGCAGAGTAAATGGCAATTGAACATTAGAGTATGTTGAATAGAATAGAGCTGGAAGGGACCTTGAGGTCTCATATAGCAGGGTCCCCAACCCCCCGTCCGTTGGCCAGTACTGGGCCACGGCATACTAGCAACCAGTCCACACAAACAAGCAAAGCCCCATCCATGGGATGCAGGCAGCACACAAAACCATGCCCCCTCCGGTCCATGGAAAGACCTCTCTCCACGTAACCGGTCTCTGATGCCCAAAAGGTTGGGGACCTCTGTCATATAGAATAGAATATAGAATAGAATAGAGCTGGAAGGGACCTTGGAAGTCTTCCAGTCCAGCCCCACACTCAAGCAGGAGAACCTATACCATCTCAAACAAGTGGCTGTTCAGTCTCTTATTAAAAACCTCCACAATTTCTGAAGGCAAGCTGTTCCACTGGTTAATTGTCCTCACTGTTAGGAACTTTCTCCTTAATTCCAGGTTGCTTCTCTCTTTGGTCAGTTTCCAACCATTGTTTCTTTCTTGCCCTCTGGTGCTTTGGAGAATAGTTTGACCCTCTCTTCTTTGTTCCTTCTTCTTTTCTTAGCCAAACCTAAGTCCTGCAGCCATTCTTCATAGGTTTTAGTCTCCAGGCCTTGGATCATCTTAGTTGCTCTTCTCTGAACTTTTTCCAAGGTCTCAACATCTTTTTTGTAGTATGATGACCAAAATTGGTTGCAGTATTCCAGGTGTGGTCTTACTAGGGTTTTATAAAGTGGTACTAATACTTCACGTGATCTTGATTCTATGTCTCTGTTTATGCAACCCAGGATTGTATTAGCATTTTTGGCTGCTGCTGCACATTGCTGGTTCATAGTCAAGTGATTGTCCACTAGGACTCCAAGGTCCCTCTCACAGTTACTGTTTTTGAGCCAGGTCTCACCTAATCTGTACTTATATCTTTGATTTTTCCTGCCTAAATGTAAAACTTTGCTTTTCTCCATATTAAAACTCATTTTCTTGGATAGGGCCCATTGTTCCAGTTTGTCAAAATCTTTTTGAATCCTGAGCTTCTCTTCTGGGGTGTTGGCTATTCCTGCCAGTTTAGTGTCATCTGCAAATTTGATGAGTTCTCCTTCTGTTCCCTCATCTAAGTCATTGATGAAGATATTGAAGAGTACTGTGCCTAAGACGGAGCCTTGTGGTACTCCACTGCTTACTTCTCTACATGTGGATGTAGTACCATTGAGGATGACTCATTGAGTATGGTTTGTCAGCCAGCTCCAAATCCATCTGGTGGTGATTTGTCTATTCCACCACCACAGAATTATGTCCACAGTGTTTTGCTGGTCTACTAATTGGGTCACTTTATCAAAGAATGAAATAAGATTAGTTTGGCATGATCTGTTTTTAACAAACCCATGCTGGCTACTAGTTATAACTTTGTTTGCTTCTAGTTGTTCGCAGATCTGTTTTTTGATTATCTTTTCCAGGATCTTTCCAGGTATTTATGTTAGACTGATTGGTCTGTAATTTCCTGGGTCTGTTTTTTTTCCCCTTTCCAATCCTCAAGTACTTCCTCGGTGCTCCAGGATTTTTAAACATATAGTGCAATGTTTCTGAGATAACCTCTGCCAGTTCCTTCAGAACTCTGAGATGTAATCTGTCGGGTCCTGGTGATTTATATTCATCAAGGTTGGATAGGTGTTGTCTTACCATTTTCTTGCTTATTTTAATTTTTGTTTCTAGTTTGTCTTTTGCAGTATTTTGGGGGGGTATGTTGTGCTATAATTTCTTTTTGTGTGAAGACTGATGGAAAGAATGAGTTAAGCAGCTCTGCTTTCTCCCTATTGCTTGTTACTTCCTTGCCATTTTCTCTCTTTAGTGGACCTATAGTTTCTTGACTTTTTTCTTGTTATTAATATGTTGAAAGAAACTTTTTTTATTATCCTTGATTTCTGTTGCAAGTCTTTGTTCATTATGAGCCTTTGCTTTCCTGACTTTGTCTTTGCATGTTCTGGCTGTCTGCTGACAATCAGCCTTAGTTATGTGTCCCTCTTTCCATTTTTTGTACTTCTCCTTTTTGTCTTTCAGTTTGTCAGAGAGATCTTTGTGCAGCCATGCTGGTTTCTTCTTGCCTTTCTTGTTTTTCTTTTCCACTGGTATTGTGCTGGGGTGGGCTTTTATGATAGCATTTTTCAGAGTTTCCCATGCTTCTTGAGTTGTTTTCCCCTTTAGGATTTTCATCTTAGGAATCTTTCCTAAGTTCTCTCTGAGTTTGTTAAAATCAGCTCTTTTGAAGTTTAAGACATTGGTTGAATTATTTTCTATTGCTTGTGTTTGCATTATATTGAATTCCAGTATGACATGGTCACTTTCCCCCAACTTCAACTTCAACTCCCTCTATCACCTCTTCTCCAATAATAAGAATTAGGTCCAGTATAGCTTTTGGTTCCCCTTCTATCTTTTGGATGACAAAGTTGTCAGTTAGGTTGGTTAGGAATCTGTTTGATCTCCCACTTGCTGCAGTTTGTCTCTCAGCTGATATCTGGATACTTGAAGTCTCCCATTACTGGTGTGGTATGCTTCCTACATACATTTGTTAACTGGTTGGCAAAGAGTCCATCTATTTCTTCTGATTGGTTGGGTGGCCTGTAGTATACTCCTATGGCAATGTCACATTTTCCCCCTTTTATATTGACCCATATAGATTCTGGAGGGCTTTTATCTTTGATCATGTGCATTTCTGTAGGTATATAGTATTCTCTTACATATAGTGCAACTCCCCCTCCTCTTTTTGTAGTTCTGTTTCTTTTGAACAATTTGTATCCATCCATCAGTCCATTCCAATCATGGGTTTCATCCCACCAGGTTTCTGTAATGCCAACTATATCATACCCACCCTCGTGTACTATTGCTTCTAGTTCACCCTGTTTGTTCCCCAAGCTTTGAGCATTAGTATATAAACATTTAAGACTTTTATGTCTGTCCGTGGGTATGTTTCCTGGATTGCCTGCTGGTTGTTTGATTTTTTTCTTTTTTCTCATCACTTCCTACTTCTTTGATTTGTTTTCTTGGGATTTATGATTGGTTATGTGTTCTAGAGATTCTAATGATTGGTCACCCTTCCCCCTCAATTTTAGTTTAAAGCCCTTCTAATGAATTGGACCAATCTTTTTCTGAGTACATTTTCCCCTGTTTTCATGAGGTGCAGCCCATCCCCTTCCAAGAGTCCTTCATGAAGGAAATGCAGTCCATGGTCCAGGAAACCAGTTTTCTTGGCAACACCAACCCTTTAGCCAGTGATTTATTTCTAGAATTCCTTTTTCCCTCAATGGGTGTTGGCCTTCTGTTGGGAGTGCTGATGAGAACACTACTTGTGCTCCTAGCTCCTTACCTTTATTGCCTAGTTGCTTATAGTCTCTCAATATTGTGTTCAAGTTCTTTGTTGTGTCATTTGTCCCAATGTGAAGGGGTAGGAGAGGGTAGTAATCTGTGGGCCTAATTATTTTGGTTAGATTCTCAGCCATGTCTTTGATTTTTGCTCCAGGGAGACAACGTACCTCCCTGGATTGTATGTCCGGTCTGCAGATGGCTGATTCTGTTCCTTTGAGAATAGAATCTCTTATCACCAGCACTTGCCTTCTTTTGAACATGTATTGCATACCACAATAGTATCCGTCGCCTCTTCCATGAATTTGTTGTTTGAAATTCCCTCTTTTATGGTTGGTGGATATGCTTTGCTGTTAGCCATGCTTCTACCTTCTCTGTTCTAGGTAATTATGCCTATTTTTTTTCTATCCTATGTTTTGCAAATCAAAATAGCATCAGTTTCTTTTTCCAAGAGTCTGCTGTGCAGTTGCCGTTCACAGTCCCCGGCCTACTGGTCTGCTGCCTTTTGCAGTCCCCCATCTACTGGTCTGCTGCAGTTCACAGTCCCCGCTCTACTGGTCTGTTTCTGTTTGCAGTCCCCGGTCTAGTGGTCTGCTGCCGTTCAGTCTCCGGTCTGCTGGTATGCTACCATTCACAGTTTCTGGTCTGCTGGTATGCTGCCTTTCACAGTCCCTGGTCTACTGCCATTCGCAGTCCCCAGTTTACTGCCATCCTCATTTCCCGGTCTACTGCCGTTCACAGTCTCTGATCCACTGTTGTTCGCAGCACCTGGTCTACTGCCGTTTGCAGTCCCTGGTCTACTGCCCTTTGCAGTCCCTGGTCTACTGCCATCCACAGCATCCAGTCTACTGTCATTCGCAGCACCTGGTCTACTGCCATTCACAGTCCCTGGTCCACTGTTGTTCGCAGCACCTGGTCTACTGCCGTTTGCAGTCCCTGGTCTACTGCCGTTCGCATCACCCAGTCTACTGCTATTCACAGTCCTTGGTCTACTGCCACCCACAGCACCCAGTCTACTGTTGTTCGCAGCACCTGGTCTACTGCTGTTCGCAGTCTCTGGTTTACTGCCCTCCGCAGCACCCAGTCTACTGCCGTTTGCAGTCAACCCAGGATTGTATTAGCTTTTTTGGCTGCTCTTGCACACTACTGGCTCATAGTCAAGTGATCGTCCACTAGGACAGGGCTTTTCAACCAGTGGTACGTGTACCACCAGTGGTACTTTAGCACCTGGCTGGTGGTACATGAGCCCTAGCTAATTGTAGTGGGGGAGGGAACCAGTTAAAGCGGAGCCACACATACCTGGAGGAGATCAGTTGGAGCTGCAGAGCTTGGTAGAACCCCCAGGATCTGCCACATGGCAACATGGTAATTGGAGCTTCCTGTGCACCCAGAAGAGAAAAGGAGGAGGAGGGCAGAGAGAAGAGAAGGTATAAAAGGGGCAGACCGAGAAGAGAAGAGGCTTTTCTTACTAAAGCAGTGAGGAGAGACAAAGCGAGCGGCTTGTTTTCGGAGGAACAGCAACCGAGCGGCCTGTTTTTGGAGGAAGGGTGAGTGAGCAAATGGTGTGTTTTGGGGGGAAGGGCAAGCAAGCGAGTGGCGAGTTTAGCAAGCACGTGTTTTCAGGCGAAGGTTGAGTTAGTGAGCGAGTGAGCTGGGCAGGAGCCTAGGAGCACAGCTACAGCTGATCTGAGCTTCTGCTAAGCCGCCCAGAAGTGCAGATCAGCTGTAGCCTGGCGCTGATCCTGGGGCTTCTGCTAAGTTAGCAAGCAGCATGTTTTCCAGCGAAGCGCAAGTAAGTGAGCTGGGCAGGAGCCCAGGATCGGTGCGTGCAGCTACAGCTGATCCGCGCTTCTGTGGAGCAGCCCAGAAGCGCAGATCAGCTGTAGCCCAGCACTGATCCTGGGGCTTCTGCTAAGTTAGCAAGCAGCATGTTTTCTGGCAAAGCACGAGCAAATGAGCTGGGCAGGAGCCCAGGATTGGCGCATGCAGCTACAGCTGATCTGCACTTCTGCGGAGCAGCCCAGAAGCGCGGATCAGCTGTAGCCTGGCGACAATCCTGAGGCTTCTGCTAAGTTAGCAAGCAGAATGTTTTCCAGCAAAGCATGAGCAAGTGAGCTGGGCAATAGCCCAGGATCGGCATGTGCAGCTACAGCTGATCCACGCGTCTGCGGAGCAGCCCAGAAGCACGGATCAGCTGTAGCCCAGCGCTGATCCTGGGGCTTCTGCTAAGTTAGCAAGCAGCATGTTTTCCAGTGAAGCATGAGCAAGTGAGTTGGGCAGGAGCCCAGGATCGGCACGCGCAGCTACAACTGATCAGCTATAAAACCACATTTCTGGAATTTGGGTTAGTTTGGGGTAAATATTAAGGCAGCCACAGTTTATTTTCTAAATCTGGATGAAGGAAGTTTAGAAAGCTTCAAATGGGAGGGCTTCCTTGTTCCCAGATATCAGGCTGAGGAGAGATAGGAAAATCTTTTTTTGTTTGGGAGACAGAAGGGCTCCAATGGATGTGGCTTTTGGTGGCCTTTTGTGGGGGGAAGAGTGGAGGTTCTAAGGATTAAAATGGGGAAAATAGGCTGCTAATCTCCTGGGAATGCAAACGAAGGTGCTGGGAGTTTAACTATGGACTGGTCATTTTTGTCTTGAAAAATGGACTTGTAGAAACCCTGGAAAGATTTCTGGATTCTTCAGAAGGACCCTGTTGCCTTTCCTGTTTTATTAACTATTGCTGAATTATTGCTAAGGCTCAGAGTTTGCTCATTGGTCCAGAATTTTTTTATTTCAATAAAACAGTATGTTTTATTCTTTTTTTATTGTTGCCTTAAGATGAATTGGGAATCTCTGCCCAATCATATTTGCTGGCATATATTTCCCCTCAATCTACCCAGTATGGTCCTTCTACCTGTGGCTGTAGTATTGGAGTTCAGCAACAACAAATATTATAACATTAATTTGAGAGGGTTGCAGCTGGCCTATCTGTGAGAATTGATCCTCTCTAGGACTGGGATGCCTCCCTGGCCAGTGTGCAGGCCAATAAGGAAACAGAGAAAAATATCCAGAATGGACCCCTTTAGGGAGAATGTTGAAGAAATTAATGCCTCAAACAAGGCATTTAGACAGAGGAAGGATGATACATTATAGTGTATATGTCTGGCCTAAGTATAAATCCAGAGGCTTTATATGGCCTCCCTTCAGTACTGATGATTTGGCTTTAATACAAGACTTAAATATTTATATAAATGAGACTAAGGCAGGAACAGAGGAGTCACATTATGCAGCTGCTTGGGTGGGACCACAAGGTAATCTAATGCAGATGTCCAAATGGGAACCCTTGGATAATCTTCATCCATATCCTGGCCCAAAAGAGGAGGAAGATGACATTGTACCTTTAGGGTCCAAAGTTAAGCCATCTGCACCAGAGGACCTACCAAAGGAAACCAAGAAATTAGTAAAACAATAATCAGGAATTAGAGGTGGAGATGAAAAAGAGCATGGCAAAAGGCTTTTCCCCTATGGTCACAAGACAGCAGAAAAGGGGACAAGTCTTTATAGCACCTTTTAGACAGATGCCTATAGGAGAAGGCAATCTGGGTTATGTGGAGGCCCCTCTAACAGCCTTTGAAATCAGACAGTTCAAGAAGGAACTGCCTAAATTAGTAGAAAACCCAATAGAAGTAGGAAAACAGGTTGAAATGTTTTTAGGACCTATGGAATATTCATGGAGAGAAATGCAATCTATATTTAATATGTTATTTACACCAGAAGAGAATGGGATGATTAGGAGAGCAGCTAAGGAACAATGTAAGAAAAAGTTTCCACAAAAGAATGAACAGAATGAAATCCCTGATGCAGATCCAAAGTGGGATGGTAACATGAGAGCAGAGAGGAAAGCTATGGCTGATTATAGAGGATATTTAATAGAAGGTATTAAAATGCAGTGCCTCAGAGTCTTGCTATTCAGAAGGCACTGTCATTAGAACAAGGAAAGGAGGAAACACCAACTGAATGGCTAGAAAGATTAATAAGCCAACTTCAAAAGTATGGACATTTGGATCCTGGTAATCCAGGACATCAAATGATTTTGAAATATCAATTTGTAGGGAAAGCATGGGAAGGTATTAGGGTAAAATTGCAAAAAATAGACACATGGGAAACTAAAACAATAGAAGATTTATTAAAAGAGGCTCAGAAAGTTTATGCAAAGAGAGAAGAGGAGAGAGATAAATGTAAGATAAAAATGATGGCTCAATTGGTGCAAGCAGGCTAGCAAAGAGGATGGGGGAAGTAAACAGGAAAGGGGTCTTGGGAGAGGTCTAGGCCGAGGGCGAGGACAGCCATTGGCACCAGGGGATACAAACCCCTAAGAGAAAATTTCTCTGGGCCCAGATTAGGAAAAAATCAATGTGCCTTCTGTAAGGAGGAAGGGCACTGGAAAAATGAGTGTCCTAATAGAAAGGAACAGGAGGAATTAACTCAATTGATGAACTTTGAAGATTAGGGGAGTCAGGGGACAAATCTGTTTTTGGGTCCAGCTTTCCAGGAACCCCTGATAACTTTGAAAGTTGGACCAGAGAATGAAGACATCGTGTTTTTGGTTGATTCTGGAGCCACCAGATCCATGTTGAACTTCATACCAAAAGGGTTGAAAATTGGACAAGGAAAAATTAGGGCACAAGGCATAGGTGGGCATATAGTGGAAGCTAGAATTTTTGAACCCACTATAGTTAAGTCCCAAGAAAAAGATGTGGTGTGATTTTGTATTGTTAGAAGGGAGCTGCAATTTGGCTGGAAGGGATTTAATTGGTAAATTGGGGGTTGTTATTATGGGGAATGAAAGGGAAATAATGGTAAACATTATGGCCTTGAGTGAGGAAGCTCAAGGAAAAGTGAACCCCTCAGTTTGGGCAAAGGAGGGGAATAGGGGAAGGGTTCAGATTAAACCCTTAAAAGTAACTCTTAAACAACCAGGAGAAGCTGTACATCAGAAACAATATAACATAACTATGGAGGGAAGAAAGGGGTTGAAACCAGTGGTGGAGGGACTGTTAAAGGATGGGTTATTAGAATCCTGCATGTCTCCTTATAACACCCCTATCCTGGCAGTAAAGAAACCTGATGGAAATTTTAGGCTGGTGCAGGATTTGAGAAAAATTAATTACATAGTGGTGCCTAGATTTCCTGTGGTTCCCAATCCTTATACCATCCTGGGTAGAATACCTTCCCAGGATAAATGGTATACTGTATTGGATTTGAAGGATGCCTTTTGGTCTTGTCCTTTGGACCCAGGAAGCCGAGACATCTTTGCCTTTGAATGGGAAGATCCAGACCCAGGGAGAAAACAACAATTGAGGTGGACAGTGTTACCCCAGGGGTATACTGAATCACCCAATTTATTTGGACAAGTTCTGGAACAAATTCTGGAGGAATATCAGAAACCTCCACAAGTGACACTTATTCAATATGTAGATGATTTGCTATCGACAGGAGAAAAGAAGATAAAGTAGAAGCTACAGTAGAGTTACTAAACTTTTTGGCAGAAAAAGGTTTGAGGGTGTCTAGAAATAAAGCCCAATTGGTAGAAAAGGAGGTAAAATATCTAGGACATATTATAGTTGAAGTTAAAAGGAAAATAGATAGTAAAAGGATTGAGGCTATAATAAAGTTACAATTACCAACAACAAAAAGAGCCTTAAGGGGATTTTTGGGGATGACAGGCTATTGTAGGTTATGGATATCAGAATATTCTAGCAAGACTAAAAAGTTATATGAAAAACTTTTGCAAAATCAACCTGAGAGATTAGAATGGACTCCAGCAGAAAGGTTTTTGAGAATTTGAAAGGGGCTTTAGTGCAAGCCCCGGTATTGTCTCTACCCTCACTGAAGAAACCATTTCATCTGTGGGTGGGGATACATGAGGGACATGCCATTGGAATATTGACTCAGAAATGGGCGGGACAACAAAAGCCAATAGCCTACTTGTCTAAGTATTTCGATTATGTCATCCAAGGATGGCCAAGGTGTATTCAAGCATGTGCAGCTGTGGCTTTGTTAGTAGAAGAAGCCAGGAAATTGACTTTTGGGAGGGCATTGATACTAACCACCAGGTTAGGGTGTTACTACCAAACAGAGCTTCAAAATGGATGACAGACTCAAGGTTGTTAAAATTTGAGACAATTCTTATGGATCAACCTGATCTAATATTAACTACTGGGGGAGGGATCAACCCATCTGATTTTTTTATAGGAGCAAAATGAAGTAGAACATGTGCATCAATAGTGGACCTGCATACTAAAGCTAGGGAAGATGTAGAGGAGGAACCCATAAAAGAGGGGAAAGATATATATATAGATGGGTCATCAAGGGTGATTGAAGGAAAAAGGTATAGTGGATATGCCATTATTGAAGGAGTAAAAGTAAAAGAAAGTGGGAGTTTGCCTTCAAATTGGTCAGCACAAGTGTGTGAGTCATGGGCATTACAGAGGGCATTGGAACTCTATAAAGGACAGACTGTAAACATATATACAGACTCTAAATATTGCTTTGGTCTGGTACATACCTTTGGGAGAATATGGAAAGAGAGGGGATTGATAACTAGCAGGGGAAAGGCGCTTATCCATGAAAAACTAGTAGAAGATTTTATGGAAAAGGTAAACTGGCCCCTTAAACTGGCTGTCATCCATGTAAAAGGACACCAGAGGGGGCTGTTGCCTGAAATAAGAGGGAATCGCTTGGCTGATGAGGAAGCTAAAAGGGCAGCAAAAGAAGAAAAACTTTGTACCTTAATACCTGTGTTGGAAGATCCCAAAGAAGAACAGGTCTTCACTCAGAGAGAATTAGAAATACTTCAAGAACTAGGATCTAGCTATGACAAACTGAATAAACAATGGAAATTACCAGATGGAAGGCCTGGTTATCCCAAGGTACTGCAAGAATGGTGATCCAAAAATTACATGAGGGGAGTCATTGGGCAACTAAAGCACTGGTAAAAACGTACTTGAAATACTATGCTACCCTTGGAATTTATGGGATAGCCCAAAGGGCCACAGAGGGATGTTTAATATGTAAAAAGGTTAATAAACATCAGAGTGTTAAGGCCCCCAAAGGAGGGAGATCAATAGCTATTAGACCCTTTCAGTATGTGCAGATAGATTTTACTGAAATGCCTAAGATAGGGAAATTGAAATATCTACTTGTGTTGGTAGATCATTTGACTGGGTGTGCAGAAGCATTTCCTACCACCACTGCCACAGCTAATGCAGTGGCCAAAGTTATTTTGGAACAAATACTTCCAAGATATGGTATTGTGGAAGCATTTGACAGTGACAGAGGATCTCATTTCACTGCAAAGGTGTTACAAATAATAATGGACTCTTTGGGGATTAGGTGGGAACACCACACAGCCTGGCACCCCTCTAGCTCTGGAAAGGTAGAGAAGGCAAACCAAACTTTGAAAAATCAATTAAAGAAATTAATATTGGAAACCAGGATGCCCTGGACCAAAGTATTACCATTGGCCCTATTTATGATTAGAACTAAACCAAGGGCCAATGTAGGATTATCACCTTATGAATTGATTTTTGGATTGCCATTGCCAAAGATAGAAGGTGGGGGCATTCTACCTGAAATATCTAATCTGTTTGTTAAAAGATATGTGGAACAAGTACTGGGGTCTCTGTCTTCTTTTCGACGGGAAGGCTTAGTGGCACAAACAGCTCCTTTGGAATTTCCAGTCCATAAGATCCAGCCGGGACAGTGGGTGCTAATTCGTAAATGGAAGGAGGGACCTTTGCAACCAAGCTGGGAAGGTCCTTACCTAATGTTACTGACTACTGAATTTGCTGTCCGGATGGCTGAAAAGTGTTGGACTCACTACACATGAGCAAAGGTGGTGACTGGACCTAAAAGAGGTTGGACGGTTATTCCAGGACAAGAACTGAAAGCCACAGTTAAAAGAACTTGAATGGGTGGTGGAACAGAATCCCCATCTATTTCAAACATCTCTATTAGAATCCCAGGTGACTCCAGACGAACAACAAAAATGTTGGTAGTGACTCATGAGAAAAGTAAAAGTGGTGTGTTACAAGTAAAACCAATAACTGAGACAGAAGTCACACCATTAGAAACTGAAAAAGTAGATTTGCAAATTGTAAGAATTAGGTGGTAGATGTGTCACCTTTGTAATTGCTAGTGTGATTAATGTTATTGTTATTATTGTTGTAATTGTGGATCAATTTACGGGTGTAAGATACTGTGTAATAATCATGAGGGGGTGGATTCTAATTCTAATATTCCTGAAGATAACACACCAGAACAGCCTGGGAAATGAAGGTAAAAATTTGTTTGTGGAATTTGCAGAACAAGTGCATAAGGTGTCCAATTTAACCAAATGTTGGGTATGTGGCAGGCCTTTGATAGCTCAATGGCCTATGAGAGCAGTGCCTTTGAGCCCACATTTTCTTCTCCCTGACTCTGAGGATTACACTAGCAATTGGACTGATACTAACCGATATATGTGGGAGTTAAATAATGTTCCAATTGGCTTCTTTTGTTTAAATAGAAGTAAAGAACATCAAATGTTGGGGAAAAGTCAATGTATTTGGACTCAAACGTATGACAAGATTCCACTTACAAGAGGCCCTGTAAACTGTACTCAACTTAAAACAACATACACTAAAAAACAATGTTCTTATGCAGCAAATAGGTTAAGATTGGGATGCTTATGCAGAAAGCAGAATAAGGAAGGGATAGTAAAACAGTTAACAAAATGGATCTGGGGTTGGAGACATATAAATGGAACATTAACCTCGGGATTCACTGAATATTGGAACATTTATAAATAGCCTACAGATAAATGTACAAAGGAAGGGAAAGTATATAGATGTGTAGGAACAACCTTGTGGGCTATGCCTGTGCCACATGGAGGACAATATATGACTATAGCACCAGTTGGATGGGATGGCAATTGGAAGGGACCATTTCCTAAGGGACAGCCAGCAAGAAAAGGTCAATACTGGATATGTGGGTCAAGAGCATATCGAGCATTGCCCCCATCTGCTATCCAGGGGTAGTGATACCTGAATTCTTTTTATTAGAAAATGAAAAGGATAATGAAATACAAATCCCCTCGTATAAAAAAATATAGGGAAAAGAGGGATATAGCTAAAGCCCCAGAACAGAATTGGAAGGGTGTATGGTCCACAGATAGAATAATAAAAGAATTACAACCAGTAACCTGGAATTGGTGGACCATAGGAGGATATAGAGGGGTATATACTTTGACCAATGGAATAATAAGATTACAAGCTGTGGTAGAAGTAATAGCTAATTGAACAGCTACAGCTCTAGAATTACTGTCTACTGAGGTAGGACAAATCAGAGAAGCTGTAATTCAAAATAGAATGGCTTTAGATTATATATTAACTTCTAAAGGAGGAGTATGTGGAAAATTTAATTACACTAACTGTTTTTACAGATAGATGATAATGATGAAGCAGTGATGGACATTGCAAAAGGAATCAGGAATGTGGCCAAAGCTCCTGAAAATATGTGGGGTGATTGGAGTTGGTTAACAAATTGGCTTCCCAATTTTGGATAGTTAAAACAAATATTTAGAGGACTACTGTTTATAGTTGTGATAGGTATTATGTGTTATGTTTGTATCCAACATTTACCCTGATGTATTTCATTTTGCACCAAAACACTGGGGTCAGTAGCAAAAAGCATCTCTGGAGAAGATGTACAGATTCAATTTATGTTATCCAATATAGCCAAAAATGAAGATTCATCAGAGTATACAGAAATACAGGGGGATTGATAAATATGTATCAATATGATGAATCTTCAGAGACAGTTAAACCTATAATACAATGGAAACTAATTGAATAGAAAAACAAGTACAATGGACGGGAATCAGGAAAGGATAACATAAAGGGAGGAAGTAAGATAAACACATAGGCAAAAATTAGCTGGGTCTTAGAGTGGGAAAAGGAAGAAGACAAACTATAAAAAAGAGCTGTAAGAGGAAATGGCTAGCCAGGAAAGACATACTGAATTGAAAAACAGGAAAGAGCCTATTGTTCTAAAAGGGGGACATAAATATCCATATTCAAAATAACCATTTAAATGTCTATTTTTTCTTATTATTATTGTATATGTGAATATGATTTAATATGTTAGCAGGAAATGTGTAAGAAGCAGATGGAAAGAGTGTAACCTCATAGTACGTCAGCCAATGGGGAAAGAGGAGGGATGTGGCGGCCAGGACAGGGCTGTATAAAGAAGGGAATATTTTGGGTTAGAGCTTTGAACAGAACCAAGCTTTGAAAGCTTCTCTTCTGCTTATTGCAATAAACAAAAAAAAAGCCTTCACTATGTCTTGGCTGGTTATTGGTCAGGCAAGCTTGCCTCTGGTCACGAAGGAAAGTAGCCAGGAGCACATAACACTATCTACTGTTTTGATTCAGAGGACAACACAGTGGTGTGTTTTCGGAGGATGGGTGAGCAGCCTGTTTTCAGATGAAGGGTGAGAGAGAGAGAGAGGAAGAACAGCCAACCAGCCACCTGACCATCAAGGTAGTGTTGCATATTAATATGGAGAAATTCATCATACGTTCATCAGTGCAAAAGGAAAGTGATTCAACAAAGGAACCACCATTGAAGAAATTAAAACTGGCACCAAATCAAAAATACAGTGAAGATTATTTGAAGTTTGGATTTTATTTCCTGGAAGAGAACGATCAGCAGCTTCCTGTTTGTGTTATCTGCAATGAAGTATTATCCAAGCATTCCATGAACCTTCTTTGATCCAGAGACATTTTACAACAAAACATAAAGAGCACACTGAAAAGCCAGTAGCATTTTTTGTGAAGAAGAGATATGAATTTATAAAATGCAGTGCTGCTTTCATGAAGTCCACTATCATCTCTAAAAAAATGTCTGGAAGCATCTTATGAATTGTCCTTGATAGCAGCTAAACGAAATAAGCCTCACACAATCGTTGAAGAAGTCGTGGTTCCCTCTGCCATTGCAATTGTTTCAATTCTCTTTGATGGAATAATGGCTGATGCTATTCGTAATATTCCATGTTCTGATAACACCATCCAAAGACGAATACAAGATATGGCCACAGATGTTATTCAATAAGTGGTGGAAAAGTTCACAGTAGCACAAAAAATTGCATTTCAATTGGATGAAAGCACTGACATCGCTGGTGAAGCGCAATTAATTGTCTTTGTGCGTGGTTCCTGATTCGGATGATATACTGGAACATATACTGCCGCCCACTACCTGGCAGAATGACTGGGGAACAAATATTCACAATAATCTTCAATTCTTTCAGTGAATATGGAATATTATGGACTTGGTGTGTAGGAATTTGTTCTGATGGTGCAGCAGCTATTACAGGAAGAGCTTCGGGGGTGATAGCATGAGCTAAGGCAAGAAACAGTTCCATTGTTTCAAATCATTGCATCTTGCATAGACATGCACTTGCTTCTAAACGGATGAGCCCAGTGTTACATGAGACTTTGGAGGATGCTGCAAAAATAATAAATTTCATCAAAAGCCGGCCATTGAATGGACGTTTATTCTGGAAATTATGCAAGGATTTGGATTCTGAGCACAGCACTCTTCTCTTTCATACAGAAGTATGTTGGTTGTCAAGAGGTGAAACATTATCGAGATTATTCGAGCTACGAGATGAAATGCACCGGTTCCTGACAAATGTTTCATCACCCCTAGCAGAAAAGTTTGAAAATGTCTTCTGGGTATCCTATCTTGCCTATTTGGCTGACATATTTAAAAAGCTAAATGAACGTAATCGGTCGTTGCAGGGCCATGGTCACAACATGTTTGTTATGTAAGACAAAGTTTGTGCCTTCCACAAAAAAATATCCCTGTGGATAGGACAAGTAAAAAAAGGAAATATTGCATCATTTCCCAATGTGTCAGACTTTATTGAACTAAATTCTATTGTTGACACTGAGGGCATTGAAACTGCCATCAAAAATCATTTGGAAAAATTGCACACAGAGTTTGTGTTGTATTTTCCATTCATGTCAAGAGGATGTGATACTAGAATTTGCTGGGTTGTATCACCCTTCATCATGGATAATGTTGTGAACTCTTTCCTCTCCAGAGCAAGAGGCACTTCTGGAATTAACATCAAACTGCAATTTGAAGGAACTTTTTAATGAAAAAACACTGACCGAGTTCTGGAGTCAAGTTGCAAAACTATACCCGGAAGTGGGGGGAAAGGCTATCGCAGCCTTACTGCCATTTGGTTCTACATACTTGTGCAAGAAGGCACTGTCTTCATCAACATGTATAAAAACTAAGGAAAGGAATTGCCTTCAGCTGGAATCTGACTTAATTCTGTCAGTAAGCACTGTCCAGCCTAGTGCAAAGATTAATGGCAGCAGGGACAAGTTTCCCATTAAAAGTGTGGTAAGTGGGTACACTTTTTTCCTGTTGTTGTTGTTGTTTTTTTGGTCATTAAGTTTTTGACACCTGGCTAAGCCACTGGTGGTACTCGAATATTGTCATGTCCTAAAGGTGGTACAGTCTGTGAAAAGGTTGAAAAGCCCTGCACTAGGACTCCAAGGTCCCTCTCACAATTACTGTTTTTGAGCCAGGTATTCTGACATGGTCTCGGGTAAGCAATTTGATAGGATTTTTACAGCTTGTCCCTTGATAATTCTATCTCATGCAGAACACACAGTAGGATATCAGTGTCAATTACAGAGAATGGATTTTCTTTGCTTCTTTTGTCATTGAAATCTATTAGTATAATTTTATCTCATTATATTCTGAGATGGATAAAATTACTATTCTACAACTCAGCCTATCTTGTTGGTTAGAGATATTTACATGTGTTGATAGCTATCACTGCTTATATGTGAAACATCACAGGGATTCAAACACACAAAAACAGTATGTAGATTATTACAAAGAGCAGATAAAAAAGGAAATATGATCAGGAAAGAACACTCTGTAGCTTAAGGTATAGCCTCCTAAGGGCATCCTTATCACTATCTGTATATGGGAGGTTCCCTGATATAGTGGTGAAATATATTGGGTTAGAAAACAGGCCACCTGGAGTTCAAGTCCTTCCTTAGGCACAAAGCCAACCTTTGGACCAGTCACTCTTTCTTATCCCTAAAAAGAAGGAATAGCAATCCACTTCTGAAAATGATACTAAGAAACATCATAAGTCAAGATCAATTCAAAGGCAAAAAAAAAGGCTATAACATTATTTATTTTTCAATGAATTTATGTGACTGTCCTTCTCACTAGAACAAATCGGGCTGGCTAACCCAAAATTAAAACAATAAAATCCCACCAATAACAACAATAATATGCAACTTAGTGGCAGTAAATGTTCTGTTCCAGCCTATGTCCGTCCTTGTTGCATTACAAGAACAACTCCTATTTAACAGTAGGCTGGAAAAACCAACCTCTTTTTATTTCAAAAACAGTCCTGATAAGTTTTTCTCCAAAACAAAAACACAAAAGACTTTCCCAACAGATAAGTGGTTACAAAAGCAAAACAGTGCAGAAGTTAAACAAGAAATTCACCGGTAAAACAAACAGACCATGATTCCTGGAAGTTCTTTACTAACGGTTGCCTTCAGCAACCAGCACCGCCCACACCTTCCCTTTTTATAAAGCAGTCCCAAGGCGTGGCTTCTCAAAGCCTTCTCCTCCTCCCCTGGAGTTCTCATATTGACTGCTGCTGACCTGCTCTAGTTAATTGCCTGCATCTATGAGCATCAATAATGTCTACCAGCTGTGAATCCTCAGGGTCTGACTCATCCTCTCCACACAGCTGAGTTTCATCTGGAACACGATTGGAGGGGCCAGGCTCTTCGGCAGATTGTGAGTCTCTCTCTGACTCTGCTGGCTCTCCAACCCCCCCCCTCCTCCTCTGATTCCCCGAACTCAGCTGCCGAGTCCACTGGCTGGCACGGACTCACAACAGTAAATATGGATTTACAATTAAAGCTTTACTATCTGCCTTTTCAGAAATAGGTGCCATTTAATTAAAAAGAATTTATTTCCAAGTAATTGGATAGAGGATTATAGTATTTATTTGGAAATAAATATCACTAAAGTCAGTGGGGCTTACTTCAGAGTAGACATTAAAATATTGCAACTTAGGTCAATATTAAAATGTTTACATCAAAATAGTTACTGTATATATGTTACACGTTGGGGAAAATTAAGGAGCTGTAATTGATACTATATGAATTATGTGAAAGGCATGAGAGGTATTGACAAGTCTTTAAAAAGCCCTAATGATTAAACTTTATGGTAACACAACTGATTTAACATCACCTAACACTAGAAATTCACAGACTTACTTAAAGAATGTCAGAAGTGAAATGAACTGTTTGCTACATAATCTTCCTTTCCTTGTATCACTCTCTGTAGCTGACAGTAATCCTCCATGTCTAACAGCTTGATCCATCTTCAAACAAAAGACAAGTTAAAACTAAGCTTCCCACTAGTGCCAAAGGTAGAACACTAAAACTCCATCCAAAGGCAGAAAAAGGATGAAAATATAACCTGGACCAAAACTGGTGTTGTCCCCAATTCAGCTCCGAGTCTGGTGCCGAAGCTGATGAAGAACACCAAACATGAAGTGCAGGTTTTGTTTCCTTTTATTGAAGTGCTTCAGCAAAAGGGCTCCCAGCCATCAAAATGCCAGAACCCAGAAGAACGGATTAAGAGAGCTTTATACAATTTCACTAAAGCAGAAGGCAGGGCAAGGTGGGATATATAAGAAATATCATCTGACTTCCGATTCTGGTAGCAGTGCCTGCGGTCAGGCAAAGAGTATGCTCTCTTTGCCGACCGGTTTCCCCCCGCCGGTAGACCCTGGACAGGGTCGAAAGTCGCCCCGGAGAGGCGACCACCGTAGAGGAGGGCACTCGTTGATTGCGGAGGGAGCGGCAGCTCCCTCTGCGATCCGAGCAATCACCTTTGAGCAATCACCTTTGGGGAAAAGATCGGCCAGTAACATGGCCGATCACTCAGCTGCTCCAGCCGAAAGTCACAGCAACATCTAAGCAAAAAGAACCACCGTGGAAGATCCGGGTGAGACCTTTCCTTCCCTCTTGATATTTTACTCATTTCCCTGTGAAAAGCTTTTAGAAATTACTTTTCCCCCCCTTGAGAAAGCAGCATTTGAACACTCGGGGAAACGAGCTGCGGGAAAAAAAAAATAACTAATTTTTATTGTTTATTTGAGCGGCTGGAATTCGGGGGACCCTGAAGAAAAAAGAGAAGAAAAAATTCTTACTGTGACTCTCTTTCTCTCCTTGCTTGTTTTCAGCTTAAGTGGAAACCTTTAGGGAGGGGGGTGGAGTGTTTTTCTCCTTCCCCCCCTTCTGAACAGTGCTATCTACTTTAAAAAAAAAAAAACGCTACGGCTTCTGGGCGAATTTATGTGGATTGTATGGTTACAATGTAACTCTGAATTTGGTGTGAAGCCCAGAAAGCGCCATTGCAACATTGTAACCATTTTGAACTTCTACTCCCTGCATTTAGCATGACGCCCAGACGCTTGCATTTCTTTTGGAACTTGTTTAAGTTTCTGCCTGTTGTTTTTGATTTTATAATACAAAGTATACTCTCCTGAAAAATGGATTTTTTCGCTTTAGGATCACAATATAATAATTGAGACACCAGCTGCTATTATTTATTTGGATTATAAATTAGATATTCATAGCATTGATTGGGACTTTTGCTGTTTTTAGTTTTGTACTTGCTTTTTCCTATTTTTGTTTGGATTTTATATTTTATAAAATTGCAACTCAGCTTTTAAGTTGAAATTTTACTAAAAAAACGAAGAATGGAATCCCACTCACAGCTTAACTATGGATTTATATTAGAAAAAATCTTGGAAATGAAGGAGGAATTAAAAGAACATTTTAGAATGCTTTGGAAAAGGGATGTTCCAGTGTTAAAAACTGAATTTCAACTTATTGGATATGATACACAACTAGATCTACAACTTAACGATATGGAGGAAACACATTTACAATCTATTGAAGAGGAAGATACTACATCTTATATACAAATGACGGAGACTTTGGATGACCAAAGGCAGAATTCAACTAAAACATCTATAATTCTAAAAGCAACAGGAACAGACTTTCAAATACGAGACGTTAAAAATGCTGACAACATGAACAAACAACGAACAATCACCATATTGATTAAGACTGATTACATAGTGCAACATTGGAGAAAAGAGAAGAAGACTATGACTGGATTCAATTGTGGAAAAATGTATATGGTCAAATACTGTGGAAGGAATTAGAGGCCCTATTGTGGAAACCTGCTTGGCACAAAAAGAAAGCTAGAATTAGGTTTAAAAGTCAGAGCTAAAATTTTATTGGATGGGTAAAAATGGCTTTTAGAGACTTTGACTGAACTAATATGCTTGAGATTTCTAAGGTTCAAGACTTTGATCTGAGTTAATATTGATGTAAATTATTGATTTGATTATGGTCTGGAATGGCAAGATGGAAAATTGGAAAATCTAAAATTAGGAGTTGGATAGAGATTGGTGAAACATTTAACTATGATTTATAAAAATATTTGATAGAGTACAGGAAATAGAATATAGTTGAGAGATATTAAAATACACACACACACACACACACACACACACACATATATATATATATATATATATATATATATATATATATATATATATATATATATATATATATATATATATATATATATATATATATATATATATAATAGGCATATTATAAGTCTATTTTAGAAATAATTATTGTTTTATTATTTTAGGCTTAAATGTAAAATGGTTTTAAAATACTTAAAGTTATGTTTATCCATAAAATATGTATGTAAAATAGAATAGAATAAGAGATAGAATTTAACAGAGAAGAATAAATTGAATAATTGGAATAATATGTATATCTTAAAAACAATCTATACTATATGGGTACCCGAATTGTATACTATATGTTTATATAAGGCCAAATTGGAATATGTTAATTGTGAGTTAGTTAAGCCTGAAAACGGGTGGAAATATTATTGATATTGTGTTTTTTTTTTTTATTTATTTGTTTTTTCTTTCTTTGCTTAGAGAGGGAACCTTTAAAGAAGTAATCCAAATTGTTTATGTATGATTATATTTTTTACTTTGTTGTATGGAGTGCCCTATCTCCACGATGAGTTCCAAGCACTTGGTTGTAAAACAAAAAAATTCAATAAAACTTGTTATATAAAAAAGAAATATCATCTAATAAACATTTTTGTAATGATCTAACAATAACCAGTAGTTCTATTGGTCTCTAGCCATCCCTATTCCTAATGCTTGGCTAATGAATGTTCCAGGAGTTATTGTATCTAATATAAATTCTATTTGCTCCAGGCCATCCCTATTTCTAAAATCTAGCTGAGGTATGCAGGATGTCTAACTTTTTATTACTGTTATCTGTCTTCTAACCACCTAGAATGATTACAAATGTTACACAACATATTCTCTGTGAATAAACACTCTTTTTTCTTGCCAGGCACACTCCACAAATATAGGCTTCCTGGTTTTCTTTCAAGTATAATCCACAACAGGTGATTAAAAGAACAATGATTATACCCACCATGGTCATCATTAGGGTTCTTTACCATCTGAAATCAAGTAACCATCCTGTAAGGACTTGCCTCAACTAGATCTCCCAAGAAAACTGAACTCTAGAAACAGGCATTGTCTCAAAAGCAACTTTTATTAAGAGTTAGTGATGGCAAGAAAGCAAAGCAAGATCTGAGATTTGACGCATAAAAGGTTACAGCAGAAAAGCAATACAAAGCTCCTCCCCCCAAAGTCCAACTGTCCAGTTGAATTCCTGCCAATCCACAGGTGCCACCATGTTATGAGAAGCTGGAGATTGTGCGCTTCTCAAGATCTCTATCGGTTTCATTTCCCAATGGTCCCAGGCTCCGTTGTCTGGAGATAAGGCAGATGTTTTCAGGTTGCATTCCTCTTGTACAGAGCAGAGCAAGGCAAGTAATAAACCCCAAGCAAGCACCCTCCCCCAATAGTATGGCAGGTCCTGAAAATACATAGGCAAAAGCAAGAAAGTGGGGAAAAGGAAAGATTAAAGGCAAATACAACTGAGCGGCTCTGACATTTGCCCCCCCCTAATAGAAAGACAAATCCTCCTGTAAAACAAAACAGGAAGGGGAAAAGAAAAACAAATAAAAACATATTAATCAGGTTTATCTGGATAGCGTGTATGAAAGTGTTTAAGCAATCTAGGGGCCCTGTCATGTTTCTTATAAACCCATTCATTCTGTGAAGCAGGCAAATCTTTCCAGGCCACTAAGTACTGTATGGACCTGTGATGTTTGCGAGAATCTCAAATATCTTTAATTTTGCTCTCAACCATAATAGGTTGAGGAGCCGGAGCAGTCACAGGTCATAGTTTGGATTGTTTCCCGCGCTTTTGGGCAGCTCAACAATAAAATCCATAGAGATCTCTCTCCGGGATGCTGAAGGGTTCGCTACCGGCTGCAGGAGGCCAGGCGCTTTTCCCTGCCTACATTTAGCAGCAGCACTAGTAGGGCAACTAGCCACATAACTTTCAATGTCCTTCTTTAAGGAAGGCCCCTAAAATTGCTTCTTAAGCAGGTGAAGAGTCTTTACAAACCCAAAGTGTCCTGTCATTTTTGAATTGTGACAGGCCTGCATGATTCTCAGTCTCTGATTTGCAGCACATATAGCTTTCCTCCAACCCAGGCTAACCCATCTTGCACTGAACAGAGATTTTTATGGCTGCTAAACCACTTGTCTTTCTCCAATGCCTTCTTGAACTCCCCAACCACCACATTGTCCAAGGGCGGGGGTTTCTTAGTCTGTGCTCTTGTAATGGCTGGGGCAGCCAACTGCTGTGGGGAAAGTAGAGGTTTAACCACTTCCGCCTTCACACTGTTATATTGTGGCATTCGTGACAGAGCATCTGCTAGGAAGTTCTTCTCCCCAGGCAGATGGTGGATGGAGAAATTAAAATGATGGAAGTCCTGGGCCCAGGTTAAGAGGGCCTCCAGGTTAAGAGGGCCCATCTCACTGCATATGCGTCCTTTTTCCACACAGCCCACCGCTGTTCAGTCTCCGACAACTTTTTGGATGTGTAAGCACAGGGCTGTAACTGGCCCTGCTGGTTTTTCTGCAGGAACATTGCCCCCACAGCCACATTGCTAGCATCTGCTTGAATCACAAATGGCTTTTCCGGGTCTGGGTATTTCAGTACCAGTTCCGCGGAAAAAAGTCTCTTAAATTTCTCAAATGTGGCTTGGCATTCAACTGTCCATTTTAGTGGCTGGCCAGGTTTTAGTTTACATCCTCCCTTAGTTTTCAATAAGTTTGTGATAGGGAGTGCAATATGAGCAAACATGGGGATAAATTGCCTGTAAAAGTTGGCAAACCCCAGAAAGCTCTGCAGTTGCTTTCTGGTGCGGAGAGGAGTCCATTCCATGATAGCCCACACCTTCTTTGGGTCCATCTCTACCCCCTCATGTGAAATGCGGTAGCCCAGATAGTCAATTCTATCCTTATGGAATTCACATTTCGAGAGCTTGGGGTACAGTTTAGCAGCTCGGAGCTTTTTTAAGCTGACTAATTTCATATGTTCTGCCTTAAGTTTCGATGTAAATCAGGATATCACCCAAATACATGAGGACCCCCTTATACAAGTGCTCATGGAGGACCTCATTGATCAGTTGCATGAACACTGCAGGGGCTCCCTGTAGCCCAAAAGGGAGCACCCTGAATTGGAAGCAACCTAAAGGGCAATTGAAAGCAGTCTTCCATTCATCTGCCTCCTTAATCCTGATGCGATAATAGACTTCTTGCAAGTCTAGCTTAGAGAAAACTCTCCCTATCGCCAGGTGGGCTAACATGTCCCTCATGAGGGGCAAAGGGTACACATTTTCCACTGATAACACGTTCAAATATCTATAATCCATGCAGAGGCAAAGAGATCCATCCTTTTTCCCCCTGAATAGAACAGGGGCTGCCACCCGGGGTCTGGCAGGCTGGATGAACCCCTGGGCTAAGTTCTTGTAAATGAAACTATGGAGCTCATCTAACTCTCTAAGGGTCATCGAATACAGCTTTGGCTTTGGCAACTTAGCTGCAGGGATGATCTCAATAGCACAGTTCACAGGTCGGTGAGGGGAAAGCTCAACCAACCTCTTCTCACTGAAAACCTTGGATAGGTCTCAATACTCTTTCAGAATGCTTGGAAGCTCTTGCTCGCTCAGCATGGAGGCTAGTTCCTGCTTCGGACCCATCTTATTTCCAGGCAACCCCGGGGGAGGTGCTCTCTTCCTTCAGAACCTTAGCTGCCCCCCTCTCCAGTTGATTAGGGGGTTCCATTTATTTAACCAAGTTAGCCCCAGTACCAGGGGTCATTCCATGCTGGGAACCATGATGAACACTAAAGTCTCTAAGTGGCTTCCCATGGTCAGTCCCAGGGGTTCGGTTATGAAACTGGCTGGGATGCCCCCTGCTACAGATCCATCAAGCTGGCAGAAAGTGATGGGGTCCTTAAGTTTTCTGAGGGGAAACCCCAGTTTCCCAACCAAGTTGGGGCTTATCAGTCACTGTGTGCAACCCGAGTCCAACAGAGCGGTTAAGGTCATTTTCCTGCCCGTGCCCAGGATTGTCAGTTCTATGGGCATAATTATGGGGTCAATCAGCCCACTTACCAATGGGTCATCATCATAATCATTCTGTGATGTCCCCAACTCATCAACCGGTGGGGTTGAAGCTCTACCTTTGGGGTTCAGGGGAGCTCCACAACCTCCGAGGACTTCAGGGCTGTATCTTTTGAGCGCTGGGTAGATTTGCTGCTTGGCTTCCCCCCAGAGGTGTGATCTGACTTCCTGACTGGGGTCTTGCTATGGCATTCCACAGCACAATGCCCTTCCTTGCCGCACTTGACACAGACAGTAGAACATGGTAGGGTTTTGGAGGCTTTGCCAGTCTCTCCCTTTCTCTTGGGTTGGCTTCATCTCCCTGGTTTCACAGGATGATACAGGTTCCGAGTCTGGTCAATTTCCATCTCTTCGGCCAGAAGATACCATTCGTAGAGACAAGCAGGTGCCCCAAGAGCCACCCAGGCATTGTACAAGTTGTCATTCAGCCCATACTGGAAACAGCTTATCAGGAGGTCTTCAGGCCAGTTCAGGTGGCTACTCAACTCCGTGTATGCGACTACCACATGACGCCCCTGCTTTACTGTTTTGATATGATCCCTGGCTTTTCAGTCTGCTAGGTGATCTTCAAAATGGCGTCTCAGTGCAGTCATGAAATGGTTAAAGTTCCGAAGTTCGGGAGCATTGCAGTTGTATAGGGTGACGATCCACCGGGCGGTGGTTCCTTCCAGGGCTAGGGTGACAACCTTGATTTTGGTGTTGGCGTTGGGCAGAGACCTGCCATACACTTGCATGTAAGTGAGGATGTGAGCCAAGAAGAAGCCTAGCTGCTGGGGATTCCCATTGAATTTGACTCCCAATGGAACCAGCTTTGGTTCTTCTGAGGGAGTGCTCTCTCTGGGTAGTTGTGGGGTCTGGGCTCTCCAGGCGGTTGATCACTGCTGCACTGCTGGGGAGGCCTCCACTGTGTCTGCTGCACCCATAGCCTCTGCTGCCATCTCCACTATCAGCACCTTCTCCACTCCCAGTCCCCTCGGTTAATTCTTCCTCCTTTTCTGGGCAGCTCAAGGACTTGGCTTTTAGGTCCTCAAAAGCTTCCACCATGTAATGCATGGCTCACTTCAGGTTCACCTCCATCGGATCTGACTGCAGGTCCAGATCTTCATCATCGGATGGCAGTCCCGTCTTTTTCTTGTGGGTCTTTTTTCTCCCTCCTTGGGTGAGGGTTACTTTCTGGGACCTTTCCTCCCAGTTCTCTCTCCTCCTGACACCGAGTGACCATCTCAGTCTCGAGGCTTCTTCTAGGGCACCTAGGCGGATGCCTTCTCCAGGATATCCGAACAGCTGCCTCACTGCAGTCTTTGGTTCCAATTTCTCCTGTTTCACTGCCATGCAGAGACATTCTGTACACAGCCCCCCTTGGTAAGCCAAATGCCCCTCTGGGTTGGGCACTACTGCAGATCTTGCTTTATATAAGGACCTGTCTCAACTAGATCTCCCAAGAAAACAGAACTCTTGAAACAGGCATTGTCTCAAAAGCAACTTTTATTAAGAGTTAGTGATGGCAAGAAAGCAAAGCAAGATCAGAGATTTGGCGCATAAAAGATTACATCAAAAAGGCAATACACAGCTCCTCCCCCCAACATCCAACCGTCTGGTTGAATTCCAGTCATTCCACAGGTGCCAGACTTCTCAAGGTCTCTCTTGGTTTTGTTTCCCAATGGTCCCAGGCTCTGTTGTCTGGAGATAAGGCAGATGTTTTCAGGTTGCATTCCTCTCACCCAGAGGAAGGGCATCTCGTACAGAGCAGAGCAAGGCAAATAATAATCCTCATGCAAGCACCCTCCTACAATAGTATGGCAAGCCCCAAAAATACATAGGCAAAAGCAAGAAAGGGGGAAAAGGGGAAAGATTAAAGGCAAATACAATTGAGGGGCTCTGACACATCCTGTCAACCAATGCCACCAGTCTTCCCATTCTTTCATGTGGAGGGTTGCAACTATCTTTACTTTGTGTTCAGCTCGGTTTTGGAATTCCTCTGATTTGTCCAGAGGACAACACAAGCATTGTTGTCCAATTAACGCACACACACCTCCATTGGATGCCAATACCATATCTAGAGTCATTCTATTGTGAACTGTCATTTGTTGTACAGCTTCTTGTTCTTTTGCTGCAGCAATAAAAAGCTCCCGAGTCTCATTGGTTAGAATTTCCACCACTCCTGTATACGATACATGAAATTATTGAGGGACCAGAGCCCACCAAACCAGGTAAAGGGTTGGTAGTCCTTCAGGTACTTTCTGGATTGTTCAAGGTCTCTATGGTCCCTTCAGGTAAAGTGGGTGTAACATAGGAGGGTGGGAGGAGCACAGCTATATAACAAGTCCCCTTCCAATTTCTTGGAAAATACTTATAGGCACGCTCTCCACAGACAAAATACTGTCCTATTAGAGCACACCTTATTGTGTTTTTATCATAGTATCTATTTTTGTATCCATATGGTCTAGTGCATGGGTCGGCCATCCGAAACGTCGGATGAGCCGCACGGACCCGTTTGTCAAAAAAAAAAAAAACCCTGGGAGCCGCGCGTTCGCGCATGCGCGCGCGCCGTTCGCGCATGCGTGAGCCGTTCACACATGCGCACCCGTTCTCGCATGCGCGCGAGCCGTTCGCGCATGCGCACCCGTTCGCGCATGCGCGCGCCCGCCCGTTCGCGCACACGCACCCCCGCACGCGCACCCCCCGCACCCGCCCGCGCATGCGCGCATGCGCTCGCCAAAATGGCGGAGGAGGCTCCGGAGCCGCAGGTAAGGCCTCAAAGAGCCGCATGCGGCTCCGGAGCCGCGGGTTGCCGACCCGTGGTCTAGTGAATAAGGTTGTATAATACCCAGCAAAGTTAATTGGTTTCTACATTGGAGAATATAGGTCTTCCTGTCGTAGCTCATAAGTAATCAGCATAGGCTGACAATTGAACCTAGTTCAGGTTGTGATTAAATCCAGACCCCTGGCCAACCTTCCAGTTTCATCAAATAGGGTGTAGTATGAAGCCCAAAAGATGTTCTCAACTTCCTGCCTGATGGTGTTCATGGAGTTTCATACCACCTGCCTTTGGTAATCAACAACATAATCACAGGTGGAGGATCCTATATCTATGTCATGATGGTTGAACCCAGAGCCGCGAAAACACCAATATCCTTTAGTTACCACTACATGTAAGAACTCGCTGTTATTGCCCTTTAAATTTGTTGAATTTTCCCATGTGTCAAATGTTCTGTCCCTAAGCCACCTGGGATCTGCTAACCTTTCTGTCATCTGACTAGAGTTTAATGGCAGAGGAATCAGAGGGAGTCCATGTTCTGAGTTACAGGCATCAAAGTACAGACCCACATTTGGACTGTCCCACAACTATGGCAACCATTTCTGGCATTGCTATAAATGAATTAAGGTGAAGTTATGTCCAGAATTACTCCATACATCTGTCCCATCTCCCCTAGCCATAGAAAGAATGAGCCAAAGGCTAATGAGGCTGCACTGCCCTTCCTGTCCTCATAATTTTGGTAAGCTTGGGGGGGGGCAAAGAAATTTGTAATGTTCTCAGATAAACAGATTGAGAGTATGTGAAAACTATGGTGCGTCCTTCTAAAATCAACCCTGTTCTACTGCCTTGTTCCAATACCACCACCAAGTTAGGCCTGCACAGTTTGAGTCTTCATTTATATGCCTTTGTTTTGGTGTCTCTAATATTTCTTTCATCTGCAATAAGGGGTTCTAGACCCTTCCATAAATTACCTTTAGTACAGCCTTTCAGTGGTCGATGGATGTAATACTTTGTGAGAGTGAGCTTTTTCCCAACCATGATCTTATCCTGACAGATGCTAAGTCTATTTCTCTTAATATCTTAGCCTTCACCTCCCAATCTGCTAGTGGCAATAATTAGGTGACTACCTTAATTCTAGTGTGGGTAACTACTAATACCTTTTAGGGAAAATTTCTAATTGAGAGAACAACTATGGGAGGTAGTATTTCTCCTCCCATGCAACTCTGGTTCCAGTGGCTCTTGTTTGTGGAACAATAACTTAAATCCCAAATCTTTTTCTGAGGAAGTCACAGGCTGATCAGTCCAAGAATCAGGAGTGGCAGATGATGACTATTTCTTCACTCTGATGTATCCAAGATGCCAGGCCTTCCACTTTTAGTGCTGTAAGGGTAGTCAGAAGCACTTGAAATGGTCTCTTACACTTCTCATCCAAGGATATTGTTGGTCCCCATGTCTTTACAAGCACCCAGTCTCCGGGTTGAAATGGATGCACTGGATGATCTAATCCAGGATATTGGTTTTCACGAAGATAACAGGAAATAAAATTCATAACCCCAGTGAGTTGTCTTATATATTGGTACTATCAAACCTGACTCCATAGTTGCCTATATCTGCTTTTGCTCACAGCTTTGCCAAACAATGACAGGAGGCGAGTGGTGAATTCCTAAGGGTGGAGGGAGGCTATGGAATGCAAGTGAACTGTCTGTTGCTGGGGAGACGTTATCTAACAAGGCTGAGTGATGAAGAATTTGACCGAAGCAGACAGCTTTTCCCAAACCAAAAGAACTGAACTCAATTGATGAACTATGAACTGTGGGTGGCCTGGATGGGAAAAGAGAGTTACCTATGTGGGTTTTCGCAGGAAAAATCCCAGAGCTGATTTCTGCCCTGCCTAGATGGATTTTTCAATAAAGCAACACTCTTGGTTAATTTAAAGAGCTGGGAGTTTCTTTTGTTGAATGTACCAAATGTTGACAGGTACAAGGTCAGTTTGCCCACCTGTAGGATGGACCTCTCCTCTGCCTTTAGGAAGGGATATGGTCACCCAAAAAGGGCCTCAAAGGGGCTCAAGCCTCTTTGCTTTTGTGGTGCAATATGAAGCCTTAACAACACGAGTAGCAAGGCTTGCAGCCAGGACAGGTGAGCCTCCTGCCACAGCTTAGCTAGGTGTCATTTTAGTAAATCATTATGTTTTTTTGCCGTAGGACTACTTGCTAGGTGGTAGATTGAGTGAAACTTCCAAGTGATGTTTAACTGTTCACACAATTGTTGCACAATCTTAGCTATGAAATGTGGCCCAGAATCAGACAACTTACTATTTGGGCAGCCCAAACCTAGGAATAATTTCTTTCAGTAGGACTTTTACTACATGGCTTTTTTAGTCCTGCAAGCAAAGGCCTCAGGCTACTAGTACCAAAACATATTTAAAACCTTGCTTTCTAGTAATTCAGTGAAGTCTATTTCACAAATGGTCCTGGGTAGTTGCCTTTAAGTTGGACTCCTAGGGGTGGGTGCCTGGCCACTTTTGGATTATTTCTGGCACAGATCAGGCAAGCTACTACACTTGGGAGGCCATGAAATAGAGACCCTTGCTTACTACATAATGTGTCACAAAGTCTACCAGGAGCTTTGCCTCCCACTGTGTGCTAGCATGTATTTGTGATAAAAGAATACTTAGAGGTGTATCTGGTAGAATATGTTTGCCCTCTAGCCTTCACTATCCATCATTCCCCTCCCTGCCTGCAGTAATTCTAAAATTTGTGGGCCATACTTAATAACTGATCCTTTTGCATTTAATAATCCTCTTTCCTTCCATGGGCATGCAAGATTCCAAAGGCATATTTGCTATCTATGTAAATATTTACTATTTGTCCCACAGCCAGCTGTAAGGCTTTAGTTAAAGTAACTAGTTCAGCCAATTGAGCAGAAATGCTTACTGGTAATGGTTTGGCTTCTATAACTTCTATAAAGCTACTATCATCAGTAAACTATTTGCAGTTGGCATTTGGGATAGGCTGATCACTAAGATCAGGTCTACTGGCATAGACTGAATCTACCACCTGTACACAATAGTGATGCAATTCAGTATCCACCTGGGGCAAAAGTGTAGCTGGATTGAGTATATTGCATACCTCTAATTATATGGCTGCGGTGTCAAGAAGAAGGTCTGATATTTTGCTTGGCAGCTCCCAGTCATCCAAAATGCTGCTTTTATTTCCATAAACTCTTGAACCCCGTGTGAGACTTTGACTTTGAGATGTTGTCCCAGCCATTGTCCCAGCTGTCCCTATTCCTAAGCCTTGGGTAATGAATGTTCCAAGAGTTATCTAGTGCACATTCTATTTGCTCCAGGCCATTCCTATTTCTAACTTCTAGCTGAGCTATGCAGGATGTCTAACTCTTTGTTATTGTTATCAGTCCTCTAACCACCTAGAATAGTTACAAGTGTTACATGTGTATATTCTCTGTGAAAAAACACTCTTTGTTCTTACCAGACAGACTCCACAAATACAGGCTTCCCAGTTTTCTTTCAAGTGTATGCCATAGCCTTGCTTTGTTTTAGCAGACAGCCCATCACTGGTATGTTGATAGAAAGTTTACATAATATCTCTTTGTCCTGAGTGTACAATATCTCTATCTAGCAGTTTTCCTGTCCTATAGAGCAGAACAGGATAGAAGCTGGAAGGGACCTTTGAGGTCTTCAAATCCAGCCCCCTGCTTGAGCAGGAGAACCTATGTCATTTTAGACAAGTGACTGTCTAGTCTCTTCTTAAAAATCTCCAGTGATGGAGCACCCATGATTTCTGGAGGTAAGCTATTCCACTGGTTAATTGTCCTCCCTGTCAGGAAATTTCTCCTTAATTCCAGATTGCTTCTCTCTTTGATCAGTTTCCAACCATTGTTTCTTGTCCTGCCCTCTGGTGCTTTGGTATTTGTGGCAGCCCCTCAAATATTGGAATACTGCTATCATGTCTCCCCTATTTCTTCTTTTTTTAAGACTAGCCAGACCCAAGTCCTGCAACCATTCTTCATATGTTTTAGTCTCCAGGCCTTGGATCTTCTCTGAACTTGCTCTTCTCTGAACTTTTTCCAAGGTCTCAATATCTAATTTGTAGTATGGTGACCAACATTGGTTGCAGTATTCCAGGTGTGGTCTCACTAGGATTTTATAAAGTGGTACTAATACTTCGCGTGATCTTGATTCTATGCCTCTGTTTATACAACCCAGGATTGTATTAGCTTTTTTGGCTGCTGCTGCACACTGCTGGCTCATAGTCAAGTGATCGTCCACTAGGACTCCAAGGTCCCTCTCACAGTTGCTGTTTTTGAGCCAGGTCTCAGCTAATCTGTACTTAAACATTTGATTTTTCCTGCCTAAATATAAAACTTTGCTTTTCTCCACATTAAAACTCATTTTGTTGGACTTCCGGTTCCTGTGGCAGTGCCTGCGCTCAGGCAAAGAGTATGCTCTCTTTGCCGACCGGTGTCCCCCCCGCCGGTAGACCCTGGACCCTGAAAGTCGCCCCGGAGAGGCGACCACCGTAGAGAAGGGCACTCGCTGATCGCAGAGGGAGGGGCAACTCCCTCTGCGATCCGAGCAATCACCTTTGGGCCGACGGGGAGAAGATTGGCCAGTAACATGGCCGATCACTCAGCTGCTCTGGCCGAAAGTCACAGCAACATCTAAGCATAAAGACCCACCGTGGAAGATCCGGGTGAGACCTTTCTTTCCCTCTTGATATTTTACTCATTTCCCTGTGAAAAGCTCTTAGAAATTGCTTCCCCCCCTTGAGAAAGCAGCCTTTGATCACTTGGGGAAAGAGCTGTGGAAAAAGAAAAAAATGACTAATTTCTATTGTTTGTTTGAGCGGCTGGAATTCGGAGAACCCTGAGGAAAAAGGAGAAGAGAAGGATCCTTGCTGTGACTCTCTCTCTCTGCCTGCTTGTTTTCAGCTTAAGTGGAAACCTTTAGGGAGGGGGGTGGAGTGTTCTTCTTCTTCTTCTGAATAGTGCTATCTACTTTAAAAACAAAAACGCTACGGCTCCTGGGTGACTTTATCTGGATTGCGCCCAGACGCTTGCATTTCTTTTGGAACTTGTTTGAATTTCTGCCTGCTGTTTTTGATTTTATAATACAAAAGTATACTCCCCTGAAAAATGGATCTGTTCGCTCTAGGATTACAATATAATAATTGAGACACCAGTTGCTATTATTTATTTGGATTATAAATTAGATATTCATAATATTGATTGGGACTTTTGCTGTTTTTATTTTTGTACTTGCTTTTTCCTATTTTTGTTTGGATTTTATATTTTATAAAATTGCAACTCAGCTTTTAAGTTGAAATTCTACTAAAAAAACGAAGAATGGAATCCCACTCACAGCTTAACTATGGATTTATATTAGAAAAAATCTTGGAAACAAAGGAGGAATTAAAAAAACATTTTAGAATGCTTCGGAAAAGGGAAATCCCAGAGTTAAAAACTGAAATTCAACTTATTGGACATGATACACAACTAGGTCTACAACTTAACGATATGGAGGAAACACATTTACAATCTATTGAAGAGGAAGATACTACATCTTATACACAAATGACAGAGACTTTGGATGACCAAAGACAGAGTTCAATTAAAACATCTATAATTTTAAAGGCAACAGGAACAGACTTTCAGATACGAGACGTTAAAAATGCTGACATGAATAAACAACGAACAATCACCATATTGATTAAGACTGATTACATAGTGCAGACAATAGTGGAGAAAAGAGAAGAAGACTATGACTGGATTCAATTGTATGGTCAAATACTATGGAAGGAATTAGAAGCCCTATTGTGGAAACCTGCTTGGCACAAAAAGAAAGCTAGAATTAGGTTTAAAAGTCAGAGCTAAAATTTTATTGGATGGGTAAAAATGGCTTTTAGAGACTTTGACTGAACTAATATGCCTGAGATTCCTAAGGTTCAAGACTTTGATCCGGATGGCAAGATGGAAAATTGGAAAATCTAAAATTAGGAGTTGGATAGAGATTGGTGAAATATTTAACTATGATTTATAAAAATATTTGATAGAGTACAGGAAATAAAATATAGACACATTAATATATATATATATATATATATATATATATATATATATATATATATATATATATATATATATATATATATATATATATATATATATATATATATATATATATATATAATAGGCATATTATAAGTCTAATAGGCATATTATAAGTCTATTTTAGAAACAATTATTGTTTTATCATCTTAGGCTTGAATCTAAAATGGTTTTAAAACAGAGAAGTATAAATTCTCTTATAATAGGCATATTATAAGTCTATTTTAGAAACAATTATTGTTTTATCATCTTAGGCTTGAATCTAAAATGGTTTTAAAACAGAGAAGTATAAATTGAACAACTGGAATAATATCTATATCTTAAAAATAATCTATACTATATGGGTACCCGAATTGTATATTATATGTTTATATAAGGCCAAATTGGAATATGTTAAATTGTGAGTTAGTTAAGCCTGAAAACGGGTGGAAATATTATTGATATTGTGTGTGTGTGTTTTTTTTCTACTTGTTTTTTCGTTTCTTGCTTAGAGAGGGAAACTTTAAAGAAGTAATTCAAATTGTCTATGTATGATTATATTTTTTACTTTGTTGTATGAAGTGCCCTATCTTCACGATGAGTTCCAAGCACTTGGTTGTAAAACAAACAAAACCAATAAAACTTGTTATATATATATAAAAAAAACTCATTTTGTTGGATAGGGCCCATTGTTCCACTTTGTCAAGATCTTTTTGAATCCTGAGCTTCCCTTCTGGGGTGTTGGCTATTCCTGCCAGTTTAGTGTCATCTGCAAATTTGATGAGCTCCCCTTCTATTCCCTCATCTAAGTCATTAATGAAAATATTGAAGAGTACTGGGCCTAAGACGGAGCCTTGTGGTACCCCATTGCTTACTTCTCTCCATGTGGATGTAGTGCCATTGATGACTACTCGCTGAGTACCATTTGTCAGCCAGCTACAGATCCATCTGATAGTGTTGTCTATTTCACCTTTTTCTAGCTTACTAAGCAGCAGGTTGTGGTCTACTTTGTCAAATGCCTTACTGAAGTCTAAGTATTCTATGCCCACAGCGTTTCACTGGTCTATTAATTTGGTCACTTTATCAAAGAATGAAATAAGATTGGTTTGGCATGATGTGTTTTTGACAAACCTGTGCTGGTTACTGGTTATAATTTTGTTTGCTTCTAGTTGTTCGTAGATCTGTTTTTTGGTTATCTTTCCCAAGATCTTCTCAGGTATTGATGTTAGACTGGTTGGTCTGTAGTTTCCTGGGTTTGTTTTTTTCCCTTTCTTGAAGATGGGAACCACATCAGCCCTTTTCCAGGTACTTCCCTGGTGCTCCAGGATTTTTGAAAGATATGGTACAATCTTAACCATAATATGAGTCACGCTTATTGTCAAGTGTGTCAAGAATTTGCTGAGGGCAGAATCAGCCAATGGATTAACATTGGAAAAGAAAAAAAAACTATAGGGCAGTGTCATTATTGATCTAGTTTGCTATCTAGCCTCTTTTGTTGCAGGCACCTTAAATTGCTCTTGGAAGATATTGACATGCTAGACTGGCTTGCAATCATGAGAGAAAGCAGCTTTGAGAAAAAGTGCAAGAATGAAAAAAGTTGATGTTCACGGGGAGGGGGAGAGAAAATTTGATCCAAGAAATTGTCATTGTCTTTTCACACATGAGTAAAATGAACTTTGGCATCCTTGGCTAAAGGCATATATTCACATGGGGAAAAGGGACAATGTTTAACAATATAAGGAACACATATATGACAGACAAAACAACACATATTCCACATAATTATATAAATAGAAAATAGTTTTGAAAGTTATTTTTTTCTCTAGGGCAGACAAGAATTTATTGCATAACAAGGAAATAATTAGTTGTCTTTTTTATTAAAAAAAAAGGGTTTTGCAGAAGAGAAAAATAATTCTAAAAAGTGCTTATGCACCAAAAGATGGCACCAAGAGCTTTTTAAACAGGCTATATGAATCACCAACATGACTTTAAGGGAAAATTAAACAAATCAAGGCACTACTAAGATTTAAAAATCCAAAACAAACAAAGAAACAGCAAATGTAACCTTTCATACATTTATTTGGAGTTAGGGCCTATTGAATTTAGGAAATGTTTATTTTTGTGAAGGCTGCTACAGAATTGTTGAGTTGAGGACAAAAATACCACAAGCAACATCAGCAGCATCACAATATGCTGTTGATATGTATATATGTAAAATTCTGCCACTGTGCACATGCAAATTGATAATTTAGGAGGGAACTTTTTTATCTATCCTTTATTATATCAGTTTCTATAGTGGTCCACATCATGGGTTTAAAAAAAGCAATCTCTGAATGTGAATGTAGTACAGGGAACGGAAGTGTAACAAGTTTGTCACTATAACTGTTCTCAGTACTCAGGCACTTGGGAAGTTCAGCTTTAGGTGGGATTCTGCCTTGTCTATCTTCAACTTCATCAAGTTGATGTGGGTAAGTATTGTATGTAATTAAAGTCTTGTGACATTTTAAAGACCAACACATTTATTGTGGATCAGCTACAGGCCATTTTTACAGCACAACAATCAGCAACTATAGTCTTTGAACACTTGCACTATAATAAATGTGTTAGTTTTTAGATTACTTGATCAACAGCCACAAATACTGAAATGAAACTGCATGAAATATTTCCTTAAAAAAATCAGCTTTGACTATACATTCTGAACGTATGTATGTATTATTTACATTTCCATTGTATACCCTCCTTCCAACCTAGCACTTCTAGAGCATGCGAGTAACAGTGTTCTGAGCACCTTGGCATATAGTTATGCTGGCTACATGACCACGGAAATGTCTTCGGAAAATGCTGGTTTCCTCAGCTAAGGAACAGATATGAACATCACCCTCTAGAGTTAGATACAACTGGACAGGGGAACCTTTACCTTTATTATAAACCATTCCAATCCTATGACTCTGGATAATGTGCAGAGAAATCCAGCTAAGCAATTTCTAACTACAATAAATATACAAACCACACAAAATAAAAATATGACTATCAGCCTTCCCAACCAACCCTAAAGGATTCATTGGAAAAGGAAGGTTTAAAGATTTAAAGAACTTTCCTAAAAATCGGGACTAAAGGGCTAAGTCACGGATCAGCAACCCACGGCTCCAGAGCCGCATGTGGCTCTTTCAGCCTTCTCCTGTGGCTCCCAGCCTCCTCCACCATTTGCAGAGAGAGACAGAGACAGAGAGAGGCACTTGCACTTCCCTTCTCTCTCTCTCTCTCTCTCTCTCTCTCTCTGTGTGTGTCTCTGTGTGTGTGTGTAAAAAAGAGAGTGGCCTCACGCTGTTCTTGGACAAGCTGACAAGCTTATTGGGCGGGGCTCCTGCCTTTGCTGCGTTTCAGCAGGAAGCAGGAAGCAACAGCTTGTTCTCTCTCTCTCTCTCTCTCTCACACACACACACACACACACACACTCACTCACATTGAGTGGGGGAAGAGGACTGGCAGACCAAGGGCAGGAGAGAGCCAGCCCAATAAGAATGTGTGTCAGCTTGTTGAAGAAGAGCGTGAAGTCAGCTTGCCAGATGAGCAGAAGATCGGAGAGAGGGAGAGAGAGGAGGGAGGAAGAGAAAGAGAGGGAGAGAGAGAGAGGGAGGGAGGGAGGGAGAGAGAGAGAGAGAGAGAGAGAGAGAACTCATGCACAGCAGCCTCTATTTCTTTTTAATTAAACTCTTCAATCAAGCTCCCCCCCTTGTGTGTGTGTGCACGCGCACGCAAGTTTTACGGCTCCCGGTGTTTTCTTTTCTCTGGGAAACAGGTCCAAGTGGCTCTTTGAGTGTTTAAGGTTGCTGACCCCTGGGCTAAGTGTAGCTCTACAGGCAGCAAATTCTACAGTGTCCAAACTGCTACCTGTGTGTGTGTGTGTCTATCTTCTGATCAATGCGCCTGTTACATCACATGGAGGTAAAACCTTTTTTTGTTATTTGTTTGTTTAATTGATATTTCATAAAGATTTTTTGGGGAAGAAAGAAAAAGAAAAAGAAAAAAAAAGAAAATTAAGAAGCAAAGTTAAGAAATATATGAATGACTTCCAACATGCTTCTCAATGGAAAATTACAATCTAATTGTCACTCCTCCCTCTTAGATATCATATAAGTCCCCCCAGTCTCTTATTTACATGGAGATGAGACCCTAAACACACCCTCTGCAATAACTTGACAGGATAGTTAGAATCATGACCAAGCTATATAATATTTGGTTGAATATTTGTTAAGGATTGAAGAAAATTATATGGTGGGTTAAGCTCTTGAAGGACATCAACTATTTACCCAGTGTGTACCCACTGGAACACACCGCACAACTACTCACCACACTACACATTACATAACTACACAATCACATTAAGATGATACAAGTTCCTCCCACAGATGGAGAGAAGCCTGTAAGCTTATCTTCTCTTTATATCAAAGGAAGAGAGCAATACTATTTCCTCACTGCTCTGAGAGTAGACAATGATAGTTCCAAAACCACTTTGCTCTGCTTTGAAAAAAGGGAAAATGAGGACATCCAATGATGGATATGGCCTCCCTGAAGCTTTTTTTCCCCCAGTGAAAGGCAGCAAAAGGGGAGCACACAGAAGGCCTAGCAAACCAGGAATATAATAGAAAATTGTATCATTTTTATTTCTGTCCCCAGGAGAGGGGGAAGGGAAGGGAAGGGAGGGAGAGAGAGAGAGAGAGAGAGAGAGGACAAAACACCTAAAACAAGAACCTATAACTGATTTGTGGATCATCCAATCTATAAATAGTTCCAGTTCTAATAGATTTCCAACAGCAAAAGCAAGGAAGCTTAAAACTGAGGGGCTTTTTTGAATAAATTCAAAATCTTCAAAAAGTATGAGACCCCAAAGCTAAGATATCATTGTATCATTGTGCTTGTCAAGAATTCATCTCAAATCATTGAAGGAAATAAATAAAAGTTATTCTTTTATAAATTGTAATAATGTAGTGCAAATGTAGCAATGTAATGCCAATGTATGAGACTGTCTGTTTACTGTTTACTGCCTATGCAAAGTAACCACAAAAAGTAATCAGCAAAGACAATGAATTATGACCTACTAAAAGTTCCTAAGGGAACAGGAACTTACGCCTTGAGTAGAAATCACTATAAGGAAGAGAGGAACATAGACTCAAGTTGGAAATTACAAAGATAAGATCACAGCGGATGGACGGAAATTGCCAGGAGGACCTTTTTAAGTGTAAAGCAACTTCAAAGAATGACTAAAGAAAATAGAGAAGGGGAGTTGGGAGGGTTTCTTAGGTGTGACGTGCATTGTAAAAGGTATAAATTGTATAGCTTGAAAACTGCTCTTTGCGCTCTTTGAACTCAATCCAACTTGGGAAGGGTCTAAGAGGCTGCGTTTGCAAACGCTTTTCTTTTCTTTTCTTTTTATTATTTTCATATTTTTCTCCAATAAACTTTGTTTTTGTTAACCAGACTTGTCTGCGTATTGTGAGTATCAAATTTTGGGTTTTTAAATCTCACACCATTATATTCTACTCCTGCAGCTACGCCTTCTTTTCTGCTTCCCAAAATATATCTGGTATGGCTTCAATTATAGAAAGGTTTTAAAAGAGGCCTTCTTGCAAGAATTCTATTCTTTGCATAGATAAGAATTCAATATATTCAAGGTGTTGCAGATCCTGGGACAATGTTTCCATGGTACTTTAGTACTTTAGTAAGTATGCAAAAACTGGAAGAAAAAAAAAACTACCACTACCATGAACCCTTGATATTGTCCTGAGAATGGTTGGCAATGCCTCCAATTTAAGACATTCTAAAACATAATGTTTCATATGTATTTTTAAATGTATATTTAGTTTTTTTTTATTGCAAACCAGATGTACCATGGGTTGAAATAGCTTGATTTTCCTATTATGCCTTTAATAGCCACCTATTAATGAGATTTCCAGAAGAAATGTGTTCTATAAAAGTCAAATGATGTCAATTAAAACAAGAACAGAATAAGCTTGGAATAAATTGATAAAGAAGTAATTCTTAGCATTTTTCATTATTCATTGTTTGCTTTTCATGCATAAGCAGTCACCATTTCCCCCCTGACATATGATAGATAATCGTCCTTAACAATTTGCAAGTAAAATGTGACATTTGCAGAAAGGTTTCCTTTTTAACATAGTTTCATCTCCCACTGCTGAGCTTCAGTTTGATGAAGAAAGGCACCTAGCAAGTAAATAGGCTTTTAATGAGAACATCCCTTATAATAGAATAAATCATGTAACCTTTGACTTCTGATAGCTAGCTAGTTGCTTTTACTTGAATGCATCTTCTGCATAACTCTGTGATTCTGAAAATGGATTTAGGCTTTTTTTTTTCTTAAGCAATGACAGGAAAAGCCACATACGCTTTCTAAGATTTTTTCTGAACAATTATATGCTGTTGTGACATGCACATCACACCTTTAATCAGGAGTGGAAGCCCTTTCGGTGAAAGCAATCTATTTCTGATAGACCTGGATTGTGATAGGTGATGGAACTTAGGGGAACTTGTTTCCCAGTTTGAATCCAAAGAGGATTGTTAAGTGAGAAAGTCATGTGACTGCAACTTGCAACATCCTACTGGCTTCCCAAAAGCAAAGTCAATGGAGAAACTGGCTGGATGTTGCAAGTCATTTTTGCTTTGTTTTTGAAAAAAAATAGACTATCTGTACTTGTTGCAATCTACAGCCATCATTAATATAGTTGCATACCTGTTCTAATATACTGTAGTTCCTAAGCCCCTCCTAGAATAATATACTATAAAAAGTTGGAATCCAAAGAGCAAGAAGCATCAGTGACAAGTTTAGCACCAGACATCTTGCATCTACTTTTGATTCACAAAACTGCTTTTTTAATATTCTCATAGCAACATTCTAATTTCTTAAGTGAGGAAACATTAAATAGATCACTTCATGTCACACTACTTTGTTGTCACTGAATCTTTTTGTCCCTCCCATTTCAGCATTCTATGGAAGTCCCACTGGTAAATGCATAATATTAGGAACATATTGTATATGCTAGCACAAAGTGAAAAAATAAAGGAAGGATTGCCTTTTAAGAAATTACTGCAGTGGTAAATGGGACTAATTCAAAAATATCAAAAACAAATTTTGAGAATTCTCCACTGAATAAGGCCTTCCTCTCCTCCTCTGCATCATATATTCTCCTCCTCCTCCTCCTCCCCTCTCCCCCCGGAAGTATCCTTTTTTACTGGCTAAAAATATGAGATTCTGAGATTATGCAGAAAGCATTTTAATAATGTGTATTTTTTCTTGTAGCCTCACATTTTTAATGTTAACTTAATACAATTAAAGCTAATGCTCTTTATGGACCAGCCTGTGGACAGAAAACCAAGCACAGTAACAAGACGCCCGTGAAGAGTAGAGATTTTTTTTAAAAAAATATTTTAAAAATGCTATCAAAAGCAGCATCTGGGAGCAGGCCGGTGAAGAGGAAGTTATAAAAGCAGATGCAATGCAAGCTGTGTCACTCACATGTACAAAAGGGTTAAAGATGCACTGCAATTGTGCATTGATGTTTTTTTCATTTTGACAAACATGCTGAATCTTATGGACACCCCTGGATGTAAAGTTTTGAACGAAAAGAATTTCTGCCCCACAGATTTATTTTTTTGTTTCACTGCTTATAAGACTGTAGAAAGAAAAATCTTCAGGTCCAGTCCAAGCCAGGAATAAACAAAATGGAGGCTGCTTCAGAAAGAAGGTTCAGTTTATTGAAGAACAGAATAGCAACAGCATGCAGTTCTGGGAAAGCTGACAAAATGGAGCTGGGAGTGGTAGGCTTTTATACCTTCTTTGGGCTTTGTATTTTTTGTTCTTCCTGTTCCTGTGCAATGAACTTTGACCTGAGGTTGAGCGTGCCCTTTTGGTATTCTAATGGTGGTGGGTTAGTCCTCCTAAAGGTCATGTTCCTTGGAGTCTTTGTTTTTCTAATCCCATCATCTGAAATCTTCTCTGTGGCTCTGGCTGAAGGCATTTTGCTTATGAATAGGTGGCCCAGTTTTTCTGAATAGGATTATCAAATCTGCATTTCTACAGAGCTGGTTTCTGCTTGGGGCAGGGAGAGAGGTTGGTTTCTGGGGGCTGATTTCTGTCTAAGATTTTCTATTATTCCTTTGAAAAAATATAATATTCTGTCTTTTTTTTAATATCCCCCAAAATATTTCCTTCTCTGGGGGTGGTGCTGACTTCCTACAAGATCATGTGGTTTTAACCACACTGATTGTTTTGTGAAATTCTTTACAATGTCTCAATTCACTTATTATGGTAATCCATGGCTTTCTTGAACTATGTTTTTAAACAAACCATTGTTATGTATATACATCATGTTAATTTGATTTATTCATCAAATAAAATGGTTTATGAAACACAATGTCTGGAGTAATATAATATGCTAAAAGCCAACTTTAAGAATAGGTGCATGGATATCTCCCAAAGTAGACCACAACCTGCTGCTTAGTAAGCTAGAAAAAGGTGGGATAGACAACAACACCATCAGATGGATCTTTAGCTGGCTGACAAACGGTACTCAGTGAGTAGTCATCAATGGTACTATATTCATATGGAGAGAAGTAAGCAGTGGGGTACCACAAGGCAACTGTGAGAGGGACCTTGGGGTCCTAGTGGATGATCACTTGACTATGAGCCAGCAGTGTGCAGCAGCAGCCAAAAAAGCTAATACAATCCTGGGATGTATAAACATAGGCATAGAATCAAGATCATGTGAAGTATTATTACCGCTTTATAAAACACTAGTGAGACCACACCTGGAATATTGCAACCAATTTTGGTCACCATACTACAAAAAAGATGTTCAGAGAAGAGCAACTAAAATGACCAAAGGCCTGGAGACTAAAACATATGAAGAATAGTTGCAGGACTTGGGTTTGGCTAGTCTAAAGAAAAGAAGAAACAGGGGTGACATGATAGTAGTATTCCAGTATTTGAGGGGCTGCCACAAAGAAGAGGGTGTTAAACTATTCTCCAAAGCACCAGAGGGCAAGACAAGAAACAATGGTTGGAAACTGACCAAAGAGAGAAACAACCTGGAATTAAGAAGAAACTTCATAAAAGTGAGGACAATTAACCAGTGGAACAGCTTGCCTTCAGAAATCGTGGGTGCTTCATCACTGGAGATTTTTAAGAGACTAGACAGTCTCTTAAATGGTCTGAAATGGTATAGGTTCTCCTGCTCAAGCAGGGGGCTGGACTAAAAGACCTCCAAGGTCCCTTTCAGCTCTGTTCTATTCTCCTATTCTCCTTCTCCTATCCTGTCAAATGTCTATGATACAAATAGTTTGCTATTTCACAACTCCCACATCTTCAAAAAAAAGCTTCCTTTGATCATCTTGCACAAATATTATTATCTGAGTTCTACTTTCTTATATCTAAACTACTATTATATAGAAGGAGAGAAGAAATGTCCCAGTGAATTCATTGGGACATTCTCCAGAAAAAAATATAGAATTCCAACCAAAATGGGTTAAGGAAAACTGATTAATACATTCAAGTAATTGATAATACTATTCACATTTTTGTGCTTTCTACAGTTAGATCATTTGGACACTTAATACATCATTATCTATTTAGATACATTGTCTAAGTAGCTCTCATAAAAATCCCTGAACATCTTAGACAAAATAATTGTACTAATTTACACCTACACCTAAAACATTTTTAAAGTTTTAAAAGGAAGAAATCATTAGTCTTGGGATTTGTATGGGTGGGATAAGAATATGGAACCAGCTTTTATATCAAGTCTGACCAGTGCCCAGCTAATTCACTACTGTCTCTTTTGATTGGAACTTTCTCTCCCAGATCCACAAACCTTTGCAAGTTATTTGAAGATACCTGATCTTTTGCAAATACAGTCAGTTCTTTACAACTGAAGTATGATCTTTCCTCAGTGGAGATAGTGATTACTCTAGAATTCTTAAAAATAATCAGTGCTTAAAATATTTTAATCATTGCTTAATTCATTAAATGTTGAAACATTAATTAATGAAACTTGTCTGTTTGTGAGTGAGTGAGTAAGAAGAAAAGAAAACAACTTTGTCTATCCTTTTGCTTCTGTTTCAAATAAGTACTTAAGCTGTGGACAAGAAAGAATCCAACATGACTTATGTATCCAATCCTTTGGGGAATAAAAAAAGGATTAAATTTGATGAAAGATCTTTACTCTAGAAAGATCTAGAACACTTTCGAAAAGTGTGATTTTTGAAGTGCGTCAGCTGGAACTTAAGAAAAAAAATCATCTTCTTGAAATAGCTAATTTTGGTTCTCCAAAAAAATGTGGATGGGTATGAAAGATCACTTTTGTCAATCATACTTTTAATGCAGGTCATTGTGTTAAACCATCATCTTGGTTTGCTAATGGTGGATAAGTCAGCACCATGACCTTTTTAGCAGACAAGTAGAAAATTAATTAATTTACTAAGTAGCCCGTTTCCTGAAAGACATAAAAATCAGGCTTTAAAAGTGGCAATGTTGATTTGCTCTGTATGAAATGAATTCTCTCTCTCTTTGTCTTCTAAAAGAATAGAAGTATAGACAATATAATTAGATAAAGTTTACCACATAATCATTTTTTTCTTTGCTTGCCTCTCATCCTGGAGTCAGGAGGCACTCCAGCTATTCTGCTGTCCAGCTATTCTGCTATACGAGTAGTTTTCACTGGCTGAAATTTGAATATTACCAACCATGGGCAAATCTACCATCAATTGCTGTACAGAATATTACAACCAAGGTAGTGTTTGATGGTCCAGATGCTCTTTCTATTTTTCCCCTTAACATTTTGAAAGAATTCTCAACCTGTTCACCAAATGATGGCTAGATAGCAGCTAAGAATTTGCCTTTTTTCGTGCAATGTGGTAGTCATTTTAATTTGTGTTGTCCAATGTGACAGTGTATTAAAGTTTGGAAGTTGCTATAGAAAACTCACTGGCAAACAGCAATTTTTGCTATAATGAACTGAAATCTTAATCCTAATTAAAAATGAAACATTCTGAATCAAATGTAATTATGGAGTGGGGCTGTCCCATTTTTTTTTAAAAAAATTATACTGTTCTAGAGGAAAGTTTGAAATAGCCAGGCATGTTTTCTCACTCAATAAGGGAAACAAAAAGAGAGACCTTCAAAATGTTGTACATTTTCTCTTTCCTTCTAGCAGATGAAAATGACTAATTTGTTCCATCCTTCAGACCTTCTTGCCAATCTTATCTATAAAAAGGGCCAATCTCATGTTAGTTTGCTGCTTCATCAAGCTGTAGGATTGTATTTCAAGTGTCACAAAGCACATAAATACTCTGTACTATTTTTGATATAGCCTGTCTGAAACTAAGAAGGTCATATGAATTATCTTAACGTAATCAACCAAGTAGAACAAAACAATCTTTACATTTTTATTCAGTCACTATATAGGAAAACATTGATACAGTATTTGAATAACCAGGCTTTTCTTTAATTATTTTATCAATACATATGAGAAATGGTGATGAACATTGAAATATTCTAAAGTTATGTAGGATAACTGGACTTTATTTTGTCAGTATTAAGGTAAGATTAAATCCTTTTGTGGAAAAAATAAGATAATTTCTCATAGATGAAGAAAGAGGACAAAGTGCCACTTTGGCTATCACCTTATGAAGTGCTATATAGAACAGAGATGATTTTAGAATGTAAATAGATGACATATCGAGACATATCAAGACTTATTGATATTTGAAAAAGATTTAAGATAAAGATAAGAAAATAACTAGTAAGTGAAGGATTTGCATATGATTGGTTTAATTATTATAGAATTTTTGAAAGATTTAAATTTGATAAAAAAAAGTTTTGTTTTCACAGGAACTAAATCTGAATTGGAAATTAATTTATGTTCTGGAGGAGATGACCACTTGATTTCTAAAGTATATAAAATGTTACTTAAGATGAACCTAGAAGATGAATACATTAAAGAGTATTTGGTAAATGGGCAAAACAAAATGGGTATAATATAATGGAAGAGTGTATGGATGAATTGACTAAAATTCACATTAAATTATAGTTTGAAAGAAAACTTTTACAAAATGATGTATCGTTAGTACTTGACCCCAGATAGACTAGCGAAAATGTATAAAGGCATTCAATTCATCAATTTATAAGAGATGAATAGAATTTCCAAATTTGAGTTAGGATTTATTTGTTGTTGTTAGTTGCAAAGTCGTGTCTGACCCATCGCGACCCCATGGACAACATTCCTCCAGGCCTTCCTGTCCTCTACCATCTTCTGGAGTCCATTTAAGCTCACGCCTACTGCTTCAGTGACTCCATCCAGCCACCTCATTCTCTGTCGTCCCCTTCTTCTATTGCCCTCAATCTTTCCCAGCATTAGGCTCTTCTCCAGTGAGTCCTTCCTTCTCATTAGATGGCCAAAGTAGTTGAGTTTCAACTTCAGGATCTGGCCTTCTAAAGAGCAGTCAGGGTTGATCTCCTCTAGGACTGACCAGTTTGATCGCCTTGCAGTCCAAGGGACTCACAGGAGTCTTCTCCAGCACCATAGTTCAAAGGCCTCAATTCTTTTGCGCTCAGCCTTTCTTATGGTCCAACTTTCACAGCCATACATTGCAACTGGGAAAACCATGGCCTTGACTATACGCAGTTTTGTTGGCAGGGTGATGTCTCTGCTTTTTAGTATGCTGTCTAAATTTGCCATAGCTTTCCTCCCCAGGAGCAAGCGTCTTTTAATTTCTTGGCTGCAGTCCCCATCTGTGGTGATCTTGGAGCCCAGGAAGATAAAATCTGTCACTACCTCCATTTCTTCCCATCTATTTGCCAGGAATTGAGAGGGCCGGATGCCATGATCTTGGTTTTCTTAATGTTGAGTTTCAAGCCAACTTTTGCACTCTCCTTCTTCACCCACATCAAGAGGCTCTTTAGTTCCTCTTCACTTTCTGCCATTAGAGTGGTATCATCTGCATATCTTAGGTTGTTGATATTTCTCCCAGCAATCTTAATTCCAACTTTTGATTCATCTAGCCCTGCCTTTCTCATGATGTGCTCTGCATATAAGTTAAATAGGCAGGGTGACAGTATACAGCCTTGCCGGACTCCTTTCCCAATTTTGAACCAATCAGTGGTTCCGTGTCCAGTTCTCACTCTTGCTTCTTGACCCGCATATAGGTTTCTCAAGAGACAAATAAGATGGTCTGGTACTCCCATCTCTTTAAGAACTTGCCACAATTTGTTGTGATCCACACAATCAAAGGCTTTAGCATAGTCAATGAAGCAGAAGTAGATGTTTTTCTGGAACTCCCTAGCTTTCTCCATGATCCAGCGTATGTTGGCAATTTGATCTCTAGTTCCTCTGCCTCTTCGAAATCCTGCCTGTACTTCTGGAAGTTCTTGATCCACATACTGCTGGAGTCTAGCTTGTAGGATTTTAAGCATAACTTTACTTGCATGTGAAATGAGTGCAATGGTGCGATAGTTTGAACATTCTTTGGCATTGCCTTTCTTTGGAATTGGAATGTAAACTGACCTTTTCCAATCCTGTGGCCACTGTTGAGTTTTCCAAATTTGCTGGCAAATTGAGTGTAGCACTTTTACTGCATTGTCTTTTAAGATTTTGAATAGGTCAGCTGGAATACTGTCACCTCCACTAGCTTTGTTGTTGCTCAGCTTTCCTAAGGCCCATTTCACTTCACATTCTAGGATGTCTGGCTTGAGGTCAGTGACCACCCCATCGTGGTTATCAGGGATGCTAAGCTCATTCTTGTATAGTTATTCTGTGTAATTTTGCCACCTCTTCTTAATCTCTTCTGCCTCTGTTAGGTCCCTGCCATTTTGGTCCTTTATCATGCCCATCTTTGCATGAAACATTCCCTTCATATCTCCAATTTTCTTGAAGAGATCTCTGGTTCTCCCTATTCTATTGTTTTCTTCTATTTCTTTGCACTGTTCATTTAAGAAGGCATTCTTATCTCTTCTAGCTATTCTCTGGAATTCTGCATTCAATTGGGTGTATCTTTCTCTTTCTTCCTTGCCTTTCGCTTCCCTTCTTTCCTCAGCTATTTGCAAAGCTTCCTCAGACAGCCATTTTGCTTTCTTGCACTTCTTTTTCTTTGGGATGGTTTTGGTTGCTACCTCTTGTACAATGTTGCGAACCTCCATCCATAGTTCTTCAGGCACTCTGTCTATCAGATCTAATTCCTTAAATCTATTTGTCACCTCTACTGTATATTCATCAGGGATATGATTTAGGAGTAGGATTAATACTACCTTCAAATCAGACCATTTGGAAAGGCATCATCATCTGTAAGAAGCCATGATGATGTTAAAATGATGGCGCTTGCATACTGATGTCATTGCACCAATGGCATAAATGTTTCATGGCATCATAATGTTTGACATAAATATGTAAGCTATAGTGGTGCCGAACCTATGGCACAGGTGCCAGAGACGGCACTCGGAGCCCTCTCTGTGGGCACACGTGCCGTTGCCCCAGCCTTGCCTCCACCCGTGATCCCCTCACCAGCAGCCTCCCTGGAGGAGAGTCATCCTTGAGCATGGCCCATGCAGAGCAGTGCAGCCAAGGACATGGCAGCCTGGCAGCGTAGACAAGACTCTGCCCTCACGCCCCAATGTGCACAGTTGATGCTGCAGGGCGTGGGCAGAGGGTGTGGCTGCCATGGCGCTGCTGGGCTGCCTGGGTGATCTGCGGTGGGCCCTGGAGGCAGGGTGGGGCAGACCGGGGGCGGAGCAGGGGGCGGGGTGGGGGCGGGGCAGGGGGTGGAGCGGGGGCGGGGCAGGGGGTGGAGCAGGGGCGGGACCAGCTTTTGGGCACTTGGTCTCTAAAAGGTTCGCCCTCACTGCTATAGGAGGAGGGACATTTACTCTATGGTAATCAAACATCAGAAGGAGTTTAGTAGAACCTTTTCAGACTAACACATTTTATTAAAAGGCATAAGGTTTTCTACACTCCATTTTCTTGAATTTGCTAGTCTGAAAAGGAGCCACCAGATTCTTTCTCAAATACAGTATATAAGTCACTTGTATTATGGTATCAAGAACATGTGTCCCTGGGGGGCGGGGCCAGCTGTCAAGAAGAACGGGTGTGCTGAATGATTCTCCGGATCATTTTCCTCCCGCTTCTGACCGTTTGACGAACTTTTTCGGGGTCCCAGGTCCCTTGGAGGGGGACTGGAAAGAAGAGGCGTCCTGTGGAGCAATCTTTGGCAGCGGTCGGGATCAGCAAACACAGGAGAAGCCTTGGAAAACTCAAGCGGAGGAAGGAGACGGCCATAATGGCGGCCACGAAGAAATGACAACTGACAGCTGGCCGAAAGGTAGTGGTGAAATAGCGGGACAGAAACATGATAGATCCAGTGAAAAGTAACTCCTGACGATTCATTGAAAGTGATCCGGGGCGAAAAAACCTGCCGGCGGATTTCCACAAAAGGAAAGAATAAAGGAGCTCAGAAGAGAAGCAGCGGTGAGAGAAAAGTTTGAGCACAGAAGGGTCGTTTGCATTGTGGAATAGTATTGGCACGAGAAAGTTAAAGTTAAAAGACCTAGAGGAGCTTCTTTTTCTTTAAAAAAAAAGAGTTTCAGCAAACAAGAGGCTTGTGCACTTCAAAGCAGTAAAGTGAAAGTGCTGATGAAACCGAGGAAGTAGACATTTTGTATCAAGACTGTAGGCTGAATACTAAAGAGAAAGGCAAGAGAGAGACACCTGAACAGAGAACAACTTTAGAAGGGAAAAAAAATAAGACAAAGAGGAAATAATAAACCTATGACTTTAAAGTCCACTTAGTTTTGTCTGTTAGTGCAAATTGATATCTGAGTAAAAACTCTCTGACTTTAAGGTTTAAAAGGAACTATAGGGGGGAAATTATATGAGGAAACTGTGAGTACAGCAAGTGCAAAAAAACCATACATATTTATTGAACTTTCTGAAATTATTGACATCTATATGAACTAAAAGAATGATTGTTAATTATATTTATTGATAAGTTTATTGTGAATACTGAATATTGCAAAATATTGGTGATTCAGATTTATAACTTAATTAATTTAATTTAACTCAACAATAAGTATCAACAATTAATTAGCCAAACATCTTTAATTTCCACTGTTAAATATATTATTATTTGTATCTAACATATTTAATTATCAACCCATTACTATATACAAAACGTAACATACTTAGATCTATTGTGATAACCTTGATATACTGGAGAGAAAGATAAAAATTGTAAATAAGTGGGGAGGTTGGTTTGAAGAATTGAGAAAGATGACAAGTATTCCCAATCTCACGAGAGTTGGAACAGGAAAGAAACAGACAATACAAACCACTACAATGGAACCAAGCCCAGCTAGGCAAAGATCCTTGGAAGAGGTGACTCAAAGAGATAGAGCGAATTCATTTAAGGACTTACAATTAATGCTGCAATCAATGCAAGAGGTGATGTGTAAAAACCATGAAGACATAAAAAAAGAAATAGGGGAAGTGAGAAATGACACAGGAGAACTCAAGGAAAAGACGAAGTTAATGGACAGGAGATTTGAGTGTTTTCAGCAGCAGATTTTGAAAAATGAACAAAAGCTACAGAATATGGAAGAAAGAATGGGAAAAGAAGAAAAGAGAGTAGATGAAATGAATGAGAGGCTAATCCAGGCTAACAGAGAATTGGAATCGACAGTCATCTCCCTGGAATTAGAAAAGGCCGCCCATTTCCTACGGTTTCAAAACGTTAGAGAGAAGAAAGGCGAAGATCTACCAGAGATGATGACAGACCTATTGGCGGGAGCTCTAGGGATTGAAAAAGAAGAGATGGCGAATGAGATAGATGAAATTTATAGAATTCATACGAATTATGCGAGATGTCACAATCTCCCTAAAGAAGTCCACATCAGATTTGTCAAGAAATCTGTTAGAGACGAGATATTATTTAGGAATAATATTGAAAATTCAAAGGCAGGTTTCCCATGAAGGTACATGAGGTAACACGGCACCAAATGTCTACAGGTTTCTGTGATTTACAAATAATTTTCCCTCTAGGCTTTGAAATAAAAATATTTTATTTATAATGTTAATTGACAAAGAATCACCAGTGAACATAAAATAACCAAACACCTCTAAATGAATAACAAAAAACACGGTCAACCTAATATATATCAACTTATCCCTAACTAATTAATAATATTTGAAAAAGCTATAACACCACCCATGACATTTTACAATCCCTGGTTTATTATCTGTATTATATTTTTACTGTTTTTTTTCATATTGTCACTTGTATTTAGTTATATTTTTTTTAAAGACTGACTAGCCCTTTCACCTACATTCTGCTTCATTCTCAGCTTGACAGAAAAAGGGATGGAGTGGAATGCAAGGGTGGGGGGATGGTATCTAAGCAACCAAGACATTGCTGGCATTTTCAAGGGCACACTGAGTGTGGCTAGCTGTTTTCTCATAACAATATGAACAGAAGTGATTGATGGACATAATAGGCTATGGCCCGCAGAGAAAGGGGGAATTAACTAAGCTTGCTTTTATGTGGGAAACCCACAGCTGGTTTCGCTTCTTCTGTGCCAATGTAGTTTTTTCAGTAAAGTTTTATACTGTTGGTAAAACAATGTCCCAGGAGTTTCTTTTTCTGGAAACACCAACTTGACAGTTGATATTAAACCAGCTCTCCCTGTAGCAGTCTACCTGGACCCCACCAGGACATTGGCAGCTTTGAGATGTCGACAGTCGATAGAGGAATGGATGGAGGGATGAGATCAGGGGAAGCCTCCTCTCAAGAGGTCCTGGTGGTGGCCCAACTGAAGCCAGAATACAGGGGCTGGCACACACAGCCCCAATGGCAGCTGGCATTCCCATTCAGGCACCCAGGCAGCAGTGCGGTTGCCATCCTGGTACATCTTAGTGTGAGAGGACTGACCGATGCCTCCTCAGGAGTAACAGGGGCCCTCATGGCCTTGTTAGACTCAGGGTACAGTTGGTGCCTAATCAGCCTTTAGACAGTAGAGAAACTAGAATTGAGGCTGAAGAAATTAAGGCAGCCCATGGGGTTCTCCCAGTTAGATGGTTCCCTTAAGGGAGAAGCACCAACAACTTGCCTAACAGAACCAGTGAGCCTCAGGGCTTGGACCCATGTAGAGACTATCCATTGTATTGTGGCTCCTGGAATGACCAAGCCCATGGTCCTAGGACTAGCCTGGTTGAGGAAGTGGAATCTGTCAGTAGGCTGGGACAGCAACAAGTGACAAATGAGAAAGAAAGCAGCTAGCTGGCAGGGGGCAGCGAAAACTCTGCATGCCAGCTACGAGCCTGCAGTTAGGAAAGTGAAAGTGGAGTCAGTAAATACACTAAAGGGAAGTGAGGCGATAGAGCTGTTCATTCTGAATGAATACCATGACCTAGCAGAGGTGTTCAGCGAAAGGGAATCAGACGTGCTCCTGCCCCATTGCTCCACAGTCTGTGCTATTGAGATTTTGCCAGGGGCAAAATTACCTAAGCCAAAGATGTATTCAATGATTCCAAGGGAGATGGAGGAACTTTGGGGTTTTATAGACAAGAACTTAGCCAGGGGATTTATCCCACCAGCGAAGTCAAGGATGGCTGCCCCTGTGCTTTTCAAAGAGAAGAAAGATGGGTCTCTTAGATTGTGCATGGATTACTGTGGACTGAATTGTATCTGCATGGAGAATATGTATCCCCTCCACCTCATGAGGGAAATGCTGGGTTACTTATCCAAGGGGAAGATTTTCACCAAGCTTCACTTAAGGGAAGCCCATTACGAGTGAAGATTAAAGAGGAAGATGAATGGAAAACCACATTTAACTGCCCTCTGGGTTGCTAACAATTTTGAGTGATGCCATTTGGGTTGCAAGGGGTACCAGCAGTATTCATGCAGTTAATGTGAGGTCCTGCATGAGCACCAGTACAAAGGGGTGCTTGTGTACTTGGTTGACATTCTAATTTATACCAAGACCATGGAAGAGCATGTGAGGGCAATACCTGAGAAGTTGTGTAAAACCCAACTGTATGTGAAGCTATCTAAATGTGACTTCCATACTTGGAGTATTGCATTTCTAAGGATGGGGTAGAAATGGACTCAGGTAAGGTGAGGGCAATTCTGGAATGGAAGGTCCCTCGAATCAGGAAGCAGTTACAGAGTTTCCTGGGATTTGCAAACTTTTACCAGCAGTTCATCCCCACATTTGCCCAGATAGCCCTGCCCATCACCAACTTGCTCAAAACGGGAGTGGGGAGTGAAGCCCAAACCGAATCAGCCACTAAATTGGTTCATTAAATGCCAGGTGGCTTTCAGGAAGCTAAAGCAGCTCTTTGCTGCAGAGCCAGTCTTGAAGCATCCAAATCCAGATAAGCCTTTTGTGATCCAGACAGATGCCAGCGATGTGGCAGTAAAGATGGTTTTACTCCAGAGGACCAAAAAGGGGGAGCTGCAACCCTGTGCACACATGTCTCGCAAATTAATTGATACTGAGAAATGTTGGGCAATCTGGGAGAAGGAGGCTTATGCGGTCTGATGGGCTCTTCTGACCTGGAGGCAGTTTTTAGAGGGTAATAAGATTCTGTTTGAGATGTGGATGGACCACAAGAACCTGGAGGTGTAAAGGATCCCAAGGAAGTTATCCCCTAAGCAGATCCAATGGGCTCAGTATTTTAACTGCTTCAATTTTACCCTTTGCTACTTCCCAGGAGGGAAGAACTTCCTAGCAAATGCCCTCTTTCACATGCCCAGTACAGAAGTGCCCAACAGGAAGTAGTTAACTCCATCATCCTGTCCAGGCAGCTTGCAGTGCCAGCGCTTATGAGGCAACAGAGGGCAGCCTCTCTGCAATCGGCTGGAGATTCGTTGATGCAACCATTAAAAGATGCCTTGGAGGCAGATGAATGATTCCAGAGATATAAAGATGACCTGATGTTAAAGGAGGGCTTAGCGTGGAAGAGGAATAAATTGTACATCTCAGCCAGCCAGAGAACCTTGGTCCTGCAGAGGAGCCATGATGCAGGGCATCTTGGATTCATGAAGATCCTTCATTTGGTAAAGAGACAGTTTTGGTGGCCAAAAATGAAAAAGTATATAGAAGCCTATGTGGCCAGTTGCCCCATGTATGCCTCCATGAAGCTTGCTACAGTTGGTAACCAACCCAGCTAAACCGTGGGAGGAGATATCCATGGACTTTATCATGGAGTTGCCTGAGAGTGCTGGGAACACAGTAATCTGGACTATCATAAACCTGTTTTCGAAGCAAGCACACTTTGTGGCATGTCCAAAGATTCCTTTAGCCTGGGCCCTAGCCAAAATGTTTGTGCAACACATCTACCAATACATGAGGTGCATTATCTCAGACAGGGGGGAAGGTGCAATTCACAGCAAAGTTTTCACGGGAATTTTTGAAAATGATATGCTCCTCCCAGGGACTTAGCTCCATCTATCATCCAAGTACCAATGGGACTGCTGAACGTACCAACTCATTAGTAAAGCAATACCTGCACTGTTGTTTGAATTATCAGCAGACTAACTGAGCCGAACTCCTGCCTTTTACAGAGGTGGCATATAACTATTTGGTGCACAGTAGCACAGGTTTTACCCCTTTCAAAGTGGCCACAGGACTGAGTTCATGCCCATGCCAGAGCTCCCACAGGACGTCCCATCCTCAGTGTCATTAGCTGATTGGATGGATGTGTTAAAAGCCACATGGCCCACTGTGTGTGAGGTACTGAATAAGGCTAGGGAAAGTCAAAAAAGGCAAATAGATTGGAAGAGAGCATGCCAGCAAGAGTTTAGAGTGGGAAATAAAGTATATTTGTCCACCAAATATCTAAACCTGAGTCAACCTTTCAAAAAGTTAGGTCCCAAATACATAGAACCTTTCCAAATTGTCCGGATCATAAATCTGGTGATGATGGAGCTGAAATTGCCAAGAAGCCTCAGGCGAGTTCATCTGGTATTTCATTGCAGTCTTTTAAAACCCTTTTGGGGATCTTGATTGAGGCCAGTCAAAAAAATACTTCTTCCTCCCATCCAAGTAAAGGGAGAGGAGCACTATGAGATAAAAAAGAATCATGATTCCAGATATCACAAGAGAAAATTACAATACCTAGTATTGTGGAAAGGCTGGTGTTACTAGATGCTGAGTGAATGGCTGCTCCAGATGTTAGGGCAGCGAGATTAGTTAAGAAGTTTCACATTAAGTACCCTCAATGACCCCAATAGAGAAGGCAGCAGCAATTGGTTTGTAAGTAATAATGTATATATATATATATAACCAACCAAGACATTGCTGGTATTTTCAAGGACACATCAAGCATGGCTAGCTATTTTCTCATAACAATATGAACAGAATTGATTGGTGGGCATAATGGACTGTGAGTGGCCCATAGGGAGAGGGGGGAATTAACTATGTTTGCTTTTATGTGAGAAACCCAGAGCTGGTTTCTCTTCATCTGTGCCAATGTAGTTTTTTCAGTAAAGTTTTATACTGTTGGTAAAACAATGTCCCAGTAGTTTCTTTTTCTGGAAATGCCAACTGGACAGTTGACAATTTTCTTCAAAATGCACATCTAAAAAGCCAGAAGCCCCATACAAATGTTATCTCTACATCTGTAGGATGAAAAAGAAAATAATTAATGAAGCACAATTAAAGAAATACAGTCAGCAGAAAGATTTTTTTAAAAAATTGCAGAATTTACCTCACATACTTGGGATGACTATCTTGTGTCTGTTATAAAATGCTTTAAAATATTCACAAACCTACAGCTATCAAATTATGTGTTCTATATGTTTTGTCTTGCATTGAGGTCTGTTCTCATGCTGATAAAAATAAAATTAAATGCATTTGCAGTTCAAACTACTCCTCATACTCAAAACAACAGCCTGAATAAGAGTCAAAGTGAATAGCAGGAGTCAAATTAGAATCAGATTTAGTTAGACAGAAATTAATTACTGAAGGTTTTCCTTCAAAAAGCATTTTATGGGAAGAAGAAGGTATCATACTAAAAAAATGCAAAGTCAAGAAGGCAAACACTTTAGTAGTAGCATGCAGTGACTGAAAAGTGCTTGATATTCATTAAAAGGCAACTCACAGTAACTAGTAAATGATTAAATTTGCATAAAAGTACACTATTAAATTTGGCCTGAATAGAGGAAAAACTTTTTAACCATATTTTTTTGTCAATTGCTAGGCAATAAATGAAATTAATATCTGCCTAATGCAATCATTTATGAAACAACAGATTACCTCTTCATGGAACATCTCATAACATTAAAAAAATCTAATGAGGGATTTAGGCTCTTTGATTTCTCCATTTCATTATTTCTTTGGGTTTTAATATTGCTAATGGAGCTACTATTTTAATGGAAGTTGGAGTACCCTTGGAACAAAGGATGGTTGACTGAGCTTTTGTGGCCTGCTATTTACTATAGATTTTCTGTATGTTTATGAAATAGCCCCTCTTTCAGAAAGTATGAAAGTCTCTAGGAAGATAGAAATATTTCTTCATTGTCAAGGCAACAGTGACTGTATTCCTCTATAACATGCTGCTATGAAGAAAGCATTGCGGCAGAGCAAAAGAGAACATATATTTTTTCCAAATTGGTGACAAAGGTTATTCAGATAGTCAGAATGCAGATGAAAAATTAACAGCATTTTGTCATCAGTGAAATAAGCATGTAACCAAATCATTAGCCATATGAAAGGATAATAGGGAAGAGGATATAATCATGTAGGAATGTCATCATAGGGAAGAATGATATTCAGTCCTCACCGAAATTACTAAGATGGTTGAAAACCTTCAAGAAATATATTTCCAGACTTCCGGATTTGGTGGCAACGCATGCGGACGTGCAGAGAACTCGTTCTCTTGGCCGTCCGGTTTCTCCCCACCGGTAGACCCTGGACAGGGTCGAAAGTCGCCCTGTAGGGGCGACCACCATAGAGGAGGGCACTCGTTGATCGCGGAGGGAGCGGCGGCTCCCTCTGCGGTCCGAGAAAATCACCTTTGGGCCGATGGGGAAAAGATCGGCCAGTAACATGGCCGATCACTCAGCTGCTCCAGCCGAAAGTCACAGCAACATCTAAGCAAAAAGAACCACCGTGGAAGATCCGGGTGAGAACTTTCCTTCCCTCCTGTTACTTTACCTATTTCCCTGCTAACAGCTTTAAGAATTATTTCCCTACTTTGAGAAAGCAGCGTTTGATCACCGGGGAAACGGGGCTTGGAAAAATATTTATTGTCTTTTTATTATTTCACTTTGCTTATATAAGCAGTTGGAATTCGGGCATCCCGGAAAAAAAAACTCCTTACTGTGACTCTCTCTTTCGGCTTGTTTATTTCCAGTTTAGGTGAAAATCCTAAGGGAGGGGGTGGAATGTTTTTTTTTCCTCCCCCCCTCCTGAATAGTATTGCCTAAAAAACTTTCTCTCCTCTGGGCGGATTTACGTAGACTGTTTTGGATACAATGTAATCTGGGACTTGGCAGGAAGCCCAGAAACTATGTGATACATTGTAACTCGCTCTCGTTGAACTCCCACTTTCTGATTCTGGCGTGATGTCCAGACTGGATTACAACATAACAACTGACTGCTACTTGGGATTTTTGTTGCTTTCTTTATTTTTGTGCTGGACTTGACTATTGGCGTTTTGCTATCTTTGATTGGAAATATATCTCTGTGTGGACTCTATATTTTATAATGCTGCAATTTATTCTTTAAGCTGAACTTTTTTTTAAAAAAAAGAGGATGGAATCCTACTCACAGATTAATTATGGACTTATATTAGAAAAAATTCTGGAAATGAGAATGGAATATAAAGAACATATCAGAATGCTTAGCAAAAAGGAGGACTTAGAATTAAAAATTGAAACTCAACCTTTGATTGACTATGATATACAATCAGATTTACAACTTAATGAGATGGATGAAATACATTTACAATCTATTGAATCTATTGAATCTATTGAAGAGGAAGAGGACACATCCCACATGATGGACATCTTTGATGATCAAAGGCAGAACTCAACTAAAACATTTACAACTTTAAAAGCAACAGGATTGGACTTCCAAATACGAGGCACCAAAAATGTTGACAACATGACAGTACAGACAACACTAGACAAAAGAGAAAAAGAACATGATTGGACTCAATGGTGGGAAAAGGCCTTTAGCCAGTCACTAAGATGGGAAGACTTAGAGGCCCTGCTGTGGAAACCTACTTGGCATAAAAAGAAAGCTAGAATTAGATTTAAAAATGAGAGTTAAAATCTTATCTGATGGGTAAAAAGGGCTTTTGGACATTGAATGAGCTAATACTTTTGAGATTTCTAAGGCTACTTTGGTTTTGGTTTGGAATGACAATAGGAAAAACTGGAAAATCTAAAATTAAAGGAGTCAGATGAGATTGAGACTGGTGAAGTATTATTGATACTTTTACCTACAAGAATTGAATGGTAATGAGTGAGGTATTAAATGGACTAAATTGAAACAATTGAGGAATTTATAAAAATATTGGATAGAATATATGAAATAGAATATAGTTGAGAAATATTAAGATATAATGGTTATATTATTAGTTTATGATAGAAATAATTATTGTCCTATTATTATTATTACTATAACATTATTACATTATTTTGTCTTATGTAATGGTTTTAAAATATATATAAAATAGAATAGAGATATAATTTGATTGAGAAATATAAATTGAAATTGGAATAATAGAGATATTTTAGGAATGCTCGAATTGTATACTATATGTTTATGCAAGACTAAATTGAAATAGATTATTTGAAAGTTGGTTAAGCCTGAAAATGGGTGAAAATATCTTTGATAAATTTTTGTTTTTTGTTTTTGTGTGTTCTTTTTTTCTTTCTTCTTTTCTTTTTTTTTTTCTCCTTCTTTTTTTATTGATAAAATAGAGAGGGAACTTTTAAAGAAGCAGTTTAAATTGTATATGTATGATTGTATTTGTTGTTGCGTTCTATGGAGTGCCCTATCTCCACGATGTGTTATAAGCACTTGGCTGTAAAACAAACAAAAACTAATAAAACTTGTTATAAAAAAAAAAAAAAAAATATTTCCAGCAGTAATGCAAGTGAAACAGTAGTGTAAGTGAAGCAAATATTAAAGCAGTCGCATCATTTGAAAGATTCACCATGAAATGTATCCCTTTTAATTCCAAACGGCTGCTTTACTAGCTGTTCATATTGTCTTTGGATGTATGCAGGGAATTCCTTTGAAAGTCAAAGAGAGTGGTTAATGGGATTCAAAATGGCCTCCAAATGACTTTTGGTATTATGCTTAGAATACCCCTTCATCCACTCAAAGGCAAAGTTTCTCAAAAATAAAAAGTCTTGAAGTATACTTTAAAATATGACCCCCCCAAAAGCAACCAAATAGCACTCTCTTAAAAGTATATATTATTCTGTATTATGGGATATTTTGTGAGTGTTAATCTATTAGATTAAAATTAAGAGTAGAATATTTTGGTATTTTAGAATATTGATTATTAGTATTTCAAAATATTGGTATTATTAATTTAAATTTAGAGATAAATTGCTTTACTGTTATTACCTTAAAGACTAAAAGAAAGTCCGAGGTCAATATTTTTTGTATTTCTTTTTGTCACTTTTAAGTTGTTTTCTCATTCTCATTCCCTTTCCCTTTTTCCTTTTATGTTAGTTTGTATTTTTTTAAGTTATAAAAAATAGATACCTCACATTTGGAATCTAGAAAATATTTAATTGTGTTACAAGGATATTTTCATTAGACTGTTGAAGTAAAGAATAAATGGGTTACTTGTGGTTACTTGACAGATTTAGAAAAGCATCACGGTTAAGTTTGGTTAACCAATTCCCAGATTTGGGAATACACTCTGAATATTTAACAAAAAACTTTGGTGTAGTGGTGAAGATGCTGGCTTAAAAACCAGGATATTGTAAGTTCTAGACTTCCCTTAGGCATGAAAGCCAACTGGATGACTATGAGCCAATCACTCTCTCTCAGTCCAACTCACCTCACAAGGTTGTTGCTATGAGGAAAAAATAGGAGATGGGAGTACTAGGTTTGTTCATCACCTTGAATTATCTATAGAAAGGTGGGATAAGACTATAATAATAATAATAACATGAGTTTCTCCTCAATATAACCCAAACTGATTCTCAGTTTGAAACTAATAAAATACATGTAAATAAAATGGCATTTTCATGAACAATTTAGTTAATTAACCAATCCATTTCCATGAGCATTCCAAAGAAAGAAATTGAAAGTTGTTTTTCAAGTCAAATATGCATATACTTTGTGCTTGTGTCAGGTCCCCAAACCCTTATTCTTTTCCTTGCATATATACTCTACTTTTGGAGCCTGCCAATCTGCTGGGGGGAGGGGGAGCTTTGTATTAGCTTGGGATAACTTTCGCTTTCTACTCTCTCCTCCTGCCTCCATCCTGTTGAGAAAGGAATGTGTCTCCCTTATCAGGGAGACGGTTACAGAGAAACGAAACTGGAGAAGACTTGAGATGTCATGTGATCCCCTTATGTGACCTTATGACAAGCAAAGTCCATGGGGGAAGCCAGATTCACTTAACAACTGTGTTGTTAATTTAACAACTGCAGTGATTCACTTAACAAATGTGGCAAGAAAAGTCATAAAATGGGACAAAACTCATTTAACAAATTACTCATTTAGCAACATAAATTTTGGGCTCAATTGTGGTTGTAGGTTGAGGACTATCTGTACACCCACTTATTTAATGGGAAACTTGTGCCTGTTTCTCTGACATTAATCTTTGCACTGTTTTATCCCCTTCTCTCCTTCTGGTTGACTCAAAGAAGCTGATAGGTGATTGCATGAGCTTTGGGGGGGGGTGCATAGTAACCCTGCCCCTACTCCACAGAGGGCAGATCCCCATCATCCCCGGCCTGGCAGGGGTATTCCTGCTGCACCGTTGCAGACAAAGGGAGGCTCCAATGAGAAGGAGGAGGAAAAGAATTTAAGCAAGCTTAGCAACCGGAGTGGGGATCCCCCCCAAAAATGTGCTTCATGGGTAACCACCCAGCACGCAGAAGTGACCAAAACCTGCTGCAACCACCTAGCAGTCGGGGGGGGGGGTGTATAAAAACCAAACAGCCCCCCCTGCCAATTCTCAACAGAAATGCTCACAACAACGAAAACCTTGGACAGGGGGAAGAGTGCAGGCAGAAGGGCATCTTGCTCGGCTGGTGGCTTGCGGGGGGGGAAGGGGGCAGCTTCACCCCCCCAAATGCTGCCCTCTCATGAAAGCAGGATGAAAACTCCGAAAAACAACCAGGAAAAAAGGTTAAAACAAAAGAGTGTCTCTTCTGAACAAGAAAAAAAAAGATCACATCCACATCCAGCTCTTGGGGGTGTAGTGGGGGATTTTTATTTTTTGCCTCATTTTGCTCTTTTAAAAAGACCACCCCCCAACACCAGAAGCCGCGCGTCATCACCATTCACCTGCTGCGCCCCCCACAGACCCAAATCCCTTCTTTCCCTTCCTTTGAAACAAACAACCCCCCCCCCCCTGAATCCTCCCGTTCCTCCCTTCTGAATTACAATGAAAGAAAGCCAAGTTTTTTCTTTTGTGGTCTTTACATATTTAAATTGCTAGAAGGAAGTGGGGAAGCAAGCCATCACAAGACACTCTTCTGTTTTAACCTTTTTCCCTTGTCGTTTTTTGGAGTTTTCATCCTACTTTAATGAGAGGGCAGCATTTGGGGGGGGGGGTGAAGCTTCCCCCTTTCCCCCCCAAGCCACAGCTTTGCAAGACACCTGCCTGCCTGCCTGCCTGGCCGCACTCTTCCTCCTCTCCGAGGTTTTCGTTGTGAGCATTTCTGTTGAGGATAGGCAGCGAGGGGGGACTGTTTGGTTTTTATTCCCCCCCCCCTGCAGGGTGGATGCAGCTGGTTTTGGTCACTTCTGTCGTACTGGGAGATTACCCACGAAGCACGTTTGTTTTGGGGGGGATCCCCACTCCGGTTGCTAAGTTTGCTTAAATCCTCTTCCTCCAACTCCTCCTCACCGGAGCCCCCCTTTGTCTGCAATGGTGCAGCAGGAATACCCCTGCCAGGCTGGGGATGATGGGGATCTGCCCTCTGCAGAGTAGGGGCAGGGCTCCAGCTGATTGGCGCTTCTTCTGGGCTCAGTGAATGCCAGGATCAGCACCGAGCTCCAGCTGGAAAGCGGCACTGATCATGGCACTTCCACTGAGCCCTGACAGCCCCGAAGAAGCGCCGATCAGCTGGAAAGCAGCGCTGATCCTGGTGCTTCCACTGAGCCTTGACAGCCACGAAGAAGCGCCGATCAGCTGGAAAGCGACACTGATCCTGGTGCTTCCACTGAGCCCTGACAGCCCCGAAGAAGCGCCGATCAGCTGGAAAGCGGCGCTGATCCTGGTGCTTCCACTGAGCCCTGACAGCCCCGAAGAAGTGCCGATCAGCTGGAAAGCAACACTGATCCTGGTGCTTCTGCTGAGCCCTGACAGCCCTGCAGCTCCAGCCATCTCTTGTTCAGGCTTGTGCGGTGCTGCGGCCGGTTCAGCTCATTCCCCCGCTACCACTTATCTAGGATGGTCGCATACCACCTGCCAGGTGCCAATGTACCACCAGTGGTATGCGTACCACCAGTTGAAAAGCCCTGCTCCGATTACACTGATAATAGATGTAATAGGAATAAGAGTAGTGTGTAGAACAATTTAAGATCTCCCCCTCCCTCTCCCCCTCTCTCTCTCTTATATTATAAACATCTTGCAAAGCTGTGATTTGGTGGAAGGATAAGAAGAATAGTTCCTTTTCCACATTTATTTTCATTCTTTATTTCTCTACTGTCTCCTGACCTTTTGAAAACAGAATATTTTTACAAAAATATTACAAAAATATCTTTTACAAAAAGAATATAAGAATAATATAAGAAATCTTTTTATTGTTATATGCACAATTACTTTATTTCTCTGTCTTAAAATATTTTTCTTTCAATTTCATTTCATTGGTATTTTAAAAAGAGTAAACAGCTGTTCATCCTGGTCTTATTTATCTCTTAAAATGGCTAACAGCCAATGGACACACACTGATAAGATCACAGGAATTCTTACTATCTATTCCAGCTACCTGTGTAAAATGACCTGCAGCCAGTTTTTAATGTACAATTAGTTATACAATAAATATATTAACCAGTGTAGCCTGTGTTGCCCATTTAAACAATAGTATGAAGATGTAAAAAATCAGTACAGATATCTTTACAGCACAAATTTTTCAAAATTTATTCAGAAAACAAGACATTACAAGTATGAAAAATTAACCAAGATCTAATGAACTATTACATTGTTCATTTATTTTGTTTTTTTCCCCTTAAAAATTTCAGCTTGTTTTTCAATTGAATTGTACAGCTTATATGTTATATTAAAGGTGGAAGGAATTCTGAAGTGATTTATCCTGGTCTGATTTTTTTACATCTCAAAAAACTAGCATTTTTACAGGAGTGTGTAGATCCATTTAGATCCAAAGGTAGCAAATTTCAGTCCAAATTTGAGGTTCAAGTTTCAAAAGCAACAGAGTGCACACACACACACGCGCACGCACGCACACACACACCATTGTCTTGCAGTATCTTCATGAGGAACAACTGACTGGAGCACATATGAATGATCTCTGGTGCTTTCATTTAATTAGGAAGGTTAGAAGAGCTGGTCTACCCATTGTCTTTTGTTCTTCGCTGCAGTCATCAGCTCTGCTTTTCACAGTCCACTATTTCTTCCTCCAAAAAACTTTGAATATTCTCCAATATTTTCTTTCCTTGATCTTTTACTGATTGAATGATGATATCAGAATTGCAAAAAATGCAGGATTTAAGATGTTATATATCAAATATAGACACTTTAGATGTTTACCCTGGAGTAACAAAATACGAGGGCAATTCAGAAATAAACCTCCGTTTGGTTATCAATGACAGACACTCACAGATGCAGAACTTTTATTATACACATTAAAAAACACAACATTACATTACTTTTTGACATAATCACCATTCAAACTGAGGCACTTGTCATAACGTCTTATGTTTGAAATTCTTTAGTAGTAGTCACTTGGCGCCAAATCTGGGCTATAGGGGGGGTGATCAAAAACATCCCAACGGAATTGCTTCAAAAGTTCTTGGGTGCGATGTTCTTGGGTGTGATGTCAAGCCCTGTATCCCAGCCAAGCCCGCTGCCACGGCCTTGGAGCCCGGCCAAGGGAAGTCCGGAGGGTGGTTCGGCCACATCCCCAGGACCAACAGACAGCTCAGCAGCAAGTGCAGGCCATGATTTGAGCTGCCTCCCATCAAGCCCACCTTTGATGGGGACCCTGAGAAGCTATCCTTCTTCCTGAACCAAGTGTGGGCTCATCTAGATCGCTACGCTTATACCTATGTGGATGATGCTCAGATGGTGAATGCTATGGCAGCCAATTTGGAGGGGGAAGCAGCCGACTGGGTGACCAACTTCCATGATGAAGGGGCTCCTGAACTGCAGAATGCTAACCTATTCATGAAGCAACTGAGAGGTCGTTTTGAAGACGAATCCCAGACTCTGTTGGCCGAGAAAGAGATCCATTGTCTGAAGCAAAAAGGCCGCCCTGCTAAGGAATACGTTCATGAATTCAGGCAAGTTGCTGGTCAGCTAGGGCAGTGGCTGGAATGATCATTGATCAACTACTTCAAGCAGGGGCTAGACCGTGACTTACTCCAAGCCTGCATCATTCAGGGTTTCCCTAACGAATTGCATGAGTTATACAGCATAGCAGTGATGCTGGACATCAAATTGGACCGCCCCAGAAAGCCAGGCACAGCCAAACCCAAGCCACCACACGTCCAGGAGAAACACCTTTTTGGCCAACATTCCCAGACCACTACAAACACCATCATCCCCCATGCACCAGCCAGGGCTCCTATAAAGTGCTACCGATGTGGTCAAATGGGTCACCGTGCTGTGGAGTGCCCGGTTCCCAAGCCCCAACCCAGAAGCATGCCAACTGCCACCGCAAACCCACTGAAAGCTCCCAGAGGAGGAAGAGAGAAGACCCATCAAGACCCATTTGTTGAGGCCTCCCCCCCTCTGAGCTCAAGGCAAAAGCCTGGACCAAGACACTGCAGATGCCGGCGCCCTATGACAGTGATGAGGAAGGTGAGGAGGATCCGATGGTAAGTCAACCCATCCCACCTTTTGCCATCCCCGCCAAGATAATAGTACCCAAAACTGGGGCCCAAATGGACTTAAATGTGTTAATAGACTCAAGTTGCACCAGGTGCCTAATTAATCTACCCACAGTGCTCAAGCTGGGGATTCGGGCAAGGCTGTTACCCCAAGCCATGAGATTTGAACAAGCTGATGGGTCCCTTATCAGCAGTGCACCTGCCATGCACCTGACAGAACCAGTGCGATTGGAAATGGGTTGGCACTGGGAAATCATTCGTATTGTGGTGGTCCCAAAAATGACCGAGGCTGTGATTTTGGATCTGGTCTGGCTTGACAAGTGGAGCCCAACCATCTGGTGGGAAAATGAAGTGAGGAATTTAAGATTGGTGATAGGTCCTTTCCCCCCTGCCACCACCAGTGATACAAAGGACTATACCATAAATGAGACTCAGGAAGAGCACCCTGAAACATTAAAAACTGTTGTGGAAAAGCTGCCAGGAATACAGCTTGTCCCAACCAAATGCTGTGATTTAGCTGAGGTGTTTAGTGAGAAAGAGTGTGATGTCTTCACCCCCTCACCGGGCTACGGACTGTGCCATCAAAATCTTACCTGGGACCAAGCTCCTGAAGCCAAAAATGTACTCCTAGATGCCCAGAGAGATGAAGGAGTTAAGAGAGTACATTGATAAGAACCTGGCTCGGGGTTTCATCCAACCAGCAAAATCTTCAGTAGCAGCCACTGTATTGTTCAAAGAAAAGAAAGATGGGTCGCTGAGATTATGCGTGGATTTTAAAGGATTAAACACGGTCAGCATAGAGAACATGTACCCCCTTCCCTTAATGAAGGACATGTTAGCCCACCTGGCAAAGGGGAAAGTTTTTACAAAGTTGGATTTTAAGGGAGGCTTATTACCGAGTCTGGATTAAGGAGGTGGACGAATGTCTTTTAGATAGAAAACCATTTTGGTCTGTATGTATAAATTCGGTCAAAAATTTGTTTAGTCTTTCTGCTATTATTGAGGTGAAAAATTTATAATCTACATTTAATAACGATATTGGTCTATAGTTTTTTATTTGTGTTAGATCAGAGTCTGCTTTGGGTATTAAGGTAATATTGGCTTCAGTCCATGTATTTGGTATTTTAGCCTCCAAAAGTATTTCATTACACAGTTCTTTCAATATAGGACTTAGTATATCTTGTAATGATTTATAAAGCTCTGCAGATAATCCATCTGGACCCGGAGTCTTATCATTTTTTTGCCTTTTTATAGCCTCTATAATCTCCATCATTGATATTTTTCCATTTAATATATTTTGAATATTCTCTGAAATTTTTGGTAAGTCTGCTTTTTTAAAATACTGCTGTATTTTTTCTTTTGAAATTTCCTCTGCATTGTAAAGTATCGCATAATAGTCTTTGATAATTATTTTTTTTTCTAAATATATTTTATTAGATTTTTATAGGGGTAAAAGGGTTACATCAGAGTGCTTAGGAACCACCGTGGAGGTGGGTATATTGAACATCCAAAAAAAAAAAAGAAAAACAATCACAAATATATAGCCCAAATCAATTCATTTAAAATTCCCTCTCTAATTCCCTCATTTAGTCTTGCATATTCAGATTAATACATTTCTATATAAGCTTCAAACAATCCTATCAAATATCACTCACATTTCAATTCTAAAGATCCAGGTCCTGTTTTTAAGCTTTACTAACTTACAATTACCATATTCCAATTGGCCTTAGATAGACATATTATTAACACTTCGGGTATCCTTTTTTTTTTACATAGTAATTATATCTGGTATATTATTTCCGCAGTAATATTCTTATATTTTCTTCATTAATACCATTTCTTCTCTTGTCACCCATCCCTCTTATTCTCCTTCTATTTCAAAATAATTATCTTAAAGTAAAAATATCAAACCAACAAATAGATTTCTATCTAATTTAAGTATATATTCTATCAATTCATCTATATCTATGAAAATCTTTTTAAACCAGTAAATAAAGTTTACCTCTCCAGTAATTATCATGTCTAAAACAAAGTATTGTTACAAAGGGTATCCTCTTAGAAATTTCACGTGCTCCATTAGTTATTAACTCAGTCAAAAAATCAAAGCCTTTTTAAACCCATTAAATAAAACTTTAAAATACATTTTTAAATCTAACTCTAGGTTTCTTTCTGTGCCATAACGGTTTCCATAATAAAATTCCTGCATCATCAAACCACAATATTAAAAGGTCCATATTCTTTAACGCTTCAAATTGGTCAAAGTTCTCTTTCCTTTCTTCTAGTAGCCTTTGGATGGTAAAAGCCGTTTTATTCCATGTTATATTTGCCAGTTGTTTATCCACCTTTTCACAATTTTCAATAACTTGTATCTGAGTGTCAGTCTCTGTTGATGTTAATGCTTCAGACATCTCCGTTAAAGTTATTCTTTGATCATCAGGCTTCTCCATAGATTGCGTTTGGAGTTGTATAAAGTTAATTTGTTCTTTGGTTTCCACAGTTTCTCTCAGTGTAGTTTCATAGTTGAGTTGTTGATGTGGTTCCTCTTTAGGTTGTACATATTGTTCACTAATCTCTTTGACGCCAATCTGCTTCTTCTGCGCTGTCTTTCGGTCTATAATTTGATCTGTCAAAGTTTGAAAGTAAGAGTTCATATCCTCTGTGGCTTCCAGAATTTTTTCCAATATGAGCTCATAGTCCAGCTGTGTGTTAGGTTCCATATCAGTAGTAGAAAGATTTTTTAATCTTTTAGAGAAGGCTCTATTTCGTAGAAATCAAACAAATGTTCACCTCCAATTTTCAATAGACCAGCTGTTTCAGTTATCTTATGCTTATCATCTTTTGAAGGTCATAGCCATTCCCAGCCATAAAAAAATATACAGTTGCAGTACCACTTTTCGACACAAGATGTCCTCAGCAGACCATAAAATCTTTTTTTTTCTTTCCAAATTAATAGATTTTTTATTTTTCGTGTTGAAAAAGATGAAGAAAGGCCTCTCCAAAGTAATAGATGCGTAGTTATAACAATAATAATCAAGAATAAAATGTTTTCAGGTCCCCTCAGTATTCCAAAATTTAAGTAGTCCATAAAAATTAACTGGTTTTTTTTTTTTTTTTCCCCAAAGCTGTTTTTCCCGAATGCCCAAACGCTGCTCCCTCACAGCAGGGAAGTAATTCAAACACAAAAGCTTTTGACAGGAGAGTAATTAGGGAAAAAAGGGGTAGGAAAGGTCTCACCCGGATTCTCCACAGGGGTTCTTTACGCTTAGTTGTTCTTCTGGCTTTCAGCTGTGCGGCGAAGTGATCGTCCATTTTGCTGGCCGATCTTTTCCTCCGACGGCCCTAAGGAGATAGCTCGAACTAAGGAGAGCTGCCGCTCTTCCCCAGTCAAGCAGGAGCCTCCTCAAGCGGTGGTCGCCTCTACGGGGCGACTTTCGACCCGGTTAAGGGTCTACCGGCGAAGGGAAAGCAGCCGGTGGGAGAGACGGCTCTCTCCGTGCGACTGCGCGTGCCGCGATCCGGAACCAAATAATTTTTTTAATTGTATCATTTTGAAACTGTAATTCACCTTTTGAATCTTGCAGCTTATTTATCAGTTTTTTCTCTTTTTCTTTTTTCAATCTATGTGCTAACCATCTCCCCGATTTGTTGGCATTTTCAAAAAAGTTCTGTTTAGACCTTTTAATCTGTTGAGCCATTATTTCCATCTCAGCTAGATTTAATTTGTGTTTTATTATCTCCATTTGTTTCTTAAGTATTTTCTTTTGTGGCTCTATTTGTAATTCTGATTCTAACTTTCTGAATTCTTCCTTCAACTTTAACTGTTGTTGTTTCTTTTCTTTATTCTTTTTAGCGGTATAGGTTATAGCCAACCCTCTGAAATATGCTTTAGCCGTATCCCACACATTTCGAAGTGATGTTTCTTCTTTCTTGTTTACTTTGAAAAAAAAAATCCATTTCCTTTGTTGCTAGTTGTATAAATTCTTTTTCTTTCAATATAGATTTGTTCAAGGACCATCTTAATTTTTTCTTGATTCCTCTCCAAGTCATCTTTATCGGGTTATCATCTGCCCAAACATGAGTTTCTATTTCAATTTCTTGTATCTTAATATTAAGTTCCAAAGATGTCCATATCATATCAATTCTAGACCATGATTTATGTCTATTTGAGTAAAATGTATATTGTAATTTTTTGGATTTTTCTCTCTCCATATATCTTGAATGCAGAGTTCTTCTGTTACATTTTTAAAAATGCTTTAGGTAATATATTTCCTCCTTTCCTCCCTTGTTTAGTGCTTTTATAGTCCAAAGTTCCATCTGTTATTGCATTGAAGTCTCCCATTATACAGAGATTTTGATAGTTCAATTCTAATATTTTTAATGTAATTTTTGGTAAAATTGTTCTTGTTTATCATTTGGTACATATATTGCTACCAACAGTATCTGTTTTTGATCCATCATTATTTCCACCATTAATATTCTTCCCTCTTCATCCGTATAAATTTGCTTAGGGTTCATTGTTTCTTTAATATAGAGAGCTATTCCTCTTTTCTTTTGAAGTGCTAATGCAAAGTGAAGTTTACCAATTTTTGGGTGTTCTAACAACTTATAGTGTTGTCTCTTAATATGAGTTTCTTGGAGGCAAATTATATCCATTTTTAATTTTTGTAGTCGTGTAAAGAATTTTTTTCCTTTTTGAGGGAGAATTTAGTCCATTTATATTCATTGACAAAATCCCACTTTCCTTCTCCATCTCTTTCAATTATATCTAGGTCTTAATCTTCTAGTCAATTTTATCTGTCTCTGATCTCTTGGTCTTGCTCCTTCTTCTATGTATGTGTTTTTAACTTCTTCCTCCTCTCTTGGTTTGACTGCTCCTTCTACTGCCATTTCTTCCTGTTTCTTTGTTTCTCTCTTTGTATCAGATTTAAAATCACCTCCTACCAGAAATGCTCTATGGTTGTCGTAGAATTCCATTGCTTTAGCTGGCGTATCAAATCTATATCTTTTCATATCCCAATAGATTAAAATCCCTTCTGGAATCAGCCATCTGAAATTCACTCCTTTTTCAATTAATTTTCTAGTATTTCTGGTATTCTCTTTGGGATTCTCTTATTCTCCTAGGGATTTGTTTGAGAACTACAATTTCATTTTTTCTTCTCATTCTAGGTTGCTGCATAAAACGGAGGGAGGGGGGTTGCCCAGGTGCTTCATTAGTCAAAATAATCTTCTGTCCCATGGGAACAAAGGTCATCTGTTGCTCCCACGACTAGGGACTGGGCGTTGCATAAAAAGCCTGCCAAATAAGTATATTGGGGAACATAGTTGCTTGCATAGTTTTGTAAGTGGGACATTTAACTTTGTAATTGGGCAATTGTTACTTGTGTATTCAGACTTGGTTTCACTTTTGCCCGGGCTGATACTTTGTAACTAATAAACATGTTCTTTGAGGAATTTTCAAGCCTCGGAGTTCTGCTTTATTCCTCTCTGTCTGTCGGAACCATGACAATTTTATTAGCATAAGAAGTGAAGGAGAACAATGAGATAGAGCAAAGTTGGGAACATAGGGGTGTTCCAAATATCTGCCTAGAGTAGTGGGAGTAGTGTTCAGAAATATCTTGAAGGAGAACATTTCCTGTCTTCTTATGAAGGGAATATTTTCTGTTTATTCCATATTCTTGCATCATATAAGAGAAAATGGCAATAAGGCAGATGGAAGGACAAAAACTTCCAAGAAGGCAGAAGAAAATAAAGATAAGCTTATTAATAGAAAATAAATTAACAGTTAAAAGAAAAAAAGCTTTTTTAAAAAAATCTAAGAAATAGGAAAACAGCTTTTGAACATAAGAACACTAATATTTTTCACATTCTTGCCCTACATATGTACAAATGTAAAAAAATATTGCTTGTGATTAAACTGAAATAATGTCAGTATTTGACTTGGGCTTCCCTGATATGTTTTGAATACAGCTCTTCTACTCTACCAAAGAAGCTATAGAATAGATTGATTTGTTGTTTAGACAGTGTAGTTATTTTAGAATATCAAATGAAACAATGGGATGCCTCGATTTTATACTGAACTGAAACTGAAAATAGCCATAGGCTATATTTGTTATATATGTATATCAGAATCATGAGATAATTGAATTTGCACTTTAACAGATATGGCAACAATTAGGGGAGCCTTGGGTTTCAATGGAAATATATGTGAACATTGAAGAAAATAAATAAAAACCAATTAAATAAAACACTATTACTACACACACACACTCAACACAAACCAACAAACACTTATAGCTTGTGATAACTGGTTCTGAGGTAGCTTTGGGAAAGAAGGTCTGGTGAGATCAGGAGATAGGTCAGATAAGCTATGTGGACCACTCAAAAGCAGGGCTGGACTAGGATGGCCCTGGCATTGCACAGCACTGGAGCACCACCAGAGCTCTCCCAGAGCCTCTCCTCCCCCACCCCCTGAGATATCTCTGTGCTCTGCTTAATGATTTGCATGATCACTAACAACCACAACTGCAAATACCAGGATTGTGATATTGAAAGTAGTCATGTGGGCATCTCACTTAATGACCATAATGACTTACCACCAAAATTCCAGTCTCAGTTATGGTCATAAATCAAGGATTACTTGTAATATTCAGGAGGATATTGGGGAAAAGTCCAGAAACCTATACCATCTCAGACAAATGACTGTCCAGTCTCTTCTTAAAAAGCACCCACGATTTCTGAAGGCAAGCTGTTCCACTGGTTAATTGTCCTCACTGTTAGGAACTTTCTCCTTAATTCCAGGTTGCTTCTCTCTTTGATCAGTTTCTTGTCCTGCCCTCTGCTGCATTGGAGAATAATTTGACACCCTGTTGTTTGTGGCAGCCTCTCAAATACTGGAATACTGCTATCATGTCACCCCTATTTCTTCTTTTCTTTAGACTAGCTAGCCAAACCCAAGTCCTGCAGTTGTTCTTCAAATGTTTTAGTCTCCAGGCCTTGGATCATCTTAGTTGCTCTTCTCTGAACTTTTTCCAAGGTCTCAACATCTTTTTAATAGTATGGTGACCAAACTTTGTTGCAGTATTCCAGGTGTGGTCTCACTAGGGTTTTATAAAGTGGTACTAATACTTCACGTGATCTTGATTCTATGTCTCTGTTTATGCAACCCAAGATTGTATTAGCTGTTTGGCTGCTGCTGCACATTGCTGGCTCATAGTCAAGGACTCCAAGGTCCCTCTCAAAGTTACTGTTTTTGAGCCAGGTCTCACCTAATCTGTACTTATATCTTTGTTTTTTCTTACCTAAATGTAAAACTTTGCTTTTCTCCACATTAAAACTCATTTTGTTGGATAGGGCCCATTGTTCCAATTTGTCAAGATTTTTTTGAATCCTGAGCTTGTCTTCTGGGATGTTGGCTATTCCTACCAGCTTAGTGTCATCTGCAAATTTGATGAGTTCCCCTTCTATTCCCTCATCTAAATCACTGATGAAGATATTGAAGAGTACTGGGCCTAAGATGGAGATTTGTGGTACTCCACTGCTTACTTCTCTACATGTGGATGTAGTACCACTGAGGATTACTCATTGAGTAAGGTTTGTCAGCCAGCTACAAATCCATCTGGTGGTGATGTTGTCTATTCCACCTTTTCCTAGCTTACCAAGGAGTAGATTGTGGTCTACATTGTCGAATGCCTTACTGAAATCTAAGTATTCTATATCCACAGCGTTTCGCTGGTCTATTAATTTGGTCACTTTATCAAAGAATGAAATAAGATTCGTTTGGCATGATCTGTTTTTAACAAACCCATGCTGGTTACCAGTTATAACTTTGTTTGCTTCTAGTTGTTCGCAAATCTGTTTTTTGATTATCTTTTCCAGGATCTTCCCAGGTATTGATGTTAGACTGATTGGTCTGTAGTTTCCTGGGTCTGTTTTTCCCCCTTTCTTAAAGATGGGGACCACATCAGCCCTTTTCCAATCCTCAGGTACTTCCCTGGTGCTCCAGGATTTTTGAAAGATATGGTGCAATGGTTCTGAGATAACATGTGCCAGCTCCTTCAGAACTCTGCGATGTGGCTTCCGGTTCCAATCTCGGCGCAGGCGGATGCTCGGTGAGGTTGCTCTCCCCGCCATCCGGTTTTTCTTCCTCGGGAGACCCTGGGAAGGGTCAAAAGTCGCCCTGGAGGGGCGACCACCATTGGGGAGGACTTCGTAACATTGCAGAGGGGCGGCAGCCTCTCTGTTTGAGCTGCGGCGACTTCTCAGGACCGAAGAAGAAAAGAGTGGCCATTAACATGGCCGCTCACTTAGTCGCACCAGCCGAAAGCCCAAAGCACTAATAAGCCTGATGAAGCAACTGGAGGAGTTGGGTGAGAACCTGCCTTTCCTTCTCTCTTTCCCAACTACTTTCCTGTAAAAATCCTTAAAATATCCTTTCCCCCAGCTTAATTTCGCGGCGTTTGCTTACTCCAGGAACACAAAGCCAAGAAACAGGAAAAAAAATCGAACAATAAGATCAAATGTCCACATACCTGGACTTGTAATATCTGGATACCTGGGCTCCCTAAAAACTCTGTACCTCTATGAAAATATACTGTTTTACTCTTCTGCTAAGCTGGGGGAAAAAGAAAAGAAAGGGGAATATTCTTTTTCCTCTTTTCTTCTTCTCTTGAACCGGATAAAAGCTCTATTCTGTGTGCTACTGGGGACATCCTGTGGTGAAATTTGGTACAGCAAGTGAAAATAATAATAATAATAATTGTTTTTTCTGACTGGGAGATTTCTGAGACTAAAACTTGTCCTTGACAGCAACAAAAGATAAGAACTTGAAACAGCTGGGTGAAGAAAATATCTCTTTACACTGGAGGTGGACAGTTATTGACTCTTATTAAAAATAGCCTCCACTAAAAGACCATTTGTAAAAATCATAGAAATGGAGGAATACCACCCACAGTTTAATGTCAAACGTATAATTGAAAAACTCTGAGAAGTCGCTGAGCTAGTGAATTCTAGACTGAAAGATTTACGTGCCAGTTTAAAGCCACAAAATGCAGCTTTAACCTTATTAGATGAATCTACATCCCAAAAAGCAACAGAAGAAGATGGAACTAATAACAAAGTGAACTTTAAAGATTGCCAGCTACAATTTACCCAGAATTTTGACACTCAAATTTTGACTTCACTTAAAGACTTTACAACTACTACAACAACAGAAACTCAACAAAGCAATGCTAAGATGGAATCTGCAGAGGAATTATATATACAATATACTGAGATTCTAGACAACCCAGATGATCCAAAAACAACGACAATACTGAACATGACCTTTCATTCAAATCAGCTGAAACTAAAAGAACAAGAAGATCAGCCTGAATGTATGATAAATGCATTAACTCAAATATGGAGACTTAAATCATTTGGCCAACAATTCAATGATTGTGAAGGGACTGGCTTCCTTGATAGGCTGATCATTGGATGGTCTCCCCTGATTCAAATGATATATGCAGGAATGAAAGGAGAACCACCTGAGGATCTAAAAGCTTTTTTATGGAAGCCAGCTTGGCACAAAAGGAAGGCCAGAGTTAGACTTAAAATGGCTTTCTTTATGTGATATTTAATGGAAGAGCTTTAAACTCTATGTAATGAGATATGGAGATTTTAAAAGTTTGTTATTTGATTTAACATTTAGGATTTATATCTATAAGGGAAACAAACTAGTTATTCAAATAATTGTTTTGAATTATAAATAGAATATGGATTTAGAGGATAAAGGTTATTTTATGACTAAGTGATGATATTAGAATGAGAATTAGAATATGACTGTGAAATAAATTAAGAATCTACTGGCATAAATAATAAATGTATTTTAGATATGATATTATTTTGCATGAACTAGGGAACCATGGGTTATCTGAAACTTCAACATTATTGGACACTAAGACAACTGAAATATTGTAATTGAAACCAGACAAAAATTAAAAACAGGAGCTGGAGACATATAACTTAAAAGTTGTTTATAAATGTTTTAAATGATTGAGTCATAACCAGCAATTTATTAATTTGAATTTGGTACAATAACTAAGGGAAACAGAGAGGAAACCTTTGATGATGTAAACTGATATATGCATGGATAAGCAAGTTATTGGACTATGTATTACCCAACCACCATGTTGCTTCCTTAAATACTTGAAGTTTTGTAAAAATGGAAAATTAATAAAACTTTTTTTTTTTAAAGAACTCTGCGATGTAATCTGTTGGGTCCTGGTGATTTATGTTCGTCGAGGTCAGATAGCTGTTCTCTTACCATTTTCTTGCTTATTTTAATTTTTGTTTCTAGTTTGCCTTTTGCAGTATTTTTTTTTTTTGTATAATAATAATAATAATAATAAAGTTGGAAGGGACCTTGGAGGTCATCGAGTCCAACCCCCTGCTCAGGCAGGAAACCCTATACCATTTCGGACAAATGGCTGTCCAGTCTCTTCTTTATGTGCTATAATTTCTTTTTGTGTGAAGACTGAAAGAATGAGTTAAGCAGCTCTGCTTTCTCCCTATTGCTTGTTACTTCTTTGCCATCTTCTTTCTTTAGTGGACCTTGACTTTTTTTTTTTATAATATTTTATTAATTTTCTCATTTTACAATTGAGTATTTAAAAAGCAGCGTGATGACTGGGTTAATCAATAGTTCAATAGCATACATAAATCTTTAGTATAAACATCATGTTACAACATCAGATATTTCCTCTCTTTTCCCCTTAATATCTACTATCTCATATTAAGCTAATACAGTTGTTATTATTATCAACTGAATAAAAACATATTTGTTACAATTATCAATAGTGTTTAGCTTATATATGTCTTAATTGCGTTTGCATTCGATCCTTATATACAATCAATGTACTGTTATTGCTTTTCCCCCCCAAGCTTTAATTTCCCATCAATATTCAAATTAACATGTTATTTATGATTTCCAAGTGTTTTATATTTAGGTGACCACTCTTATCTCAACTTCTTCCTTTTTCCCTTTTCATAACAAAGCGTGTGGTCCTCAATGGAACCGCATCTACATGGAGGGAAGTGTGTAGTGGGGCGCCCCAGGGCTCTGTTCTGGGCCCAGTGCTCTTCAACATCTTCATCAACGATTTGGACAAGGGGATACATGGGGAACTCATCAAATTTGCAGACGACACCAAGCTGGCAGGAATAGCCAACACTCCAGAAGACAGGCTTAAGATACAGGAGGATCTGGACAGACTTGAACACTGGGCACTATGTAACAAAATGAAATTCAATGGTGAAAAAAGCAAGGTTCTACATTTAGGCAAGAAAAACCAAATGTACAGGTATAGTATAGGGGGTACCTTGCTCAATAGCAGTAACTGTGAGAGGGACCTCGGAGTCCTAGTGGACAATCACTTAAATATGAGCTAGCAGTGTGCTGCAGCTGCCAAAAAGGCCAACACAGTGCTAGCCTGCATTAACAGAGGGATAGAATCAAGATCACGAGAAGTGTTAATACCACTTTACAATGCCTTGGTAAGGCCACACTTGGAATACTGCATCCAGTTTTGGTCACCACGATGTAAAAAAGACGTTGAGACTCTAGAAAGAGTACAGAGAAGAGCAACAAAGATGATTAGGGGACTGGAGGCTAAAGCATATAAGGAACGGTTGCTGGAATTGGGTATGTCTAGTTTAATGAAGAGAAGGACGAGGGGGGACATGATAGCAGTGTTCCAATATTTCAAGGGCTGCCACAAAGAAGAGGGAGTGAAGCTATTTTCCAAGGTGCCTGAAAGCAGGACAAGAAGCAATGGATGGAAACTAATCAAGGAGAGAAGCAACCTAGAACTAAGGAGAAACTTCCTGACAGTTAGAACAATTAACAGTGGAACAACCTGCCTCCAGAAGTGGTGAATGCTCTAACACTGGAAGTTTTTAAGAAGAGACTGGACAGCCATTTGTCTGAAATGGTATAGGGTTTCCTGCCTGAGCAGGGGGTTGGACTAGATGACCTCCAAGCTCCCTTCCAACTTTATTATTATTATTATTATTATTATTATTATTATTATTATTATTATTATTATTATTATTATTATTATTATTATTATTATTATTATTATTATTATTATTAAATACACATCTTGTCTATTTGATTATAGCCTTGTTCTGTTTTCTAAAAGTTATCTATTTTCCCCCATGTTAAACCATCTAATTAATAATACAGTATCCCCTCTAATAAATCAAAACCATTATATGTGTTATCTGGGTTAACCAATAATTCAGTAACATATATAAATATTTCATATTGGGTGAACAAAATTCTTATTTTTAACTAAGTAAAAACATTCTTATTACATTTATCAATACTTTTTAGCCTATACATAAACTTTAATTTCCCATCAATATTCAAAGACAAGAAAACAAAACAAACAAACAAACACACTGTTATTTATGATTTCCAAATATTTTATGTTAGGTGATCAAAATTTCCCTTATCTCAACTTCTCCCTTTTTCCCTTTTCATACCAAAGTCTATTAGTCTTGTTACACATCTTAGCTATTGAATTATGTTACTTTATTTTCTAAAAGTTATCTATTTTCCACCATATTCAACCCTCTAATTAGTAATATAATATCCCCTCTAATAAATCAAAGCTATTATTTTCTTCAGCCTTACTCTGGCTTTCTTCCTTTGCCAGTTTAACCTTCCATGTCAGTGCCTTTGAATCATCAAATAGTTCTCCCTTTATTATTATATATATTATTTGGAATAAGAAAGACCATTTGATTGAAGTTTTTTTGGAAGAACAAGCCCATTTGTATTCATTAGATCACCTCTCCATTACTCCAATTTCCCACAATTGTCCTGATAGGTTTATCTTCCATTCAGTCTGTTCTTCTTCCTTTTCCTCAAATTTCTTCTGATTTTTGTAAAAAGTCTTTTCCAATTTCAATGTTGTCACTCCCTTTTCTGATTTTTCCATTGGCTGGGTCTGTTGATCAATTTGGTCCTCTGTCTTGGTGTTTAGTTGTTCCAATTTTCCTGTTATTTCCTGCATTATTAGTTCTTTGGTTGTAGTCAAGATTTGGGTTTGTATATTTAAGCTGGCATCTTGTTCCTTTATATTGCTTCTTATTTTGTCACAAGCTGAAAGGATCGTTTCATGTATTGATTTCAACATGAAAAGGATTTTTTCCTGGTCTTCATCCATATTTTCTTAATAGTATGTTAAGTTGCAGACTTTAAAATCAAACGTTAAAAATAGTTTTTTGTCTTTTGTAGATGGATATGGGACATCTATTTCACGTGTTATAGGTGGTCTTTATAGTAGAAGTTGTTTGTCAAGTAAAAGTTTATAGTCCAAGGTGTTCCATCATCTCATATAATAACATATGCTTCTCATGTAAAGAAATAGGGAAGCAATTCCCCAAGTATAGCTCTGAGAGTCAGTAAAAGTTTACATTCATAGTTCCAACAGGCTAGGTATGCCACCCAGAAATTCCTTCTTTGCAGCTGGGTATTTCACAGGTGGTAGCTGTAAAGGTCAAAGAAATTTTATCTAAAGTCTGGGCTTCAAGCAAGTCTCTTTTAAGCAATAATAAATTGTAATACCATACTTTGCCACAAGATGTCACCGACACCGTTTTAAGCTTTTTAAATCCAAAATTTATATGGTGGTTTTCCAAGTCTTATTTTTTTAAAAAAAATAAAAACAAACATCTCCAATGAGAAAAGGAACACTTTTAGTCCCCAGGTTTCAAAAGCATATACATCCAATTAGATTAAAATTGTTCTTACAGTTGCTCTGTTTCCCCTGGGTAGTTAGTCGCCGCTTTTCTTAGAGGGTGGGGTAAAAATTCCCTTCCCTCTCTCCTCACAGGGGGAAAAATACTTTGGGCAGCTTTTACGGGAAAAATACTTAAAATCTTAAAGAGAGGATCAGGTTTCACTCATTTTCATCTGCATTGCTTTAAAGTTGCTTGGTGGTAATTTTGACTTCGGCTGTCAGCAGCTTAGTGATGAGCCATATTGGTATGGCCGGTCTTTCCCCCGCCAGTTTGGAGGGCTTCCCCGGATCAAACGGCAGGGCCGCCACCCTCCCATGATCAAATGGGGGTCCCCTCCTTGCTCGTTGCCCCTACAGGGTGACTTTCGACCCTTTCCAGGGTCCCCCAGTGGAACGAATTCGGACGCAGAAGACGGAGCTCACCTTCCTGCATCCGCAGGCGCCGCTATGGCAAACTGGAAGTCTCCTTGACTTTTTTCTTTTTATTAATATGTTGAAAAAAACTTTTTTTTATTATCCTTGATTTCTGTTACAAGTCTTTATTCGTTTTGAGCCTTTGCTTTCCTGACTTCATCTTTGCATGTTCTGGCTGTCTGCTGACAATCAGCCTTAGTTATGTGTCCCTCTTTCCATTTTTTGTACTTCTCCTTTTTGTCTTTCAGTTTGTCAGAGAGATCTTTGTGCAGCCATGCTGGTTTCTTCTTGCCTTTCTTGTTTTTCTTTTCCATTGGTATTGTGCTGGGGTGGGCTTTTATGATAGCATTTTTCAGAGTTTCCCATGCTTCTTGAGTTGTTTTCCCCTTTAGGATTTTCATCCATGGAATATTTCCTAGGTTCTCTCTGAGTTTGTTAAAATCAGCTCTTTTGAAGTTTAAGACATTGGTTGAATTATTTTCTATTGCTTGTGTTTGCATTATATTGAATCCCAGTATGACGTGGTCACTTTCCCCCAAGGTTCCGGCAACTTCAACTCCCTCTATCACTTCTTTTCTAATAGTAAGAATTAGGTCCAGTATAGCTTTACTTCTAATTCCCTCCTCTACCTTTTGGATGACAAAGCTGTCGGCTAGGTTAGTTAGGAATCTGTTTGATTTCCCGCTCGCTGCAGAGTTTGCCTCCAAGCTGATATCTGGGTAGTTGAAGTCTCCATTATCAGTGTGGTATGCTTCCTACATACATTTGTTAACTGGTTGGCAAAGAGTCCATCTATTTCTTCTGAACCAGACCACAGCTGCATCATTAGCCATTTCAAACCCCTCCAATCCATACATGAAGCAAACTGACACCCACCTTGATGATATGGCACGACCACGAACGCGAAGCCAAACAACAGCAATGCAGCTCTCCATCTCAAATCCCGCTGCAACTCAGACTAATCCGAGCACAACAAAGCCCCCACCCAAACAGAACACACCCCCATCCAATCAGAGCACAGCCAACCCCCATCCAATCAGAGCACAGCCAAGCCCCTAACCAATCAGAACACACCTCCACCCAATCAGAACACAGCCAAGCTCCCACCCAATCAGTTCATACCCCCACTAGCAGTTAAAAGGAAGAAACAGCTGCGATCACACATTGCTCCTAGAAGCACGAGGCCGAAGAGACACCAGCCTGAAGATGACGAATGAGACTTCGTCGAAACGTCGCCAAGACACTTCCAATTTTACGTGGGAGAAAACCCGAATTACCAAAGACCTACATACAAACACCCGTGAAAACCTCAGAAAACATATATATATATATATATATAAGGTAAACAAGGAAAACAGGCCATGAAGAGGATCCCAGACAATCCTGCAGACCTTGCTCAAGCATCATTTATATGTCCTGGATAGAAGGAAGTGAACTGCCAATGATCTTTTCTGTCATCCTCACCACTCTCTGCACTGCCTTCCCGTCTGAAGCAGTAATGCTTCCAAACCAGACAGTAATGCAATATGACAGGATGCTCTTGATTGCCCCTCTATAGAAAGTGGTAAGGACAGGGGAAGGATGATGTGCTTTTCTCCTGCAACGCAGAAAATGCAGGTGCTGCTGTGCCCACTTCATCAGTGTCTCACTGTTGAGCAACCAAGCTAGTCTACTCATCAGCTGCACATCCAGAAACTTGATACTGCTAACCACCTCCACAGCAGAATCATTAATACACAGAGGTATTTTCTGCCTTTTCTGAAATTGACAATGATCTCTTTAGTTTTTCCTATGTTTAAAAAGAGACTGTTTTTGTTATACCAGTTCACCAAACCCTCTACTTACTTGCGGTAAGCACCCTCATTGTCATCTTGAATAAGGCCCACTACTGTTATATCATTTGCATACTTCACAATATGGTTAATTGCAAACCTGGCACAAAAGTCATGGGTCAACAGGGTGAACAACAGCAGACACAGCCCTGAGGAGAACCTGTGTTCAAGAAAATTGTGTTAGAAATATTAGTCCCAACTCACACATACTGGGGCCTGTCAATAGGAAAATCAAGAATCCAGTCATACAAAGGAGTGTTGAAGCCTAAAAAGCCCAGTTTGTCTACTAGATGCTGAGGAATGATTGTATTAAATGCCAAACTGAAGTCAACAAATAGCATTCGCACATGAGTATTTCTTTCCTCTAAATGCACCAAGCTCAGATGGAGAACAGAAGAAATAGCATCCTCTATAGAGCGATTTGGATGGTAAGCAAACTGAAGTGAATCAAATGCTAGAGGGAGACTGGAGTCCTTTATCAGCCTCTCAAAACATTTCATAATGTGCAACTGGACGGTAGTCATTAAGACCCATAATTGTAGACTTTTTTGGCACTGGCAATATAATGGCTGTCCTAAAACATGATGGTACCACTGCCTGCTGCAGTGAAAGATTGAAAATATCTGTAAGAACACAAGCCAGCTCATCTGCACATTCCCTAAGAACACGCCCAAGGATATTATCTGGACCTGCTGCTTTTCAAATGTTAACTTTCCGCAATGTTCTTTAGACAGCAGTAACATCAAAGCTAAGCACTTGCTCACCAGGATGTGGCATAGCTTTCCTCACAGGGGTGCTATTTGATGCCTCAAATCTACCAAAAATGTGTTCAGACCTTATAGTCTGTAATGGCCTGGATGCCGTGTCACATATGCCTGATGTTCGTTGGGTCCTGAAAAAAGTTCTGAATTTTTTGATAATAGGCTTGCTTTGCTCTTTTTTATGGTGCTTTTCAAATTGACTCTGGCTGTTCTGAGTGCCAGCATATCGCCAGATTTAAAAGCCACATTCCGTGCTTTCAACATCTTGCGAACCTCATATGTCATCCATGGTTTTTCATTAGCCCTCATAACTATGTTTTTAAGGACACAGACATCCTCAATGCACTTTTGAATATATGCACACACAGTGGTGGCATACTCCTCAACATTTATATGTTAGTTATCTGTTGACACTTCTTTACAGTAGTGGCCAAAATTGTGGAAACTTTTTGGGAAAAGTGTATTTTTGAGGTTTGATGGCTAATAACACCACTTTTTTTTTTGGAGTAGTACCATAAAATTATATATCAATGGAAAGATAATTTAATCAAGAATGTAATGCAACAAAGTTTGTTCAATTATCTGTACTGTATTCTATGAAAAGTTATAGCCAAATAACCAGAAAAAGGAAGCACAACTTGCTTAAGTTGATATCAGGTAGCTTTCCTTCATCTGATTGTAGCCAATGAGCATGAGTGTTTAGAGAACCAATCAGGTGTCATCTTGTTTTGGCAATGAGCCAATCAGATCACAGTAGGATTCAGTTATTGATGTCATGTATTGAAGCTGAGAGGAGGACATTTGTCAGTGTGTTATGTGATCGTTATCAAGTTGGTTGGGGTTTTTTGTGTTCTTTCATTTAGTGAGCTTGTAAAACGCAATAAAATTAAAGTAATGATGTAAAGAGTTGACTGGTTGCCCAGAAAGCAATGTAAAATAGTATTATTAAGTGAACAAGGCTATAGAAATTAGAAGAAAAATTGGTGGAAACTTAACCAAACCATTTCTACTGTACACTTTTCCCAAAAGGTTTCCACAATTTTGGCCACTACTGTAAACATGCCCCAATCTGTGCAGTCAAAGCAATCTTGTAATGCTTCTATAGCTCCCTCTGCTCAAACCCTCACCTGCTTCACTGTTGGCTTCTCTCTAAGTAATAAAATCTTATATGCTGGGATAAGCAACACCAAGAGATGGTCAGAAAAGCACAGGTGAGGGCGGGGGAATAGCTTTGAATGCATTCTTGATGTTAGAATAAGCAACATCCAATGTATTCCCTCCTCTGATTGCAAAGTCCACATATTGATGGAAATGGGGGAGAGTAGGTTTCAAATCAACTTGATTAAAATCACCCACTACAATAAAAGCACGCTCCGAATAAATAGTTTGTAAGTCAAGAGAGCATTCAGAGCCTCATCTCTGTTCACACAAGGAGGAATATACACAGCTGTAATGATAACAGAAAATTCTCTAGGCAGATAGAAGGGTCTGCATTTGACCCACCAGGGGAGCACAGACTTGAGAGAACCCTTTGGCTTTATTACACCCTCTATCATTTATATAAAAACAGACACCCCCTCCACGGGATTTGCCACTAAGAGCAAAACTCTTGTCTAACCAAAATGTTGAGAATCCCACCAAGCTAACAACACTATCTGGGACAGAGTGCTTTAGCCAAGTTTGGCCTGATAGAATAAAAAGAAAGTATTAAACTTACATTGTTGTAGCTTTACACAGATACACAGTTACACTGCTATAACAATCCCTTACACTGATGTCCAAATTTGTTTGTTTTGGTTTTTTTCAATTGAAGACATATAACCACCGTGGAAACTGTAGAATGATATAGAGATGGGCAGCCAAAACAATACTCTCCACACACACATTAAAACATTACAGTTGCCAGAAAAAAAATATATGGGTGGTATATTTCTTTTTCTGCAGGTATATTTCCACAATAGCCCCTGCTCTATGGAACATCCTCTCTTTGGAAATTAGAATGGCCCCAACTGTGTTAGCCTATTGCAAGGCCTTAAAAAACCTGACTGTGTTCTTATGCCTGGGATGCTGAAGATGCTGTATTGCAAACTGGCCAAGTATCTTGCTCCCATGTGCATTTAATCTGGATGTTTCATGTTTTTATTGTTTTAAAATATTTTTAGTAATTTTAATTGTAATGCATTTTTTCATTGTAAGCCATCTAGAGTCATTGACTAAAATGGGTGGTTATAGAAATTAAACTGTCAGGCCCCGTAGATCCCTATTGGGACGCTGCCATCCTGATGGGAGGGGGGATCCCCTTGATGGGAGGGGCTTTGTTTAGTTTGTTTCCCCTTGCTGTGATTTATCTTCCTGGGGAATGGGAGTGGGAGGGCTGAGCCTGAGGCTATCTGCTTTGTCTCAGCTCCAGAGAATCAAGGATGTGATGCCTGGGAAGACACCTGGGAACAACTTCTTATCATTTTCTCAGTTCAGAGTTCTCACAACACCTTTGCACCTCTGGATTGGTTCCCAATGGACTGTGCAGTTGGGAGACATTTTGAATAACGGGGTTTCACCTAACGTTTTCACACGGAAAATTCAGATCCTGCCTGCTCTCTCTGCATTCACTGTCTCTCAATAAAAGTTCCTTTTGAAAAGATGCCAGCTTTCAAGAATTCTGCTTTCTCGGGGGATTAGCTGAGGCAGGACCTTACATTAGGCAGGATCTGCTTAGTGGTCAACACGGAGTGGCACCAACCCTACCACGGGGACCGTGCACAAGATGTCCAATCAGGGCTGTGAGCACGAAGAGGCTGAATGTTGGAGGAAGACTTTCACTAGAACTCACCCCAGCATGAACTCCAGTTGATGGAGTTCTGGAGGAAGCTGCCACCCTGGAGGACCTTTCAAAGCTGAGATGGTCCATTGGCATGGAGAAGAAGGAGGATTGGGAAGGAAAGACCAGAGGAATCACCCTCACCCGCAGCAGCCGGCAACCTGGCTGGAAGTGCAAGATGGAACTGCTCTATGATGATGGCCAGCTAGAGGAAGAACCAGACCGGGCTGATCGCCTCATGAAGCAAGCAACACATTTCATGATGGAAGCTTTCCAGAGCCTAAAAACACGAGCCATAGAAAGAGATGATGGGGGCAAGAGGAAGCTGCATGCTAAAGGAGTGAATCTCCTGCCCCAGAAATTGCTGCTGGTGCCACCGAATCTGTGGAAGGGATAACAACCACACCAGCCAGCCCACTCCAGAGGGGTCCAGGTGGAGCAATTGCTCAGAGAGCCGGCGGTGGGGGAGCCCAACAGCTGGAGCAGAAGGCAACCCCCTGGGGATCAAATTCAACGGAGACCCTCAACAGCTGGGATTTTTCTTGCTCAGGTCCTCACCTACATGCAAGAATATGGGCGGGACACCCCCAGCAAAGGGGCTAGGGTCAGGGTCATCACCCTGGCCCTGGAAGGTGCAGCAGCCTGATGGATGGTAACCCTGCATAACACCAATGCCCCAGAACTTTGGAATTTTAACTACTTCATGACAGCACTGAGGTGATGGTTTGAGGACCCCCTGGCCGATCAAAAGGCTCGAGACTGCATTAAAACAGTGAGGCAAGGTTAGCAGATACACCAAGGAGTTCCAGGGCCTTTCATGCCACCTCAACTGGCCGGAAGACATCCTGGTGAGCTGTTTCAAGGATGGGCAGAACGACAACCTGTACCATGCCTGCATCACCTGAGGAGCCCCTACTGGCCTTCACCACTGGTGCATCCTGGCCGAAGAGGCAGAAATAGACCAGGCGCAGAACCAGTACCAATCAGGCAGAGTTTGAAAGCAATCTCCACCCAAGAGAAAAAGGGAAGTGGCCAAACCCCAGGGGACACCACTATGCTCAACTGCCTGCTTCAAATGTGGCAAGAAGGGTCACCAAGCAGTGGAATGCCATATGAAGACCCCAGCAAAGAAAGGAGACTGACTGCCAGGGGGGAAACTGACAAAGCCCTCACAGCACACCAAAGACATGGCCCTAAAGAGCGCAGAGGTCGTGAAGTTCTGCCCCTCCTCAAAACCTAGGGAAGGAACTCCGAGCCCATTGGAAGAAGACCTGGGACCCTCTGACAGCAACTATGGCAATAACCTCCTGGTAAGTGGGCCAACTGCACCAGTAACCATGCCCATAGAACTGTTAATCCCAAGCTTGGGGAAAAAAGTGGCCCAAAAGGCTCTGCTAGACTCAGGGTGCACCAGGTGCTTAATAAGCCCAACCTTAATAGGAAGACTGGGAGTCCGTCTGAGGAGATTAAAGAACCCAATTGCTTTTTGCCAACGAGACGGGTCAATCACAGGGAGTGTCCCAGCCACTTTTGCTACCAAATCCCTAGACCTAGCCATGGGAAGCCACTCCAAGACACTGACTTTTATTGTGGCACCCAGCATGGAATGGCCTCTTGTATTAGGATTGGCCTGGCTCAAAAAATGGAACTCCCGAGTGGATTGGAAAAAGGGACTCCTGAAATTCCCAAAGAGGGAGCAGTTCTGCTTTCTTAGGATGAAGTATTGAAGTGGGCCCTGACATTAGACAGGATCTGCAGTAACAGTCAGCCTGGAAGGAAGACCCTTACTGAGGGACTAGCAAACCATGTCAGATATTGGAATGGAGAAAGAGGAACCTGCGATGGGGGGGAAGCCTCCCACCGAGCAGATCCCTGCAAATACTCCAGCTCTGGATCCTTGAGCTCATCGGAAGAGGCAGTGGTCGCAGAATGCCGCCACAAGCCCAGGTGGTTGATGGGTGTCGGGAAGAAGGAGGACTGGGAGAAGAAGGCCAGGAAGGTGATGCTCAGACGGGGCAGTCATCAACCAGGTTGGAAAGTAGAGATGGAGAGGTCTCTCCGCCTTAGCGAAGACGAGGAGGACTGGCCGCTGCATTCCAGCCGATTGTTGGAGCAAGCAATTGGCATAATGAAAATAGCACTCGATTCCATGAGTGAAGAGAAAGCTGAACCATACCAGGGCATCATTCACCTGGGTTCCACAGAAGGGACAGACAAAGGAGGGGCCGAACCAGCGGTCCCAGACCCTTCCAAAGGCAACATTGAAACCACAGCTGTCGCCGCCACCGCTGCCACCCCTCACAGAGCAGCAACTGTGGACAGAGATGGAAGATGACATAAATGGAAGAAGAGGCACTGATCCGTCCAGAAGTTCCCCTGCTGGAAGAAAAGTACTGTGGGGAGCCACGGTGCTTGGGATTTTTCCTAACCCAAGTGCTGAACTATATGGAGGAATACGGCCACGACATCCCAAGTGACCAAGCCAGGGTTCGCATCATGCAAGCGGCCCTGGATGGCATTGCAGCGGACTGGGTCGTGGACCTCCATGATGCAGGTGCACCAGAGCTGCTAAACTTCAATCAATTCATGGCCACCCTTAGGCGTCGTTTCGAAGACTCCTTAGCTGACCAGAAGGCATGACAGCAAATAAAGACAGTGAAACAGGGCAGGTGACCTGTAGCAGAATATACCCAGGAGTTCCGAGCTCCGGCCAGCAAACTGAATTGGCCAGAAGACATCCTGCTCTGCCACTTCAAGGATGGGTTAAACTACGACCTCTATGATGCCTGCCTCCCCCCGAGGAGACCCCCACCAATTGCAAGACTGGTACGTCTTGGCCGAAGAGGCAGAGATTGACCTGGCCAAGAGACAATGACAAGGGGGGAGATCGTGGGGAAGATCGCCATCAGAGCCAACGCGTGAGCCAGCGAAGCAAGCACCAGCAGCCAAAAGAATCTCAGGATGTTTCAAATGCGGGAAAGAGGGGCACCGCACTGCTGAATGCCGCTCATGCACCCCTACCCGGAAACCTGACCGAGCTCCAGCTGGAAAGACTGGGAAGACTCCAGTGAAGCCGAAAGAGACGGCCATGAAGGGCTCGGAAGTTGTCGAGTTCCCTGCCTCAGCCTAACGAGGAAAGGGAACTGCAACCAATCCAGGAGGAACGCCCAACTCATCGGACGACAATTCAGAAGATGAACCCCTGGTAAGTGAACCCATTGTGCCCCTCACCCAGACAGTAGAATTGTTAGCCCCCAGCATGCCCAAGAGTGTGGAAATCAGGGCATTAATTGACTCTGGCTGCACCCGTTGCCTCATAAGCCCAATGTTGGTGGGGAATTTGGAGATTCCGCTGAGGAGGCTGAAGAAACCGATCTCTTTTGGTCAATTAGATGGGTCCATAGCAGGGGGGATGCCCACCACGTTAACTACCTTGCCACTCCAACTCACCATAGGGGACCATGGTAGAGCAGGGGTGTCAAACTCAATTTCATTGAGGGCTGCATCAGCATTGCGGTTGCCCTCGGGGGGGTGGGGGGGTGGCCAGGGTGTGTGTGGCCTACTGGGTGGGCGTGGATGGAGTGGGTGTGGCCTACTGGGTGGGCGTGGCCAGCTCTACATCGTTCGCATCAAGGGTGCCTGCAGGGGCCTGGGCAGGAGTGGGACAGATCTGAGGGTCTCTGGCAGAAGGGGGTGGGACCAGGGCAAGTGCCAAGACATGGTCCACTGGAGGAGCCTCACTGTTCCTCTCAGGCCATGCAGGGGGGTGCTGGATGGTGGTGCGGGCTGCCCAGAGCCCTGGGCAGCAGAGGTCAAACGCCCAGTCTGGCCCTCGAGCACCCGCGGCACCAAGCCCAGCCCCACTTCTCCAAGAGGGCGCCCAGCTGCACTTACCTCCTCCTCAAGGCTGCTGCTGCTGTGCTTGCTCTCCTTAACCAGGTTGCTCATGATGGGTACGAGGGCAAAGTCAGAGGGTGGCCCATTCCCTCTCCCTGGGAGGAGATCCGGCTTTGTATCCAAAGCTTCCTTAGCAATAGGATGGGAGACCCCCAGGATAGGCCAGGAGGAGGGGGCAAGGGGATGGTGAAAGGGCAGCAGGGCAGGACTAAGGCAGGACTTCCCTCAGACCCTCCCTCTCCTTCTTTCCTTCTTTCCTTCTTTCCTTCTTTCCTTCCTTCCTTCCTAAGTACAGAGTGGTGGGAAAATATTTGAGATGAGGGAGGGAGAAAAACAGGCAAGAAATGCAGCTTGGGAGGTGTCACCCTTCATGAGGAATGAAGAAATGCACCATCACCTGGAAGTGGCCAGCACATGGCCCTCACCTACTTCACATATCTGGCTTGGTGGGCTCTGGGGGAGGGGATGCCATGAGCAGCGTGAGAGTCAACGTTACCTGTGCAATGCCGCCCAGCACCCAGCCTGCCCAGTTTCGGCAGGCGAGGCGCTCTCCTCACAGCACCGAGAGGCTGAGCCAGGTGGCGCGAATCTGAAAAGAAGCGTGACGCTGCCCAGCCCCCAGCCTGCCCGGTCTCGGCAGGCAGCGGGGCGCTCTCCTCACAGTGCCGAGAGGCTGAGCCGGGTGGTGTGAATCCAAAAACAAGCACAAGGCCATCCAGCCCCCAGCCTGCCCGGTTTCAGCAGGCAGCGGGGCGCTTTCCTCACAGCACCAAGAGGCTGAACCAGGCAGTGCAAATCCAAAAAGAAGCACGATGCCGCCCAGCCCCCAGCCTGCCCGGTTTGGCAGGCAGCAGGGCGCTCTCCTCACAGCGCCGAGAGGTTGAGCCGGGCGGTGCAAGGCTCACCAGCTTTGCACCTTGCTGCCTGCTGAAACTGGCCAGGCTGGGGGCTAGGCAGCATTGCACTTCTCATCAGATTCGCGCCACCCGGCAGCCTCTCGGCGCTGTGAGGAGAGCACCCCGCTGCCTGCTGAAACCCCTCCCCCGGAGCCCATCAAGCCGGATATGTGAAGTAGGCGAGGGCCATTTGCTGGCCACTTTCAGGCAATGGTGCATTTCTTCATTCCTCACAAAGGGTGACACCTCCCCAGCATGCACCCAGGGGGCAGGGTCAATACGGCAGGGACTGGTTCCTTGCTGTTTCCAGACGGCCTTATGGAGCTAAGACTGAATGCATTTCAGCATAGATGGCCACCACAAAATTGTACATTGGCTCCCGGCCGGCCTGGGCCAGGGCCAAGGCAGCGGGGGCCGTTCCCTCACTGTTTCCAGGATGGCTTTGCGGGCCACATGAAACCACTTCGCAGGCCGCATCTGGCCCACGGGCCTTATGTTTGACATGTCTGATGTAGAGACTATAACATTTGTGGTGATCCCTGGCATGGAGTGTCCCCTTATTCTGGGCATGGCATGGCTAACCAAGTGGAACCTGCAGGTGGACTGGAGGATGTCAGAACTCAGATTCCCAAAAGGGAAATCAGCCAAGGAACCAGTCCAGCCCCGGAACGGTGGAACCCCAGCCGAGAAAGCTGCAGTAGGGGGGGGAAGGATTTACCGGAGATACCGGAGGAATTTAGAGACCTGGCTGAAGTGTTCAGTGAGGAAAGATCCAATGAACTGCCTCCCCCCCACTGGGCCACATACTGTGCTATAGAAATCCACCTGGGGGTGAAACTCCCCAAACCTAAATTGTACTCCATGAGCCCACAAGAGTTGGAGGAGATACAGAAATTCATAGACAAGAACTTAGAAAGGGGTTTTATTCAGCCAGCAAAACCCAAAACAGCTGCCCCCGTCCTGTTCCAAGAAAAAAAGGTGGGACTCTTCACCTCTGCGTAAACTATAGAGCTTTGAACGCAGTGAGTGAAAGCAATCTCTACACTCTTCCCCTCATGAAAGACACCTATCGAAAGGAAAAATCTTCTCAAAGCTAGATTTGAGAGAAGCCTATTACTGGATTAAAATAAAGGAGAGGGACAAGTGGAAGACGGCATTCAATTGCCCATTAGGATGTTACCAGTTTTGGGTCCTACCTTTTGGGTTACAAGGAGCACCCGCAGTATTTATGCAATTGATAAATGAGGTGCTATGGGAGCACCTGTACAAGAGGGTGCTTGTTTACCTAGACGACATCTTAATATTCACTGAGACCATGGACGAGCATGCAAAGTTGGTCAGGGCGGTCCTAAAAAAGCTCCGAGCAGCTCACCTTTATGCTAAGCTATCTAAATGCGAATTCCACAAGGAGAGAATTGATTATCTGGGATATCACATATTACCAAATGGCATAGAAATGGACCCTGAGAAGGTCCGAGCAGTTTTAGAAAGGGCTCCGCCCCACACCAGAAAACAGTTACAATGTTTCCTTGGCTTCGCTAATTTTTACCGGCAGTTTATCCCCTCCTTTGCCCAGATTGCGTTGCCAATTACGAACTTATTGAAATCCAGAGGGGAGGGGAAGCCCAAGCCAAGCCAACTGTTAAAATGGACAGTAGAATGTCAAGCCGCATTTGAACAGCTTAAAAGACTTTTTTCTGCGGAGCTGGTTTTGAGACACTCTGACACTGACAAACCTTTTGTGATCCAAACTGATGCTAGCGATGTAGCTGTAGGGGCGGTATTATTGCAGGAAAATGAGGAGGGGACATTGCAACCCTGTGCTTACACATCAAAAAAGCTCATAGAAACAGAACAACGGTGGGCAGTCTGGGAGAAAGAGGCATACGCAGTGCGATGGGCTCTTCTCACTTGGCGGCACTTCCTGGAGGGGAACAAAATTCCTTTCCAAGTGTGGACCAATCACAAGAACCTGGAGGCACTAAAGACGCCAAGGAAATTAACCCCTAAACAAGCGAGGTGGTCGCAGCATTTTCACTGATTTAACTTTACATTGAAACACTTGCCGGGGGAAAAAAACTTTCTAGCAGACGCATTGTCCAGAATGCCACAATACAACAGCACCCGGAGCAAGATAACAAAACCCCTCATGCTGAGTAAACAGTTGGCAGCACCAGTCACCACCTGAGCACAAGCCAAACTCCAAAAACCTTTAGCAAGCCAAGCAGGAATTGAATTCAAAAAAAGTGCTAGAGACAGACGAATGGTTCCTAAGCCATAAGAACTTATGCACCATGATTGATGGGCTGCCTTGGGTTGAAGGAAAACTATACATACCCCAAAGCCAAAGACTAACATTCATGCAACTGTACCATGATTCAAAATCCGTGGGCCACTTTGGGTTTGTGAAAACGTTACATCTGGTCAAAAGGCAATTTTGGTGGCCATCAATAAAAAAGGACATTGAAAGCTAGCTGCCCGATTTGTGCCTCAGCTAAAAGAAGGGAAGTCACCTGGCTTACTGCAACCAGTAGCAACCCCCTCAGCTCCCTGGAAGGAAATCTCCATGGATTTAATTGTAGAATTACCAGAGAGTGGGGGGAACACAGTCATCTGGGTCGTGACAGACTTATTTTCCAAACAAGTGCATTTTATTCCCTGTTCAAAAATTCCTAATGCAAAGACACTCACAAAACTGTATGTTCAACACATATACCAACTCCATGGGGCCCCACAGTGCATCATATCTGATAGAGGAGTGCAATTCACATCAGAATTCTGGAAAGCGTTCCTAAGCTTATTAGGAACCACCCAGGGACTATCATCTAGTCATCATCTGCAAATGAATGGTGGGACTGAACGGTCGAACTCAGTACTGGAACAGCACTTAAGATGCTTTATAAATTACCAGCAGGACAACTGGACTGATCTACTCCCATTCACAGAGGTTGCCTACAACAACACAGTCCATTCCAGCACAGGATCCCTTCCAAGTAGCAATGGGACAAAGTTTTAACCCAATGCCCAAATTTCCAACAACCGACCCTGCGATCCCTTCTCTAAAGGAGTGGATCGCACAACTAAAGAACACCTGGCCAGTAGTCAGGAAAGCTCTAGATGAAGCTAGACAAGTGTACAAAACCCAAGCAGATAAAAAGAGAGTTGAGCCAAAACCTTTTAGTGTGGGGGAGAAGGTTTACTCGTCCATTAAATTCCTGAAATCCCTACAACCTTCCAAGAAGCTAGGACCCAAATACATAGGACCATTCCCTATTACCAGAATCATAAATCCTGGCACAGTAGAATTAGAACTCCCAAAGTCCCTCAGACAGATTCACCCAATTTTCCATTGCAGCCTTCTGAAATGTGAGCAACAGTCACCTTTAAGACCAGCTGTTGCTCCTCCTCCCCCCCCCATTATGGTGGAAGGGGAAGATCATTTTGAAATTAAAGAAATCCTAGATTCCAGGAAACACCATGGCTCCATCCAATACCTAGTAGTGTGGAAACATCTTCCACCCTCCCAAAATGAGTGTGTTCACAAAGCCATGTTAAAGCTCCTAAACTCCTTAGGAAATTTCACATAGCATACCCTAACAAACTAGACTAATCAATCTCTTTCATTATATTTGTTTCTGTCTTCCCACAGGTGGATCTCTCTTTCTTTTAAGGAGGGCAGGATGTCAGAACCCATATATTATTAAGGGGAACTCTCTCTCATTCTATTTCTTCTGTTGCTCTGGGTTCGGTCATACTCCTGGAGGGGAGGGGGCAATTGCTGCGGGCTGTCTCTTTGTTTTCTCTATCGCTACAATATATCTCTTTCACTTTCTCTGTATACTTGCTCTTTGAACTGTTTCTCCCTTGATGTCACCTTGGGGGGGAGAAAGGAATGAGCCTCCGGCCATCTGGCTTATCTCCCATTTCGGAAGGGAAGGTGCGAAGCCACAACAACACCACTACGAGCCTGAGAAAGACCGGTGTTATCAGCAATTTTCCCATAACAGACTTAACACCTGAGGATTGGCCCGTTCGAACTGACTGGATGAACTATTGGGGTGGGGTTTGCTGGGGACTCTTTTAACCTATTGATATGAGTGGGAAACCCTCAGATCCTGTCTATTATGCCTGCTATCAGCTTCTCCTAATAAAAGTTTCTTTTGGAAGAAACTGCTTCCACGAGTTCTGCTTTCTTAGGATGAGGTATTGAAGTGGGCCCTGACAATACTACTACCTTGTTGAGGTGTTTAGTAAGAGAGGTTCACATGAATTGCCCCTCAGTGGACCACAGATTGTGCCATCGAGATCATCCCTGGGGCCAAGTTGCCAAAACCAAAACTATATTCCATGACTCCAAGGGAGTTAGACAAACTACGCAAATTCAAAGACAAAAACCAGATCTAGGGTGGCTGCCCCGGTTCTGTTCCAGGAGAAGAAAGATGGGTCCCTTCATCTCTGCATTTATAGAAGTCTGAATGTGGTGTGCGTGCAGAATGTGTACCCCCTTCCACTCATGAAAGACATGCTGGCCCACCTTTCAAAGGACAAGATAATCTCTAAATTGGACTTAGGGGAAACCTATTACCGAGTCAGGATTAAGGAAGGGGATGAGTGGAAAACTGATTTTAACTGCCCCCTAGGGTGCTTCCAATTCAAAGTGCTCCCTTTTGGGCTGCAAGGAGCCCCTGCAGTGTTCATGCAGCTGATAAATGAAGCCCTCCATGAGCACCTGTACAAGGGCACATTAGTGTACCTTGACGATATGTTACTTTTCACTGAAATGAAAGCTGAACATGTAAAATTGGTCAGAGCGGTCCTAAACAACTCTGCACTGCTAAACTGTATGCTAAGCTTTTGAAGTTTGAGTTTCATAAGGAAAAGATCGATTACTTGGGCTACTGGATCTCCCACAAAGGGGTGGAGATGGACCTGGAAAAAGTGCAGGCTGTGTTGGAATGGGCACCGCCCTGCACCAGAAAGCAGCTGCAAAGTTTCCTGGATTTTGCAAATTTTTACAGACAATTCATTCCATTCTTTGTGCAGATCACCCTCCCCATCTCTAACTTGCTAAAGACAAAGGGGATGCACAAACCAAAACCTAGCCAACCGCTAAAGTGGACCATGGAGTGCCAAGCGGCATTTGAAAAACTAAAGAGAACTGGTGCTAAGGCATCCAGATGCTGAAAAACCTTTTGTGATTCAAACAGATGCTAGCATTGTGGCTGTGGGAGCAGTATTGTTCCAAGAAAATGAGAAGGGCCAACTGCAGCCCTGTGATTACATGTTGAAAAATTGACAGAAACTGAGCAATGGTGGGCAGTGTGGGAAAAGGTGGGCCCTCCTCAACTGGTGACACATTCTAGAAGGGAGCAAAATCCTTTTCCAAGTCTGGACTGATAACAAGAACCTAGAGGCACTGAAAACACCTAGGAAATTGTCTCCCAAACAGGCCCGATGGGCCCAACACTTTCAGTGTTTCAATTTTACCCTCCGCTACCTACTGGGAGGGAAAAACTCTCTAGCCAATGCTTTGTCCAGAATGCCCCAATACAATAGTACAAAAGTGAAACTCATTAAGCCCTTGCTCCCATCACAACTGGTGGCCCCAGTAACCACTAGAGCACAAACGAAAGGAGCCCTGCTGCTAGATAACACCATTTACCATTGCCTTCAAACAAGCCCTAAAGAAAGATGAGTGGTTCCTAAACCACATGAATCTTTGTTGGGTAGGAAGGAAATTGTATATCCTTGCAAGTCAGAGATTAAAGACTATGCAAACATGCCATGGACTATGGACTCTATCGTAGAACTGCCAGAAAGCATGAGAAATACAGTCATTTGGGTGGTGACTGACCTCTTTTCAAAACAGGTCCACTTTATTCCATGCCAGAAGATCCCCACGGCCAAGGCCCTGGTAAAAATGTTCCTTCATCACATATACCACTTATATGGGGGCCCCGTCACATAATCTCGGATAGGGGGGTCCAATTCACCTCAAAGTTCTAGAGAGCATTTTTGGACCTCTTGGGAATGGATCAGGGCCTGAGTTCTAGTCTAGTCACCATCTTCAAACAAATAGGGGAACAGAATGAATGAACAGTACCTCAGGTGCTTTATTAACTACCAGCAAGACAACTGGACTGACTCCTGCCATTCACTGAAGTAGCCTATAACAATGCTGTGCACATGAGCACCAGTTTTACTCCTTTCCAAGTTGCTACAAGGCAAGATTTCAACCCAATGCCTGAACTACCGTCCAGTGAACCTACCCTTCGCTCCTTAAAGGAGTGGATCAATCAATTAAAGAATACCTGGCCAGTGGTTCGCAAAGTTCTAGATGAAGCCAGAGCCACCTACAAGGCACAGGCTGATAAGAAGAAGATAGAGCCTAAACCATTCTGTATTGTGGATTGAGTTTATCTGTCCACTCGATTCCTGCAATCCCTTACAACCTTCTAAAAAATTAGGCCCAGTTTGTGGGCCCCTTCCCCATTAAATACATCATAAACCCATTTAGAGTAGAACTAGAACTACCAAAGACAAGTCCACCCTCTATTTCATTGCAGCCTTTTAAATAACCTCGCCTTTACGGGCAGCAGTTCCTCCCATGCCACAGCCCATCATGGTTGAAGTTGAACAACACTTTGAAATTAAAGAGATCTTGGACTCCCAAAAACACCATGGGGCAACACAATATCTAGTGGCATGGAAGGACCTCCCTGCATCCCAAAATGAGTGGGTCCATGAGAAACAAATTAGAACCCCTAGAGAGATAAACCTAACTAACTGTCTCACTCTTTTCTCTCCCCTTTTTTATTTTCTCTTTTCTCCAGGTGGATTTCTCCTTCTTTTAGGGGGGCAGTATGTCAGGCCCCATAGAACCCTATTGGGTCATTGCCATCCTGATGGGGGGGGATCTCCAATGGTTTCCTGTTCTGTGCTTCGCTTTGCTTCGCTTTGTTTACTTTGTTTCCCCTTGCTTTGATGTTTCTTCCTGGGAAATGGGAGGGGGAGGGATGAGCCTGGGACCAATTACTTTGTCTCAGCTCCAGAGGATCAAGGATGCAGTGCCTGGGAAGACACCTGGGAACAACTTCTTATCACCTTCTCAGTTCAGAGTTCTCAAAACACCTTCACGCTTCTGCATTGGTTCCCAATGGACAGTTGGGAGGGGTTTTGAACAACGGGGTTTAACCTAACGTTTTCGCACGAGAAATTCAGATCCTGCCTGCTCTCTCTGCATTCACTGTCTCTCAATAAAAGTTCCTTTTGAAATACTGCCAGCTTTCAAGAGTTCTGTTTTCTTGAGGGATTAGCTCTTTTTCAATCCTACAAACAGCCCATAAATTAAGTCATTTAAAGATTAATAAAAATTGCTGGGAAGTACACCAACAACCTTCACTGAATTTTGACTCAACATGCTGTAAACACTTATGTCTGAGGTAAGATATTTAAAGATTCACACATAATTCATGAAATATGTCTGTAAAAATGCAATACAAGAACAAATGCTGAATGTGATAAACAAAATTATGAAATCACATTCTGCTTATAAGAACCTTAAGAATTAGAAATGTAGATGATATATTATTTATAAATAGTAACTAAACTTTATTTGGACATGTAATTATTATATCATAATAACCATAGCAATAAACTAATCATAATGAGACAACAAAAGTTAAAGGAATGCCCCTCTTTAAGATCGAAAATGCTGATAGGTAACATTATTGCTCTGACGAAAGTCAGCAGGCAAGTCTTTGAACACCATAAATGCTGAGCAGAAACAGAAACCTCTCCCAGTTTTCAAGGAATTGCTGAGAAGTGTATGTGTAACTCAACAGAATGAGAAGAGGACAGTGAAACAAATATCAGGAATGAATAATGAAGAGAGAAGATGGAACATTAACTTCTCTGAATGGAAGAGCTGTCTCTCTGTTCTTTCCCTGTGAGACCAATACTATTTTCTTCATAACTCCTTCAGGAGTGGAAAAACAAAATTCAGACAGACCTGATAGGTATTTATTAGGTATAAAATGATCAAATATTCTATGAAACTCTGTACAATGAAAAGCATGAATTGATCAGCAGCATGAGGAAGAACAAGAGGATTGGGCTTTCAAAAGAAACTTCCCATGTTCTTTTCTTATTTATGAATGACATAGGAAGAAACTACACTGGCTTTTGCTAACAAGGCTACTGCTGTCCGGCTCTTGGTAGCCTTTTCAGTTAAGATTTCTACAGTCTTCTGTAACAAGATTCATTAAAAAGGTAAGAAATAAGGTTACCAACATTTCAGCAACTGGATTACTTTAAAGGCCAGTTTTTCCTACAGTTCATTGGGTGGAAACTTGCTCAGATTCTTGAAAACACTTTAGTTTGAACGGGAAATTTGGCTTGTTTTTCATGCATAAATGAGGAATTTTCAGGTGGGTGACATTTTCCAAACTGTTCCTTGAGTGTTTCATAGTCTCTGAACAGACCATTATACTTGCATGTTGCATGTTGCTGGCCTGAACAACAACTGCCGACACAATTACTATTATTGAAAGAAAGAATATTTGAAATTAATTTATTTTTATATTAAAACTGATTTCTTAAATTCTTTAACAATAAGGTAAGCAATTTCATACTGCGTAGTCTATCTTATATGGGGAAAGGTTGTTCTAAATTCAGGACAATTTCAGGAAATAGAGTTGTTATTATCGTTAGATAAGAATGTATAGATGTAAATAATATGTATTTCTTCCAGAAAAAATGTACAACATAATTGAATAGAATAGAATAGAATAACAGAGTTGGAAGGGATCTTGGAGGTTTTCTAACCCAACCTCCTGCTCAGGCAGGAAACCCTATACCATTTCAGACAAATGGTTGTCCAATCTTTTCTTACAAACCTCCAGTGTTGGGACACCCACAACTTCTGGAGGCAAGTCATTCCACTTGTTAATTATTCTGTCAAGAAATTTCTCCTTAGTTCTAGGCTGCTTCTCTCCTAAATTAGTTTCCATCCATTGCTTCTTGTTCTGCCTTCAGGTGCTTCTTTGTGGCAGCCCCTTAGTTATTGGAACACTGCTATCATGTCACCCTGAGTCCTTCTTTTCATTAAACTAGACCAGGGGTAGTCAATCTTGGCTCTTTTATGACTCGTGGACTTCAACTCCCAGAATTCCTGAGCCAGCCATACTGGCTCAGGAATTCTGGGAGTTGAAGTCCACGAGTCATAAAAGAGTCAAGGTTGCCTACCCCTGAACTAGACATACCCTATTCCAGCAACCATTCTTTATATGTTTTAGCCTCCAGTCCCCTAATCATCTTTGTTGCTCTTCTCTGCACTCTTTCTAGAGTCTCAACATCTTTTTTTACACTGTGGTGACCAAAACTGGATGCAGCATTCCAAGTGTAGCCTTACCAAGACATTATAAAGTGGTATTAACACTTCACATGATCTTGATTCTATCCCTCTGTTAATGCAGCCTAGAACTGTGTTGGCTTTTTTTGGCAGCTGCAGCACACTGCTGACTCATATTTAAGTGATTGTCCACTAGGACTCCAAGATCTCTCACACAATTACTACTATTGAGCGAGATACCACCTATACTGTACCTGTGCATTTGGTTTTTCTTGCCTAAATATAGAATCTTATTTTTTTCACCATTAAATTTCATTTTGTTAGATAGCGCTCAATGTTCAAGTCTGTCAAGATCTTTCTGTATCTTAAGCCTATCTTCTGGAGTGTTGGCTATTCCTGCCAGCTTGGTGTCATCTGCAAATTTGAAGAGTTCCCCATCTATCCAAATCATTGATGAAGATGTTGAGGAGTACTGAGCCCAAAACAGAGCCTTGGGGTACCCCACTGTATACTTCCCTCCACGTAGATACAGTTCCATTGAGGACTACATGTTAAGTGTGGTTTGTCAGCCAGTTACGAATCCATCTGGTGGTGATGCTGTCTAACCCACATTTTTCTATCTTATCTAGTGGTAGTTTGTGGTCTACTTTATCAAATGCCTTGCTGAAGTCCAAGTAAATGATATCCACAGCATTCCTCTGGTCCACTAATATTGTCACCTTGTCAAAGAATGCAGTAAGATTTGTCTGACATGATCTGTTTCTGACAAACCCATGTTGGCTTTTTGTTATGACTTTGTTTGCCTTTAGGTGTTCGCTGATTCGTTGCTTAATTATGTTTTCCAGAATCTTCACAGGTATTGAGGTCAGGCTGATAGGTCTGTAATTTTCTGGATCTATTTCCCCCCCCCCCTCTTTTGAAGATGGGAACTACATCAGCTCTTTTCCAGTCCTCTGGTAGTTCCCTGGTGCTCCAGGATCTTTGAAAGATATAGTTCAGTGGTTCTGAGATCACATCTGCCAGTTTCTTCAGAACCTTGGAGTGTAGTCCATCTGGTCCTAGTGATTTGAACTCATCTAAGGTGGACAGGTGCTCACTTACCATTTTCTTGCTTATCTTAACTTGTGTTTCTAATCTGTTTTTTACGGTACTGTTTTTGATAGGTTGGGCTGTTTTTTCCCTTTGTGCAGATGCAAAAAAATGAGTTGAGTAGTTCTGCTTTCTCCCTGTTGCTTGTCACCTTCTCCCACTAATGGACCAATCATTTCCTTAACTTTTTTCTTGTTTTTTACATGTTGAAAGAAGCTTTTTTTTTGTTATTTTTGAATTTTGTTGCAAGCTTTAGTTCAATTTAAAAAAAAAGATTTTATTGAATTTTATAGGATTAGGGATAAAATAGGGTTGGGGTAGGAGTTAGGGTTTAGGGTGGGGTTGGGATCAGGATTAGGGTTAAGGCAGGGTTGGGGTCAACAATGGGGTTATCCCCCAGTAACATTTTCAATATTTAGCAAACAGACTATTGTCCGGGTACATATGTTTAGCTAACAATAGTTAATATGGTAATAGATAATTGTAGTAAGTATAATAAACAGTAATCATAAACAGTATTAATTACTCCATGCATAACATTCTTCTTACGAGTGCAAGGGTCGGCAACCTGTGGCTCCGGAGCCGCATGCGGCTCTTTCAGCCGTCTCCTGTCCTCCGCTGTCATGTGCAGTCCGGAAAAAAAAAAGTGGCATAAAAAAAGTTCAACCAATGAATTCAAACTTCTCACAAAAATTTTTTTTCACAAAGTTTGAATTAATTGGTTGAACTTCTTCTTCAGACCGCACGTGGCAGCAGCGGTGGAAGAGCCGGGAGGACGGCTGGAAAGGTGTCCCTTTGCCATACTCCGGAGGCAAAACCTGGGTAAGGAGCCGCAGGTGGGGGTGGCGAGTCTCGGGGTGCCTCTTCCCTGCCCGCCGGGTCTCCCCTCGCCCTTCTCCACTGCCGCCTCTGCTAGCCTTGAGGGGGGGATCACCGGGGGTCTCGGAAACTTCCCCTCTCGGCCCGCGCCTTTTGGCCGTCTCGGCCTCTTTTGAGATTCCCCCGCGGCGACTGCCCGGCCCTTTTCCCACCTGCTGCGTGGTGCCCCTTCGCCATCCTCCTGTCGCCGCCGCTGCTGCCGCCACCCGCGCTGAGCGGAGGCGGCGGTGACCGGGCAGCCGCGCCCCTTCGCCGTCCTCATGTCGCCGCCGCCACCCGCACTGAGTGGGGCCGGAGAGGTGGCGGCGACTGGGCAGCCGCGCCCCTTCGCCGTCCTCATGTCGCCGCCGCCACCCGCGCTGAGTGGGGCCGGAGAGGCGGCGGCGACCGGGCAGCCGTGCCCCTTCACCGTCCTCCCGCTGCCGCTGCTGCTGCCGGTGGCGCTAAGCGGGGCGGGAGAGGTGGTGGCGACCGGGCAGCCGCGCCCCTTCACCATTCTCATGTCGCCGCCGCCACCCATGCTGAGCAGGGCCGGAGAGGCGGCGGCGACCGGGCAGCCGCGCCTCTTCGCCATCCTCCCGCCATCGCTGCTGCTGCTGCCGGTGGTGCTAAGCGGGACATGAGAGGCGGCAGCGACCGGGCAGCCGTGCCCCTTCGCCATCCTCCCGCCACCGCTGCTGTTGCCAGTGGCGCTAAGCGGGGCGGGAGAAGTGGCGGCGGCCAGGCAGCCGCGCTCCTTCGCCGTTCTCGTGTTGCTGCCGCCGCCGCCCGCACTAAGCGGGGCAGGAGAAGTGACGGCGACCGGGCAGCCGTGCCTCTTCGCTGTCCTCCCACCGCCGCTGCTGCTGCCAGTGGTGCTAAGTGGGACGGGAGAGGTGGCGGCAACCGGGCAGCCGCGCCCCTTCACCGTCCTCATGTCGCCGCCGCCGCCCATGCTAAGCAGGGCAGGAGAAGTGGCGGCGACCGGGCAGCAGCGCCTCTTCGCTGTCCTCCCACTGCCGCCGCTGCTGCCGGTGGTGCTAAGCGGGACGGGAGAGGTGGTGGCGACCGGGCAGCCACGCCCCTTCACCGTCCTCATGTCGCCACCACCGCCCGCGCTAAGCGGGGCAGGAGAAGTGGCGGCGACCGGGCAGCCGCGCCTCTTTGCTGTCCTCCTGCCGCCGCTGCTGCTGCCAGTGGTGCTAAGCGGGACGGGAGAGGTGGCGGCAACCGGGCAGCCGCGCCCCTTCGCGGCCCAGGAGCAGAGTTGGGGCCGTTGCCTATCACAGTCACACGGATGGCAGGCCTGGCTCACAGGCAAGGGTTCTCTGGGGTTCTTTTGCTGGGAGGGCGAGGAAGCAGTGGGGAAAGACAGCTCCGGAGGGAGGCAGCCCAGCAACCAGAAGCCGGCGGTCCGAGCGGAGCGGCACGGAAGACCTACCAGTCAGCGTGTGAGGCAATGCTGGAGCCTCCCACGCTGACCGGTAGGTCTTCCGTGCCGCTCCGCTCGGACCGCCGGCTTCTGGCTGCCGGGCTGCCTCCCTCCGGAGCTGTCTTTCCCCGCTGCTTCCTCATCCTCCCAGCAAAAGAACCCTAGAGAGCTGGAAGACGTCCTTTCTCCCACTTTCCGCTTCTCATCCTCTTTTCCAAGCACCTCTCCCAGAGCGAGCCAGAAGCCTCAACTATGGCCTCCTACAGCAGGCTGAGATAGGCGAGCCCGAGCGGCCCTCTGCTGCCGCCTTGGAAGATTTGCCGCAGCAGCTCCTTCTCCCTGTCGGCCTCTTCCTCCCTAAGAAGAAAGTCCCAGAGAGGTAGAGTGCGGGGGTGGGAGCAGTCTTTTCTGAAGGGAGGAGAAGCCAGGACGACAGAGCCATCCATACCAGAGCTGGACGGGGGGGGGGGCAGGGCCAGTGCATGTCTCACCTTAGGCTCCACTCTAATCAAGCCCCCTGTTCCGTGTGCGCACATGTGGCCCCCAGGTTTTTTTTTTGTGAGGGAAATGGGTCCAAGTGGCTCTTTCAGTGTTTCAGGTTGCCGACCCCTGTACTAGTGTGTATTCAAAATAACATATCACATTCATTTCTCACTAGTTCATTTTCCTAACCATTGGTAGAAGTTCTCCCATGTTCTAAAGTAAACTGAATCTTCTTTCTCTTTAATCTCTAAAGTCAATCTATCCATTTCTGCACATTCTAAGATTTTCTTTTTTTTCCCCAAACACATTTTATTGGTTTTTTGTTTTACATCAAAGTGCTTAGGAAACACTGTGAAGGTGGGGACATCAAACATCCAAAAGCAAAGTCATAAATATATAACTCAGGTTAATTCATTAGAAGTTCCCTCTCTATTTCCCTCGTATAATCTTACATATTCAAATTAAAGCATTTCTAAATGAAGTTCAATCAATCCAGTGAAACATCGATCATATTTCAGTTATAAAAATCCAAATCCTGTTTTAAGCTTTACTAATTTAGAGTTACCGTATTCCAATTAGCCTTGAATAAACATATTATTAACACTTCGGGTATCCCTCATTTCCCTTTTCTAACATAATAATTGTATCTAAAATAAACATATTATTCCCATAATAACATTCTTATATTTTCCACATACAATCTATTTCTTGCTCTAATAAATCATTTATTAATACCATTTCTTCTCTTATCTCCAATCCCTCTTATTCTTCTTCTATTACAAAATAATTGTCTTATCTGAAATAAAAATATCAATCCAAAAAGTACATTTCTATCTATCTATTTTAAGTATATGCTTTATCAATCAATCTTTATCAATAGAAAATCTTTTAACCCATTAGTAAAGTTTACCCCTCCAAATAATTATCATATCTAAAACAAAATATTAATTACAAAAGATATCCTCTTACAGAGTTCACGTTTAAGTCAATCAAAATCTCTAAAGCCTTTTTAACCCGTTAAATGAAATTTTAAAACATGTTTTTAAATCTAACTCTAGGTTTCTTTCTGTGCCAAACCGGTTTCCATAATAGAGCTTCTACGTCATCAAACCTCAATATTTGAGTAGAAGTATTTCTCAACATTTCAAACTGGTCAAAGTTCTCTTCCTTTTCTTCCAGTGTCATCTGAATGGTAAAGTCAATTTTATTCCGTGTTATAATTACTAGTTGATTGTCCACGTTATCACAATTTTCAGTAACTTGTGTCTGGATATTAGTCTCTGTTGTTTTTGACAGTTCAGATATCTCAATTAAAGTTATTCTTTGATCATCAAAATTCTCCATAAGTTATATATGGGGTTGTAAAAAATCAATTTGTTCAGTAGTTTCCACAATTTCTCCCAATGTAAGATCATAGTTACGTTGTAAGTATGGTTCTTCCATCTCTTTAAGTTGTATTTGTTGTTGAATAGAGGCCTCCTTGGAGTTACTCTGTTCCTCCTCAATTGTTCCTCGAGCTTGATCCATTAAAATTTGAGGGTCAATTTGTGGTTCTGAAAAGTCATCTTTAATTTTTCTCCAAGATTTCACGTACTGCGTAGCTTCCAAGATTTTTTCTAGTATAAGTTCATAATCAAGCTGTGGGTAAGATTCCTCCATTTCAGTGGTGAAAAAATCTTTTACTCTTTTAGTGAAGGCTGTATTTAGTAAGAGTCAACAAATATTCACCTCCAATTCCTAATAGACCAATTCACCACCCAGCTGTTTCCAGTTATCTTTACCCTTTTATCATCATTTGAAGGTCAGAAGCGTTTTCCAGCAAAAAGCTATACACTTGCAGTAACACTTTTCATCACAAGATGTCCTCAGTAGGCTGTAAAATCTTTTTTCCAAGTTAATAAAAAAAATTCACATTAGAAAAATAAAAAAAGAAAAACATCTCCAGCATGATAAATAGCGTAGTAATAATAATAATGTTCAAAAATAGAAATGTTTTCAGGGCCCCTCAGTATTCCAGAAATTAAATAGTCAATAAAGATTTTCTTAATTAAAACCTCTTCAGTTGGTAAGTTTTCATTTTTCCAATATTGGGCAAATACAATTCTCACTGCTGTCAATACATGCAATATTAAATATCCATTCTCCTTCTCATAATTAGGTCCTAATATTCCTAACAAAAACAGTTCTGGTTTAAATTCTATCTGTTTTTTAATCATCTTTTCCAACCATGCATGTATCTTAACCCAAAACTTTTTTGCTTTAGAGCATGTCCACCAAATATGATAATAAGTACCTGGTCTTTGTTTACATTTCCAACAATTATTTGAAGTGTTTTTAAACATTTTCGCTAATCTTACTGGTGTCATATGCCATCTATAAAACATTTTATACAAGTTTTCTTTATATGAGACTGCTTTAGTTAATTTAATATTTCTATCCCATAATTTTTGCCAGTCTTCCAAATCTATAGAATATCCAAAGTTTTTTGCCCAAACTATCATTGTTTCTTTTACTTGTTCTTCTTCCATCTTTAAATTTAGCAGAAATCTATAAAGTTTCTTAATCAAGTTTTCATCTGTTTTTAACAATATTTGATCCAGTTCTGTCTGTTCTTTATAAAATCCCATTGTCTTTACATCTTTTTCGTATCTCGTTTGAATTTGCAAATATGGCCACAATGCTAAACCAATACCTTGTTGTTGTAAATCTTGTCTACCTTTCAAATTTCCTTCATTATCCAAGATATCTTTATAAGTCATGACTTTATCATAATTAATTAAATTTGGGTAAGCAAAAGCTTCCATTGTTGAAAGCCATTCAGGTAGCTTAATATAGATTTTCTCCTTTATTCTTTCCCATTCCAAAAGAAGTGCATTCCTTATAAAATGGTTTTGAAAATATCTGTGTGTTTTATTCTTCCCGTACCATAGAAAGGCATTGTAATGTATTCAGTTATTATTGGCAGCAGGTGCAAGCTGGCCACGTGGCCACTGAGAGACAGAATGTCTGGGGCCCAGGCAGGCTTGTTATTTTAGCGCGGGAGAAATCCCTGCAGTCATTGGTTGGTATTAACCGAAGCTCCGTGTATAAGAAGGAGGGAGCTAGTTTCGTTTTCTATTCTGTTTTGCAACTACATGTACAATAAAGACTTGTCATTGTCTGAATAAGTCTTATCAATGTCTACCCACCAAAGAACAGAACAACTGGCGACGAGGATGGGATATCGCTGCCAAAACAACGAAGGACAAGACTTATCTTGAAAGAAAGGCCAGACCGCGCTGAGGTAAGGCGTTCCTAATTTTGCAGCTCACTCGCCTGCCAGTATGCAAACGCTGGGGGAGAGTGCTGCGAGGAACTGCCCTGGAAACCCTCCAACAGATCGGCAGCACGTGGTAGAGAGGCGACGACCGAGGCCCTACCATGGCGAAGATCGGGCGGATTGCTGAATTCGACGTCGCTCACCCAGAAAGGTGGAGCTCGTACGTTGCCTGGGCTGAAAACTACTTCAGGGTCAACCGGATTCAGGAAGACGAGTTGAAGGCCGCAACGCTCCTCTGCGTGTGCGGCCAAGCCATTTTTGAGATAGCGGAGAACTTAGTGTCCCCTGTGCCATTGGAGACTGTGATGTACGGCGACCTAAAGAAAATGCTCAAGGAGCATTTTGAGCCAAAGCTGTTGGTCATAGCATGGCGACACGCTTTCGAGCAGCGGGACCAGCACCCGGGAGAATCTGCCGTGGAGTTCATCGCGGCTCTTCGCCAAGCGGCGAGGCCGTGTGAATTTAAAGACCTGGAGGAACGGTTGCGAGATCGTTTGGTTTGCAGCCTGAGGAGTTGTGAGCTACAGCAAAAGATTTTTGCTAAAGAGATAATATCTTTCCAAGATGCATTGCGAGAGGTAACAGCTGAAGAGGCAGCTGGCAGAGCTGTGAAGGCCTTGCGGCTTTCAAAGAACCCTCAGCCACTGCACATCATCCACAACGAGGATGCCGGATCGGAGGAAGATGCCGCGTCGGATCAGGAAGTCGATCTACTGTGACGACTCCCAGCAAAAGGCCCCCCTCGGTCTCCTGACAAGGCAGATCCTTTCCCTCGGTGCATGGGGTGTGGAGGTCGTCACAAAAGAGCGGACTGCCATTTCCGCACAGCCAACTGCCGGGCATGTGGCAAGCAAGGCCACATCGCCACAGTCTGTTTGGGCTGAGGGAAAGTAAACCCAAAGGAAGAGTTGCCTCAGAAAGGTACTGGGGTCCCCAGCCAAAACAGGGTGGGGTTCTGTGCCAGTAGAAGAAGCATTCAGAGGACGGGGGCTCACCAGCCGTTAAAAAAGAAGCTGCACATTGAAGTCAGGCTGCAAGGGATTCCCCTGCAAATGGAATTGGACACAGGTTCGGCCCTGTCCATAATTTCTCAGAGCACCCTTAAGCAAATCTGTGGGAGAAGCGGCCAACGGGTTAAGCTCAGGCCGTCGAATCTAGTTCTAACAGATTTTCAGAACTCCAGAGTTCGAGTCAAGGGGGAGGCCATGATGGGGGTACAATTCAAAGGATTCAAAGGTCCATTGGACATCATTGTAGTTGATGGAAACCACACGAGCCTAATCGGACTCGACTGGTTCGAGGCTTTGGGGATTCAGGTGACCGGACTTCATAGTCTGCAAACGGTCGACCTAGCGAAAGTGTGTGAGGAGTTTTCAGACGTATTTAACCCAGAGCTAGGGAAATACAAGGGCTCACCTATCGCCTTGAGGCTAGATCCCTCTATCGCTCCAGTAAGGATTAAACCTCGCCAGGTGCCCTTTGCGCTGAAGCAACGGATTGACGCCGAGCTGGACAAGCTGTTGCAGCAAGGCATATTAGAACCTGTGGACAGCAGTCCATGGGAAACCCCCATCATAATGCCACTTAAGGCCAACGGAGAAGTCAGAATATGTGCTGAATATAAATGCACCTTGAATAAAGCCTTACAGTAGCATTCCTATCCGGTGCCGGTAATCAGCCATATTCTGGCGTCCCTCAAGGGAGGTCACATTTTTGCTAAATTAGATTTGGCTCAGGCCTATCAGCAGCTGCCGGTGGACGACGCCACCGCAGAGGCCCAGACAATCGTAACTCACCGGGGAGCTTTTAAAGTGCGGAGGCTGCAATTCAGGGTTAATGTAGCCCCAGGCATCTTCCAGAGTGTCATGGAGCGCACACTCTGGAACATTCTGGGCGTATGTCCCTACTTCGATAATGTCCTCATCGCAGGGGAATCAGTCGAAGTCCTGGTTGACAGGCTCCAGAAAGTGTTGCAGCGGTTCCGTGAAGCGGGCTTACGACTAAAACAGGAAAAATGTAAGATTGGAGTTACTTCCACAGAGTTTCTCGGGTTTTGCATAGATGCCGAAGGCATCCACCCTGCTGAGTCCAAGCTAAAGGCGATTCAGCAGGCGCCCAGCCCTAAAACAAAAGGAGAGCTTCAAGCCTTCCTTGGACTCCTTAATTTCTATCACGCCTTCCTTCCCCATAAGGCCGCAGTGGCAGAGCCGCTACATCGGCTCTTAGACAAACAGGCTCCATGGAAGTGGACGAATATCCACGAGAGAGGTTTCGCTGAGGTCAAGGCCTTACTGTCGTCTAACGCAGTATTGGCTCATTTCAACGAGAGATTGCCAGTTAGCATAGCTTGCAATGCATCTCCTTATGGGATCGGGGCGGTATTGAGCCACCTCAAGGCTGACGGGACGCAAGTCCCTATAGCCTACTATTCTAGAATCCTTTCTGCTGCTGAGTGCAACTACGCGCAAATTGATAGAGAGGCACTGGCCATCATGGCAAGAATTAAGAAATTCCATGACTTTTTGTATGGTCGCCGTTTTACGGTCTTTACGGATCACAAGCCACTTCTGGGGTTGTTTACGACAAACAAACAGACGCCCCACATCATCTCGCCCAGAATGTTGAGATGGTCCATATTCCTCTCAGCATACGATTTTTGTTTAATTCACAAACCGGGCAAAGAAATGGGCCACGCAGATGGCCTCAGCAGATTGCCCTTAAAACAAATTGAGCCTGATCCAGCACCGGCAAACCACATTCTATCCATTCAGGATTTGCCTGAGTCCCCTCTCCATGCAGGGGATGTAGCCGCAGAGACAGCTGCCAACAACACGCTAACACACGTGTTAAACTGGGTGTTGTCAGGATGGCCGGACACGTGTTCTGGCACTGAATTCCAAAGTTTTTGGAAACGAAAATCTGAGTTATCCACCTTTAAGGGGTGCATACTGTGGGGCAGTAGAGTAGTCATCCTGACCTCACTGAGGGCTAGAGTCCTTGTTTCTCTGCATGAGGGACATCCGGGAATAGTCCACATGAAGGCGATTGCGCGCAGCTACCTTTGGTGGCCAGGGCTCGATAAAGAGATCGAAGCCCAGGTCCACGGGTGCCACACATGCCAGCAGTCCAGGCCAGAAATGCCCCAAGCCCCTATCCATAGGTGGGAAACAACTCATGCTCCTTGGTCGAGGATTCATATCGAGTACGCTGGGCCCTTTCAGGGGCAGCTCTTCCTCATTGCAGTGGACAGTCACTCTAAGTGGCTGGAAGTAGTTCCAGTGTCTGCTGCGACGTCCGCTATCACCATCAGGGTGCTTCATGGCATCTTTGCAACGCACGGCCTTCCTGACGTGATTGTCTCCGACAACAGAGCTCAATTTATTTCATCGGAGTTCCAGTCCTTTTTGCAGGCTAACTTAATCTGCCATGCTACGTCGGCGCCATTCCACCCGGCGTCAAATGGTCAAGCGGAATGCATGGTGCAGACAATGAAAGACTCTTTGAAGAGGATCATGCACGGCAACTGGCATCACCGCTTGGCTGACTTTCTCCTCTGCCAGCGCACCACCCCGTGCACAGCTATGGGCAAAAGCCCCGCCGAGCTCCGTTGGGGTCGCCGGCTTATAACTAAGCTTGACAGGTTACACCTGGACCGGGTTGCTTCACAGGTGTCCCAGCCACGGGCACCAAGGCGGCTGAACTTGGGCAATCCGGTTTGGGCTCGAAACTACGGGCCTGGTAACTTGTGGGTGGTGGCTGTCATTTGTAGGGTCACCGGCCCTCTCTCTTACAAAGTGGCATTGGATGATGGTCGGGTGCTGCGGCGCCATATCGACCAGCTTTGCTGGAGGTTGCCAAGCCACTCTTCTGCTCCTGGCTCTGCTCTGGGGGGGGAGGAAGTTCCCGAGAGTGATCGGGAAGGTTCACCGCAAACAGCCATGGGGGGGGGGTTGCCCTCGAGGTGGCTCCTGACTCGGGCACCACACACATGGAATATTGCACAAGATCACAGTTTCAAGCCTTTCCATGGGGGGGGTTGCCCATCCGGGACACGACCCCCATTAACATGTCTCTAAGGGGAGGGGGTTGCCCATCCAGGAAATGACCCCCAATCATCTGCTTCTGCAGATCAGGGGAACACCACCCCTCTTCAGGGGAATACCACCCTGGGGAACTCTACCCCAACCCAGTACGCAGAGCTGGACCAACCGGTCAGCCTGCAGATCCCAACTCCGACCATTTCAAATGGGTCCCCAAGTCCTGGTGTGCCGAGCCCGGTGGGCAAGCTTGCAGATCAGGCAACCACGGCACTTCGCACTTCAGAGCGAATCCGAGGACCTCCCAAGTTCCTGAAGGAATACGTGAGGGCTCTGTCTGCACTAGCGTAGCATCCGGAGTTCTTGCTAGCATTGGGCGGTATCACAGGTACTAGTGTACTTTTATTCATGGCCCAGCATATGCGGTTAAAGCTTTCATTAACTGCTTGTGGTATCAAAGGCTTTAATGAATAAAGGAAGAGCGCTTCGTCCTACAAGGTCGCGACTGGGCAAAGGTTAGGGAAATAAACGGGTAGCCTCCTTCCGGGAAAGGCTTACTAAAAAGTAAATGGGTAGCCTCCTTCCGGGAACGGCTTACAAAAAGGGTAAATGGGTAGCCTCCATCCGGGGGCGGCTTATTAAGTAAATTACTGACAGAGGGTACTGTATGTTCCTCACTAAGGGGGGAGGGGTGTAATGTATTCAGTTATTATTGGCAGCAGGTGCAAGCTGGCCATGTGGCCACTGAGAGACAGAATGTCTGGGGCCCGGGCAGGCTTGTTATTTTAGCGCGGGATAAATCCCTGCAGTCATTGGTTGGTGTTAACCGAAGCTCCGCGTATAAGAAGGAGGGAGCTAGTTTCGTTTTGCAACTACATGTACAATAAAGACTTGTCTGTTCTGTTTTGCAACTACATGTACAATAAAGACTTGTCATTGTCTGAATAAGTCTCATCAATGTCTACCCACCAACGAACAGAAAAGGCATGCCAACCAATTTGTAGGTCATGCCCCTCTAGGTACAGTAATCTTTTATTTCTCAGCGTTATCCATTCTTTCAGCCATAGTAAAATAGCTGCTTGATAATATGATCTCCAGTCTGGGAGTCCAAATCCTTAACCACCTATCTTTAGCTTCTTGTAACATTTTCAATTTAATTTGTGCTTTTTTCCCTTGCCAAATAAATCTCAGTATTGTTGCATTCAGGTCATCGAAAAAAACCTTTCCCAGTTTTACAGGAATCGTTTGAAATAGGAAAAGTATTTTTGGTAAGATATTCATTTTCACTGTAGCTATTCTTCCTAATATTGACAGTTGAAGATTTTTCCAATTTTCCAAATCCAATTTTATTTGTTTTAACGGTCTTTCATAGTTGTCTTCTTTTAATGTTACATATCTTGCTGTTAAGTAGATTCCCAAGTACTTGACTTTTTAAACTATTTGTAGATTTGTCTTTTTTGTAAGTTGATTTTTCTGTTTATCTGTTCTTTGTCAATACTTTAGACTTTTCTCTGTTTATTTTCAGGCCTGCCACTTCTCCAAACTTTTCTATTTTCTCCAACAATTTAGTGCTTGTTTCAAGTGGCTCCTCCAAGATAAAAACCAAGTCATCAGCAAAAGCTTGTAATTTATATTTTTGGTCTTTTATCTTCAATCCTTTAATTTCTATATCTTGTCTAATATTTCTAGTCAATACTTCCAGTGTTAGTATAAATAGCAATAGGGATAATGGACATCCCTGTCTTGTACCTTTTTTGATATTAAAATTTTCTGTATAATCTCCGTTTAAAATTATTTTAGCAGTTTGTTTATGGTAAATTGTTTGAATTGCATTTATAAAATTTCCCCCAAAATCCATTTCCTCCAACTGCTGGAACATAAATTGCCAGTTTAGATTATCAAACACTTTTTGTGCATCAAGGAATATTAATGCCATCTGTTTCCCTGGGTGGTTTTCATACTACTCTAGAACATCAAGGATCATTCTTAAGTTATTTTTTATCTGTCTTTTAGGTAAAAAGCCATTTTGATCTCTGTGTATAAATTCAGTCAAGAATTTCTTAATTCTTTCTGCCATTATCGAAGCAAAAATTTTATAATCCACATTCAATAGCGATATTGGTCTATAGTTTTTTATTTGTGTGAGATCAGTGTCTTCTTTAGGTATTAAAGAAATATTAGTTTCAGTCCATGACTTTGGTATTTTAGCCTCCAAGAGGATTTCATTATACAGTTCTTTCAAAGTCGGACAATACATCCTGTAATGCTGTGTAAAATTCTGCAGGAAGTCCATTTGGGCCCAGAGTCTTATCCTTTTTTTTGCCTTTTTATGGCTTCTGTAATCTCTATCATTGATATTTTTCCCTTTAGTATATTTCGAATATTCTCTGGAATTTTTGGCAAGCCTGCTTTTTTTAAATACAGCTGTATTTTTTCTTTAGGAACTTCCTCTGCCTTGTAAAGTGTCTCATAGTAGTCTTTAATGATTTTTTTCATTGCGTCATTTTGGAACTGTAATTCTCCTTTTGAGTCTTGTAGCTTATTTATCATACTTTTTTCTCTTTCTTTTTTCAATCTATATGCTAACCATCTCCCTGGCTTATTAGCATTTTCAAAGAAATTCTGTTTGGTCCGTTTAATCTGTTGAGCCATTATTTCCGTCTCAGCCAGGTTTAATTTATGCTTTATTATCTCCATTTGTTTCCTGAGCACTTTCTTTTGTGGATCTGTTTGCAACTCTAATTCCAATTTTTTAAGTTCTTCTCTCAGCTTTAGTCGTTTCTTTTCTCTATTCTTTTTGACAGCATAGGTTATAGCCAACCCTCTGAAGTATGCTTTGGCCATATCCCATACATTTTGAAGCGATGTTTCTTCTTTCTTGTTTATTTTTTTTTAAAAAATCCATTTCCTTTGTCGCTAGTTGGAGGAATTCTTTTTCTTTCAATATAGATTTATTCAAAGACCATCTTGTTTTTTTTCTTAATTCCTTTCCAAGTCATTTTTATTGGATTATGGTCCGCCCAAACATTAGTTTCTATCTCCACATCTTGTTTTATCTTTTTCAAGTCCAAAGATGTCCATATCATATCAATTCTAGACCATATGTCTCTCCATATGTCTTGGATACAGAATTCTTCCATCATTTTTGAAAATGCTTTAGGTAGTGTATTTCCTCCTTTTCTCCCTTGCTTTTATAATCCAAAGTCGCATCTGCTATTGCATTAAAATCTCCCATTATACAAAGATTTTGGTAATTTAGGTCCAGTATTTTCTTATGTAATTTTTGATAAAATTGCTCTTGCTTATCATTAGGTGCATATATTGCTACCATCAATATCTGTTTTTGATCCATCATAATTTCCACCATTAGTATTCTCCCCTCTTCATCTGCATAAATTTGTTTGGGGTTCATCCTTTCTTTAATGTAAAGGGCTATTCCTCTTTTCTTTTGAAATGCAAGTGTGAAATAGAGTTTGCCAATTTTCAGTTGTTCTAAAATTTTGAAATGTTATCTCTTAATGTGTGTTTCTTGGAGGCAAATTATGTCCATCTTTAGTTTTTGTAGTCTTGTAAAAAAATTTCTCCTTTTTGAAGGAGAATTTAGTCCATTTATATTTATGGATAAAATCCCAGTCTCCCCCATCTCTTTCAATTATATCTAGGTCTCAGTCTTCTAGTCGATCTTATCTGCCTCTGGTCTCTCGGTCTTGCTCCTTCTTCTGAGTGTGTATTTTTAACTTCTTTCTCCTTTGTTTGTTTGGCCGCTCCTTTAACTACAGTTTCTTTGTTTCTTGGATTCAGAATCACCTTTTTCCAGAAATGCTCTGTGGTTGTCAAAAAACTCCAATGCTTTAAGTGGTGTGTCCAGTCTGTATCTTTTCGTATCCCAGTAGATTAGGATCCCTTCTGGAATCAACCATCTAAAATTCACTCCTTTTTCAACCAATTTCCTTGTTAAAAACTGATAGTTTCTTCGAGCCTCTCTTATCTTTCTAGGAATTTGTTTGAGAACTACTATTTCTTTTTCTTTATATTTTAACGGTTCATCTCTTACTTTTCTCAGAATCGCATCTCTTGTGGATCTTTTAAGAAATTAATATGGACTTCCCTAGGCACTTTATTTCTTCTTGCATAGTTTGAATTGACTCTGTAGATCTGATCCAATTCTCCTTCCATTTGGATTTTCCCCATTCCTAGAGCATCTGCCAGTAGGTAAGGTATCAAGTCTGAGAGATCCTCTTCCTTATCTTATATTATATTTTGGAATCTTAGAAAATATGAGGCTTTTTCCATTTCTATCACCGCTAACGAGTCTTCCAATTCTCCATTTATTTGGGCCAATTTTTTATTTTCATCTTTTAAGGCTTCTAGTTTCTGGTCAACTTCAATTGATTTATCTTCCATTTTTTGAATTCTTTGCTGATTATCTGTAATCATCTGCTTAAAATTTTCAATTTGAGAGTCTATATTGTTAATTTTTTTATTCATTTTAGTAAGGTCATTTTTCAACTCTTCATGGTTTTTCGTCGAAGTTGCCGTCTTAGCTGCAATTGCTTGCAAAAGTGCTTGAGTGTCTTTTTGGTGAACATCCATCTTTTCTTGCTGCAGCATTGTCGTAATTGATCTCTGGTATACTGGACTTGCAGAAGTCGAGGCAGGAGCAGAAGATCCTTTTTTCCCAAGTTTAGATAGATTTGAAGTGCTCATCTTTGTCTTTACTTCTTATATTGTAATCCACCAGATAGCCAAATGACCAGCTTTTATAATCCAATAGGCTCCTATTAGTTAGGAGGGGAAATCCATACAAATAGTTAAAAATAAAAAGAGGAAGAAAAAATAAACATAGCAACAGGGCAAAAAGAAAGGGGGGAAAGGAAAAAAATGAGAGGGAAAAATAGTCCCAAAAAATAAAAAGGAAAAAGAAAAAAGAAAGAAAAAAGAAAAAAACACCAAAAGTGTCAAAATTATAATCCAGCAAATTCTGTTCTAGAAGATTTCTTAATTTTCAATTCTTCTAAGACAGCTTGTTATAGTTCCAAAGTACTCAGTGTTTGTAATCCAGGGAGAACAGATGGCTCCAAATAGTGTTTTGTTTGTGGATATAGACTATCTTATAGAACCAGGTAAACCAAAAGAAAGTCTTTTCTCCAGCAAGGTTTTCAAGGACTTTCAGATAAGCAGTGTCTGGGCGTAGAGCCAAAATTCTAATCTAAATAAGCTCCAGTCAAGGGAAAGTAGACATAGTTCTCAATGTAACCACAAGGTGACACTAAGTATCATTCCCAGCACATTTAAAATGGAAAAAAGGAAAAAGGAAAAAAACGGTCAAAAGTAGAAGTAGAGTTTTAAAAGATTTAAAAAGTAAAAATTGCAGTGGCTTTTCAACAGAGAACAAAGACAAAAAAATCTCTATAAAAAACAGGAGCTTCCCAAATTTATCTTATGCCTCAGACAGCTTTAAAGTATAGAAAGTTTTTAATTTGCCAAAAGGCTTAAATCGCCGCTTGACTTCAGGAGGGGGGAAAAGAAAGGAAAAATTCTACCCCCTCCCTAAAAGAAAAGGCTTCACTCTCAGCTGTGAAAGAGCTATTTGCCAAACAGGGATCCACTTCTAATGAGAAAGGAAAAGTATTCTCACCCAGCTCAGCTGTTTGCTGCCGCTCTAAGCTTCTTCTTCATCTCCGACGATCAGCTGGCAATGGCGGACCGCATAAATGCTGATTCCGAGGGCTCCTTTGAGTCCAGCGAGCCGGCTACCGCAGACCCGCGGTCTTCAAATCTTCACCCCTTGGTAGCCACCTCTCCAGTTGAATTAGACCCACCGGCAGGTGAAAATCGGACCCGGGGAGAGGAGAATCATTCCCCCGGGTCTATTCTTCAGCGATGTTGAGTAGTTCTGCTTTCTCCCTGTTGCTTGTCACCTTCTTGCCACTCTCTCCCACTAATGGACCAATCATTTCCTTAACTTTTTTCTTGTTTTTTACATGTTGAAAGAAGCTTTTTTTTTTTTAATTTTGTTGCAAGCCATAGTTCATTTTGAGCCTTAGCTTTCCTCACTTCATCTTTGCAGGCTCGGGCTATTTACTGATATTCTGCCTTAGTTATGTGCCCCTCTTTCCACTTTTTATACTTGTCCTTTTTGTCTTTCAATTTATCAGAGAGTTCTTTATGCAGCCATGCTGGTTTCTTTTGAGAGCTGTTATTTTTCTTCTTCATTGCTAGACTGGGCTTTTATAATTTCACTTTTCAAAATTCCCCAAGCTTCTTGAGTTGTTTTCCCCTTGAGGACTCTCATCCATGGAATCCTTCCCAAGATCTAAGTTTATTGACATTAGCTCTCTTAAAGTCCAAGACTCTAGTTTGATTATATTCTATTGCAGTGATGGCGAACCTTTTAGAGACCGAGTGCCCAAACTGCAACCCAAAACCCACTTATTTATCGCTGGGTGCCAGGTGGGCGTGGCCCACTGGGTAGGCGTGGCTGTGGTGGTCATGGCAGATTGGGTGGGTGTGGCCAAGGTGGGCGTGATCACTTCAATGTTGCTCGTGGGGAGGGATGCCTGTGGGGGCCGGGCAGGGTTGGGGGAGATCCAGGGGGTCTCTGGCAGGTGGGGCAGTGGGCAGGAGGCTCGTCCTGTGGGGCAAGTCAAGGCGAGGCAGGGCGGGGGTGCCATTGTCACAGGGCAAGGTGAGGCAGGGGCCGGGGTGGCTGCTGCCTGACATCATTGGCCCCTGCACACAGAGGCCAGCAGGCGCATGAGTGCTGGGATGCATCCGGCCACATAGGACCTTGGCGAGTTAGCGGGTGGCTGGTTGAAGAGGGATGGTTGCCGTCTCCGGGGCATGGTGCGCGTGCCCACAGAGAGGGCTCTGAGTGCCGCCTCTGGCACGCGTGCCATAGGTTCGCCACCACTGACCTAAGGCAATGTCATTTTTTTCTCCTTTTATATTGACCCAAATGCATCCAAGACAGTTTTCATCATTGTTGTGCTCTATTTCTGTAGAGATGTAGTTATTTCTTATATATAGTGCAACTCCACCTCCTCTTTTATTTGCTCTGTTTCTTTTAAATAATTTAAATAAGCTGTATGTTCCATTTGTGGGTTTCATTCCACCCTGTTCCATAATGGCAATAATATCATATCTGCCCTCATTTACTTGAATTTCTAATTCACCCTGTTTATTGCTCATACTCTGTGCATTGGTGTATAGACATTTGAGTCCTTTTTTTACTGACCCTTTGTTTACTTTCTACATAACCTGTGTGTTGCCTGAGTTCCCCTATTTCCTTACCACCTGTTTGTTTAGTGCACTTGGTATGGCACTCACTATTAAAAGCTTGACTTTGCTTGACAGCAAGGTTGATATTCTTACCCGCACAAACATCTATGTTACATGCACTGATAATCCTATTAGTTTTAGATTGCTTGTTCTATATCAATTAACTCACTATCCCCACTGTTTAGTTTAAATGTTTCTCCAGAATATCTGTAAATTTAATGCCATGTAATTCAATCCCTTTTTTTGATGATGCAAACCATCTCTTTTGTACAGTTTTTCATTGGACGAGCTGCAGACATCGTGGCTAATATAACCAAAGCCTTCCCCTTTACACCACTCTTTTAGCCCCACATTGAACTCTGCTATACACTGGTCTTTTCCTGTTTGTTCCTTATGTACTGGTAAAACCTCTGAAAAAATAAGCCTACAGCCTATCCTACTAAGTTCCTGTCCCAAGCTCTGGAAATCATTCTGCACAGAGAGTATATCTTTTTGGGACAGTCTCTTCTTAAAAAACCTCCAGTGAAGAAGCACCCACAACAACTGAAGGCAAGCTGTTCCACTGGTTTATTGTCCTCACTGTTAGGAAGTTTCTCCTTAATTCCAGGTTGTTTCTATCTTTGGTCAGTTTCCAACCATTGTTTTTTGTCCTGCCCTCTGTTGCTTTGGAAAATAAATTGACCCCCTCCTCTTTATGGCAGCCTCTCAAATACTGGAATACTGCTATCATGTCCCCCCCATTCTTTCTTTTCTCTAGACTAGCCAAACCCAAATCCTGCAACTGTTCTTCATATGTTTTAGTCTCCAGGTCTTCAATCATCTTAGTTGCTCTTCTTAGTACTTTTTCCAAAGTCTCAACATCTTTTTTGTAACGTGGTGACCAAAACTGGATGCAGTATTCCAGTTGTGGTCTTACTAAGGCTTTATAAAGTGGTACTAATACTTCACGTAATTTTGATTCTATACCTCTGTTTATACAACCAAGGGTTGTAGTAGCTTTTTTGGCTGCTGCCATACACTGCTGACTCATGTTTAAATGAGCGTCCATTAGGACTCCAAGGTCCCTCTCAGAGTTACTGTTTTTGATCCAGGTTTTGCCTAATCTGCACTTGTACTTTTGTTTTTGCTGCCCAGGTGTAAAACCTTGTTTTTCTCCACATTAAATTTCATTTTGTTGGATAGGGCCCATTGTTCAAGTTTGTCAAAATATTTTTTGATCCTGAGGTTGTTTTTTGGGCTGTTGGCTATCCTGCCAGCTTAGTGTCATTTGCAAATTTGATGAGTTCCCCTTATATTCCCTCATGTAAGTCATTTATGAAGATATTGAAGAATATTGGGCTTAAGACAGAAGCTTGTGGTACCTCACTGCATACTTCCCTCCATGTAGATGTAGTACCATTAAGGACTACTCATTGAGTATGGTTTGTCAGCCAGCTACAGATCCATCTGGTGGTGATGTTGTCTATCCCACCTTTTTCTAGCTTACTAAGCAGCAGGTTGTGGTCTACTTTGTCAAATGCTTTGCTGAAATCAAAGTATACTATGTCCACAGCGTTTTGCTGGTCTACTAATTTAATCACTTTTTCAAAGAATGAAATAAGATTAGTTTGGCATGATATGGTTTTAACAAATGTGTGCAGGCTTCTAGTTATAACTTTATTTGTTTCTAGATGCTCACAGATCTGGTGTTTTTATTATTTTTTTCCAGTATCTTCCCAGGTATTGATGTTAGGCTGATTGGTCTGTAGTTTCCTGGGTATCGTTTTTTTTCTGGGTTTTGAAGATGGGAACTACATCAGCTCTTTTCCAATCCTCTGGTAGTTGCCTCGTACTCCAGGATTTTTTAAAGATATGGTACAATTGTTGTGAGAAATCATCTGCCAGCTCCTTCAGAATTCTGGGATGTAATCCATCAGGTCCCAGTGGTTTATATTCATCAAGGTCAGACAGGTGTTCTCTTACCATTTTCTTGCTTATTTTAGTTTTTATTTCTAGTCTGTCTTTTTCAGTTACATTGTTGGCAGCTTCGGTATAGTTTCTTTTTGTGTGAAGACTGATGCAAAGAATGAGTTAAGTAGCTCTGCTTTCTTTGTTGTTATTTAAATGTTGAAAGAAACTTTTTTTTATTATCTTTGTCTTTTGTTTCAAGTCTTTGTTCATTCCGAGCCTTTGCTTTTCTGACTTCATCTTTGCAGATTCAGGCTATCTGCTGATATTCTGCCTTAGTTTTGTGTCCCTCATTCCATTTTTTGTACTTATCCTTTTTGTCTTTCAGTTTATCAGAGAGATCTTTGTGCAACCATGCTGGTTTCTTCTTGGATTTCTTGTTTTCCTTTTTTAATGGTATTGTATTGGCCTAGGCTTTTATGATCATATTTTTCAGTGTTTCCTATGCTTCTTGAGTTGTTTTCCCTTTTAGGATTTTTATCTATTAAATATTGCTTAGGGTCTCTCTGAGTTTGTTAAAATCAGCTCCTTTAAAGCTTAAGGCACTGGTTGGATTATATCCTATTGCTTGTATTTGCATTATATTGGATTCCAGTATGATGTGGTCACTCTCACCCAAGGTTCTGGAACTTCAATTCCCTCTATCACTTCTTCTCTATTAGGAAGAATTAGGTCCAGTATAGTTTTTCCTCTAGTTTCCTCCTCTACCTTTTGGGTGACAAAGTTGTCAGCTAAGTTGGTTAGGATCCTCCACTTGCTGCAGAATTTGTCTCCCAGTTGATATCAGGGTAGTTAAAGTCTCCCATTACTCCTGTGGTATGTTTCCTACATACATATGTTAATAGATTAGCAGAGTTCATCCATTTCTTCTGCTTGGTTGGGTGGCCTGTCATATACGCCTATAGCAATGTCATTCTTTTTTCCTTTTATATTGACCCATATGGATTCTAGGAGGTTTTCATCCTTGGTTTTGTGTATTTCTGTAGAGATGTAGTGATCTTTTATATATAATACAACTCTACCTTCTCTTTTGTTAGGTCTGTTTCTTTTGAATAGTTTGTATCCTTCCATCAATACATTCCAGTCATGAGTTTCATCCCACCAAGTTTCAGTAATGGCAACTATATCATATCTGCCTTCATGTACTAATACTTCAAGTTCACCCTGTTTGTTCCCTAAACTTTGAGCATTAGTATATAGGCATTTGATTCCTTTATTGGTCTTGGGTATGTTTCTTATATCTCCTACTTTGTAACTGGGATTTCCATCCTTTCCATCACTCTCTATTTCATTATTTGTTTTCATTTGTTTTCTATTTACTCCCTTACTCCTTATGTGATTGGTTATCTAGTGGTTTTTGCTTGGAATTAGGTTCTATAGGTCATGAAGATTGACCCCCATCTCCCTCAATTTTATTTTAAAGCCCTTTTGATAAGATGAGCCAGATATTTTTCAAATATATTGTTTCCAGTTCTTGTGAGGTGCAGTCCATCCCTTGCCAGTAGCCCTTCATTTAGGTAATGAAGATCATGATCTAGGAAGCTGAAGTTCTGTTGACAATACCAGTTTTTAAGCCAGTGGTTCATTTCCAAAATCCTTTTCTCCCTCATTGGATGTTGGCCTTTTGTTGGAAGTATAGATGAAAACACCTCTTCTGCTCCTAATTCTTTAACTTTCTTCCCTAGCTGTTCATAATATCTTATTATTGTTTTCAGAATCATTGTTGTGTCATTGGTCCCCACTAGGAGAAGAAAGGGGTAGTAATCCGTGGAATTGATTATTTTAGTAAGGTACTCAGTTACATCTTTGATTTTTTGCTCCAGGGAGACTATATACCTCTCTGGATTGACTGTCTCATCTGCAAACTATAGTTTCTGTTCCCCTACAAATTATACCTGTTGATGAAATGTGTTAATTGTCCTCTTTTTTTGTGGAAATGAAGTTGGATAAAATCTTTTCTTTGATCAAAGTGGTCAATTTCTCCCCATTAATTTTACCATCCATTCTTCCATTGTTGGTATATGTGAGTCCTGCCATATCTATACATTCAGAAGCCCTTCTGTTGTATACAGGTAGTCCTTGACTTACAACAGTTCATTTAGTGACCATTCAAAATTACAACAGCACTGAAAAAAAATATTTATAACCATTTTTCACAATTATGACCATTGCAGCATCCCCATGGTCCTTAATGAAAATTCAGATGATTGGCAATTGACTCATATTCATGAGGCTGCAGTGTACCAGGAGCTTATGATTAATTTTTGTGACCTTCTAACTAACAAAGTCAATGGAGAAGCCAAATTCTCTTAATACTTCTGTTATTAAATAACTGCAGTGATTCACTTAACAACTGTGGCAATAAAGCTCATAAAATAGGGCAAAACTAACTTTAAAAATGTCTCAAATAGCAAAAGAAATGTTGGGTTCAATTGTGGTTGTAAGTCAAGGACTACCTGTGTATAAAAGCAAAGTTTCTGTCAGAATCCAATTATATTTTATTTCTAGCTATCTACTCTGAGAAAACCCAATTCTTACTCTCTTCTGGATTCTGTCATACTACAAAGGGGGGGGGGAGTAAACACGGGTTTTTATAGCTGGCATTTCCCCTATCAACTACAAAGCAACATCCTCTGTGGATTCCCTTCGAGAGTACTAACTATAACAATGCGACCATCAGCCTTTGATCTCACTCCCTATGAAGTCTCCTTGTACCGGCAGTGAGGAAAAAGGGGGGGAAGATTTCAACACTTGGGATCCGATGGATTTAACACCCAACCATCTGTCAATTTGAATTGACCGGAAGGAGTGTGGAGTGGGGCTGCCTGGGAACACTTTAAAACATTGAATGGTCAGGGGGGTCCCTCAGATCCTGTCTAGCATGCCTTCAGTCAGTTTTTCTTAATAAAGATTCCTGTTGGAAGAAACGTTCCAAGAGTTCTGTCTTCTTAAGATGTAAATTGAGGTGGGTCCTTACATTAGACAGGATCTGCAAAATTGGTCAACCTGGAAGGAAGAACCTTGCCGGGGGACTTTGCAAAAAATACCACGTCAGACGACGAAGCGGGGAAGGGGGAAAGCCCCCCGGAGAGGGAGCCGTTGCCCCGACTGGAAACCTGCCAAATATCCGGATCTGAAGGGTCAGATTACTCAGGAGAAGAGGTGGTGGAGACGTGTAACCACAAGCCTCGGTGGTCAATGGGCATTGGAAAGAAAGGCGAGTGGAAAAAGAAATCAAGAAAGGTGACCCTGAGACGGGAGGCCAACCAACCAGGATGGAAGCAGGAGATGGAGAGATCCCTGCACAAAAGCGAAGATGAAGGAAGCTGGGCACAGCACTCGAACTGGATCCTAGCGAAAGCTATCGACTTGATGAAGAGAACCCTCAGCTCCCTAGGAGAGGAGGATCCTGAGCCCCACGGCCGCACCAACTCCTGGAGCCGCAACTGGAGAGACACTGAGGGGGAATTGGAACCTGCAGCCCCAGGGAAATCCGCTGATCCAGTAGTCCCCACCCCCAGCCGACCTGCAGATGGCGATCCAGATGGAAGACAATACCGACGAAGAAGGCACCGATCCATTCAAAGACTCCCGCCGCTGGACGCAAAATTCAAGGGGGAGCTGACACACTTGGGGTTTTTCCTAACCCAAGTCCTTGGCTACATGGAGGAACACGGGTGGCACATCCCTAGCGACAAAGCCCGTATCCGGATCGTGCAATCTGCTCTGGACAGGCCGGCCGCCGATTGGGTGGTGAATTTGCATGATTCCAATGCCCCAGAGCTCAATGACTTCAACCGTTTCATGTCCTCTCTGAGAAGGCGATTTGAAGACCCCCTGGCTGATCGTAAAGCATGCGAAAGAATCAAAACGATGAGGCAAGGCAGATGGCAAGTAGCCGAATATATGCAAGAATTCCAAACCATTGCCAGCAAGCTGAACTGGCCGGAAGACATCCTCCTTAGCCATTTCAAAGACGGTCTGAATTACGACCTATATGACGCTTGCCTGCCCCAGGGGGACCCACACCAACTCAACGAATGGTACATCCTGGCAGAGGAAGCAGAGATCGACCTACTGAAGAGGCACCGCCAAGGAAAACAATGGAGCTGCTCACTGCCTGAACCGACGCATGAACCAGTGAAGTCATCGGCTATGGCCAAGAAGACAATGGGCTGTTTCAAATGCAGGAGAGAGGGGCATAGGGTTGTAGAATGCTGCTCGAAAGTCCCCCAGCACAACCCGGACAGACCACCGGCCAGCAAATCCGGGAAGTCCCCAGCTAAGTCAAAAGAATCTGCCATGAGAGGGATAGAGGCTGTGGAATCCCCTACCTCTGCCATCGTGCGGAAAGAGCTCCAGCCTACACCGCAGGGCTGGTGGATGCCCCAGATGACAGCTCGGAGGGCGAACCACTGGTAAGTGGATCCATCCCACCCATCCTCAAGACAGTGACTATATTAGCCCCCTCCATGCCCGAAGCTGTCGAAGTGAAAGCCTTAATAGACTCTGGCTGCACCCACTGCCTCATTAGCCCGACGCTAGTGGGAAATTTGGGCATTCCGGTGAGGAGGCTGGAACAACCAATCTCATTTGGCCAGTTAGATGGGTCCATAGCAGGGGGGTGCCAGCTACCCTAGCCATGTTACCAACCCACCAATCCCTGGGAAATCATGAGGAAGACATAACGTTTGTAGTGACCCCAGGCATGGAATGCCCGATGATCCTAGGGCTGGAATGGTTAACAAAATGGAACCCCTGGGTAAATTGGAGGACGGAAGAAATCAATTTCCTGAAAGAGGACCCTACAGACTTAAAACCCCAAAGGGATCTACCAAAATTAAAAATGGAAATAGCGTCCATGGGAGAAGAAAAGGTGCTACCAGAAATACCAGAGGAATACAGAGATCTGGCTGAAGTTTTCAGCGAGGAGAGGGTGGATGAGCTTCCCCCCCACTGACCCACGGACTGTGCCATAGAATTCAAGCCCGGGGCAAAACTCCTGAAGCCCAGATTATACTCCATGAGCCCAAAGGAGAAGGAGGAAATGGAGAGATTTATAAAGAAAAACCTAGAAAGGGGGTTCATTGAACCAGCCAAGCCTAAAGTGGCCGCTCTGGTCCTCTTTAAAGAGAAGAAGGATGGCTCTCTATGCTTATGCATGGACTACCGCCTATTGAATACAATCAGTGAAAGCAACCTATACCCCCTACCCCTCATGAAGGACATGTTATCACACCTCTCGAAAGGATTTTTTTTTACTAAACTAGATCTAAGGGAAGCATATTACCACATGAGAATTAGGGAAGGGGATGAATGGAAAACCGCATTTAACTGCCCAATGGGGTGCTACAAATTCAAAGTTTTGCCATTTGGATTACAAGGGCCCCCCGCAGTATTTATGCAATTAATCAATGAGGTACTAAGGGAGCACCTATTTAAGGGGGTCCTGGTTTATTTAGATGACATCCTTATCTTCACCGAATCAAAAGAGGAACATGTCAACCTAGTCCGAGTGGTTTTAAAGAAACCGCGAGCCGCCCACCTATATGCCAAATTATCAAAATGCGAATTTTACCAGGAAAGAATAGACTACTTAGGTTACCGCATATCCCCACAGGGCATTGAAATGGACCCAGAAAAGGTCAGGGCAGTATTAGAATGGGCAACACCTCGAACAAGAAAGCAACTGCAAAGTTTCCTGGCTTTCGCAAACTTTTACCGCCAATTCATCCCCTCCTTTGCCCAGATAGCCCTGCCCCTCACGAACTTACTAAAAACGAAGGGAGAATCCTCAGTGAAACCTAGCCAGCCACTAAAATGGACAATGGAATGCCAAGCGGCATTTGAGAGATTAAAGAGGCTTTTTTCTGCCGAACCAGTACTGAGGCACCCAGACATGGACAAACCCTTCGTAATACAGACGGATGCAAGTGATGTGGCAGTGGGGGCTGTACTATTACAAGAAAATGATGAAGGAATGTTGCAACCCTGCGCGTATACGTCCAGGAAACTCACTGAAACGGAACAGCGCTGGCCCGTGTGGGAGAAAGAGGCATATGGGATACGTTGGTCATTACTTACATGGCACCAATTCCTTGAAGGCAATAAAATCCCTTTCCAGGTGTGGACAGACCACAAAAATTTGGAAGCCTTGAAAACACCCAGAAAACTCAGCCCCAAGCAAGCCCGCTGGTCCCAGCATTTTCACCAATTCAATTTTAAGCTCAAGCATTTGCCGGGGGGAAAGAACTTTCTGGCAGATGCATTATCTCGCATGCCCCAATATAACAGCACGCGAGCCACTGACTCTAAACCGATCATGGGAGAATCACAACTGGCAGCGCCAGTGACTACCAGAGCCCAAGTTAAATTAAAACCACAGCTGGATAGCCAGACCGGAATTGAATTCCAGAAAAGTTTGGAAACAGATGAATGGTTCCAGAAAAATAAACATGTGTGCACAATGAAAGACAGACTGCCTTGGGTGGGGGAGAAGTTATATATACCGACCACCCAAAGGATCACATTCATGCAGCATTGCCATGACACAAAATCAGCAGGGCATTTTGGATTTGTAAAAACATTGCACTTAATTAAACGGCAATTTTGGTGGCCATCCATGAAAAAAGACATAGAAAGTTATGTGGCCAGCTGCCCAAAGTGTGCAACTGCAAAAAGGTTGCAAGGGAAATCGCCAGGACTGTTACAAACAGTGGCAAATCCCTCAGCCCCCTGGAGGGAAATAGCCATGGATTTTATAGTGGAATTACCAGAAAGCAATGGGAATACTGTTATTTGGACGGTCATGGATTTATTTTCCAAACAGGTTCACTTTATTCCTTGCCAAAAGATCCCCAGCACAAAACCTTTAGCGAAACTTTTCGTACAACATATTTACAGATTGCATGGGGCACCCCAATGCATCATATCTGATAGGGGAGTGCAATTTACGTCTGCATTTTGGAAGGAATTTCTATCCCTTTTAGGGACCACCCAGGGACTGACATCTAGCCATCATCCTCAGGGAAATGGTCAATCGGAAAAATGTAACTCAGTACTTGAGCAATATTTAAGATGTTTTCTTAATTTCCAGCAGTCAGATTGGACGGACCTGTTGCCTTTCGCAGAGGTTGCCTACAATAATGCAGTCCACTCCAGCACAGGTTACACTCCTTTTCAAATAGCTACCGGTCAAAGTTTCAACCCCATGCCAGAACTAACCCCAAACGAACCGGCAATCCCATCACTGAAAGAATGGATGGAACAATTACAAAACACCTGGCCAATAGTTAGAAAAGCTCTAGAGGAAGCTAGGCAAGCATAAAAAGCACAAGCAGATAAGAAAAGGGTGGAGCCCACACCATTCATTATAGGAGAAATGGTGTACTTGTCTACAAAATACTTAAAATGCATACAACCATGTAAAAAACTTGGACCAAAATATATAGGGCCTTTTCCAATTAAAAGAATCATAAACCCAGTAACAGTAGAATTAGAATTACCCAAGAATCTTAGGCAAATACACCCAATTTTCCACTGAAGTTTGCTGAAAAGAGAACAACAGTCACCCTTACAGCCAAAAATCCCTTCCCCACACCAACCCCAATCATGTTAGAAGGAGAGCAATACTTCAAAATAAGGGAAATCCTGGACTCTAGAAAATATCGTGAGGAAACACAATACCTAGCAGCATGGAAGCACCTCCCCACCTCTCAAAATGAGTGGGTCCATAAACGTCATGTCAGAGCCCCGAAACTTTTAAAGAAGTTTCATACAGAGTATCCTAACAAGCCAGACTAACTTTTATACCTGTTTTGTTTTCTCTACAGGTGGACCTCTATTATTTTTAAGGGGAGCCGGATGTCAGAATCCAATTATATTTTATTTCTAGCTATCTACTCTGAGAAAACCCAATTCTTACTCTCTTCTGGATTCTGTCATACTACAAAGGGGGGGGGAGTAAACACGGGTTTTTATAGCTGGCATTTCCCCTATCAACTACAAAGCAACATCCTCTGTGGATTCCCTTCGAGAGTACTAACTATAACAATGCGACCATCAGCCTTTGATCTCACTCCCTATGAAGTCTCCTTGTACCGGCAGCGAGGAAAAAGGGGGGGGGGAAGATTTCAACGCTTGGGATCCGATGGATTTAACACCCAACCATCTGTCAATTTGAATTGACCGGAAGGAGTGTGGAGTGGGGCTGCCTGGGAACACTTTAAAACATTGAATGGTCAGGGGGGTCCCTCAGATCCTGTCTAGCATGCCTTCAGTCAGTTTTTCTTAATAAAGATTCCTGTTGGAAGAAACGTTCCAAGAGTTCTGTCTTCTTAAGATGTAAATTGAGGTGGGTCCTTGCAGTTTCATTTTTTTAAATATCTGTGTCCATCAAACTTAAAAGGGAATCCTTTGGCTTTAATTGTACTTTAAGAATTCTATAAGTTATAATACATATCTGATTCCAGTAAGTCTTAGCCTTCTTTATAATTAGAGATGACAAAAAGTACCTTCAGATTGTTTTCAATTCCAACATACATTTGATACAGCCTTATACAGCTTAGACAATTTATCAGGTGTTACATGCCAATGGTACATCATCTTATAACATTTCTCTTTCAATGTAAAATTTCAATACTTTATTCCACATATTATCCAATTGGTCAAGCATTATGTTATAACCAAAGTTTCTTGCCCATTTGATCCTACAATCTTTAATTATTAAGGAATAATATTTAAAGTAATGTAACTGCTCTCCATAGAACTCATTAAAAACGCAGAAGAAATTTGTACTATAGTAATTACTAAAATCATAAAATCCCTTTGGAGTCCTAGTGGACGATCACTTGACTAGGGGCCAGTGTGCAGCAGCAACCAAAAAAGCTAATACAATCCTGAGTTGTATAAACAGAGGCATAGAATCAAGTTCATGCAAAGTATTAGTACCACTTTATAAAATCCTAGTAAGATCACACCTGGAATACTGCACCCAATTTTGATCACCATATCACAAAAAAGATGTTGAGAGTTTGGAAAAAATTCAGAGAAGAGCAACTAAGATGATCAAAGGCCTGTAGACTAAAATATACGAAGAACAGCTGTGGGACTTGGGTTTGGCTAGTAAAAAAAGAAGAAATAGGGGAGACATGATAGCAGTATTCTAGTATCTGAGGGGCTGCCACAAGGAAGAGGGGGTCACTTTGTTCACCAGAGCACCAGAGGGAAGGACAAGAAACAATGGTTGGAAACTGATCAAAGAGAGAAGCAACCTTCTATTAAGGAGAAACTTCCTGACAGTGAAGACAATCAACCAGTGGAACAGCTTGCCTCCAGAAATCAGGGGCGCTCCATCACTGGAGATTTTTAAGAAGAGGCTAGACAGTCACTTGTCTGAAATGGTATAGGTTTTCCAGCTTGAGCAGGGGGCTGGACTAGAAGACCTCCAAGGTCCCTTCCAGCTCTATTCTATTCTATTCTATTCTATTCTATTCTATTCTATTCTATTCTATTCTATTCTATTCTATTCTATTCTATTCTATTATTAGCAACATCTGCAAGACCAATACTCTTGCAAAGTTCTTCCATCTTTGAAGATTGTGCATTTCAAAGTTGTTTAGTTGTTATAAGCAGGAGCACTGCTGTGAAGATTGCACCAGTAACTGATTTGAAAATATTGTCTCTGCACGAGGTAATTGCTCCAAAAGATAGGTATAATATGCTACTTTGTCTCTTTTTTACAAGCATAAGGAATATTTATTTAATGAGTGGAGAGGAGCAGACTATACTGAAGTTAAAGTAATGTAGTGGCCTTGCTTGCATTTTTTGATTTTCCAAAGAGCAATCAAGTTGAAGAATAAGTTTACATGGAGGAAATGATAATACTACCCAGGTTAAACTGTGAACATATTGCGGGTCAGAAAATACAGCTATTATACATTAGTGCCCAGTTTCAAAAAAGTTATCTTCAAAATACTTTGAAACAGTTAATGACAGTTTGCAGATTACATTAAGCCAGAATCTATGCTTTATAAATTATCATTACATGATTTAAGTTCAAAGCAAGCAAACCACATTATAAGAGCCATGGTGGTGCAGTGGTTAGAATGCAGTATTGCAGGCTAATTCTGCTGACTGCCAGCAGTTTGACAGTTAGATTCTCACTGGCTGAAGGTTGACTCAGCCTTCCATTTTTCCGAGGTCAGTAAAATGAGGACCAGATTGTTGGGGGCAATATGCTGACTCTGTAAACCACTTAGAGAGGGCTGTAAAGCACCATGAAGCAGTATATAAGTCTAAGTGCTATTGCTATTATGGCTATATTTACAAGTGTTTCATATCTTACATCCTTATGCAGGAGGCTGCCTAATGATGCAAAGTCACTGTAAGATGCCAGACTGAATTGGGAGGGGGGACTTAACAGAGTTTGTTTTGTTTTTGTGGAGTTAAGGATAGGAACAAAAACTCATCTCAAGTTGTTCTCATTGCCATCCTTCACCACCCCCATTTCTAGCCTCAATCATCTGCAATTACTCTTCGTCTGATTTCAGACCTGCTGAAACTTTTTTTATAAGTTTCATTATAAGGTAAAAATATAGAAGAAACAAATATTAAGAAAAAAGAAGAAAAAGAAAGAAAAGCAACTGGAGAAGAAAATGTAATGACTTTCAACTTTCTTTGATGCAGTAGATCATAAAAATGATATAACATCAACCTTTTGATTTATATTTCACAATGTTTCAAGTCATTTCTATAATTACAAAAGCATTCTAATCACCAAAACCTAAAATCAACATTTCATTTTTTCCCCAGGTTTGAGCAAAAAGGGCAGAAGCGGCTTCCAAGGAGACACAACAGTAGATAAACTATTTTTATAAATTAAAACATATACATTCTTTCTATAATTAATACAGTCAACATCACCATCTCCACTAACTTTATCACCTTTATCATCCACCCTTCCATTGTGGGAATTAATGAGTCTTTCTACCTTTGTGCCTAAACTTGTTACTCTTCAATAAGAATTATTGGTTCCAGTATAGAGTTATATAACTCAAGTACTTTTTGGAGCCAAGAATCAAATGTTTCTTTTAAAGTTGCCATCTGGTGCTCTCTAGCAACCAACCTTTAAAGTCTTGTTATCACTTGGAATATAAGCAAATATTTTTTTCCCATGCGAGAGGATTTTTTTAATTAACTTCAAAGTGTTTCAAAGTCTTTCTTTGTTGACCCAGAATCAGAGGAAAGCATAGAAAGCATAGATTGTGAATATGTGCAGATGGCCCTGCTATCTTAGGGTACTTGCACAGTCATGGATGCAGAGTCATGGAAGATCAGCAAGGAAAACACCCAATGTCCCAAGTCACCCAAGAACATGTAGTGTCTTTAGGGAAACACCCAAAAAGAATATTTTTAGCTATTTTTGCTTTCTCCTTTCTTATCTATGGTGAGCCAGCCTTTCTGGGTGAAGTCTTTATCTTATGTGTGCCAGCTTTGCTGAGTGAATTGCGTATGTAATCAAAAAGTATAAATACAAGGATTTTTTTGTCATTCAGGGTTTCCTCTTGTTTAGAGGGGCCCATCTTTGTTCAGCTGAAAAACACATAAAGCTTAAAGGCAACTTCTGGTCTCTTGCATTTATTACCAAGCCCCACCTCAGATCCTGCACAATACTTTTGGTGAGCCAGGCAGGAGAGGTGCTTGGTCCTAAGGAGGCTCAGGAAAGGGGAAGGCACCAAAAGCGTTCTGGGATTTCCTGGAGGTGTCCCCCTTCTTGACTCTTCACTACCGTTTTTAAACAGGAATGAGGTTTTTTTTCTTTTTGGTTGCCCTTTACTTGGTTCCTGCATACTCAGGAGGGCTGAATATAAGGTAAGACACACCATTGTTTTATTGTATAGGCTTACATAGAGGTATATGTGTGTGAATAAAAGTGTGCTGGCTTCCCTAAATCATATCCCACCATTGACCAGAGCTGGGTGGAAGGATTGGCCTTAGCCGCACTAATCCTCCATGTTTGGGGATGTTTAGAAAATAAGGGAGGCTAACCTTGTACTCTTGTGCTCCAACATGTTGTGAGTGATTTAGAGTATTGTGAGTGCTCTTTATATATATTTCCCGCTGTTGACCAGGCCTAGGCGTGAAACAATTCTTAGCCACCTGGGACCCCCTGCTAGGCTGTTGTGCAGTTGACCAGAGTAGTAGTAGTGTATACCTTTTTTTAATGAAAGTTATCAGCACTTTTGATCAGTGACGTCATCAAAGTAAACAAACCCACGTGTTGATTACGTCAGCAGGTCATGGCCCTAAGTGGAAGTGACGTGCTCAGCCCCCACCCTTCGGATATGACGTGCATAACCCCCTCCCCGGATGTGATGTGCATAATCTACCCCCACGTGGTGCAGGGCTCACAAGCTCATAACCCTAGTCGGATATGACGTGTTGGCCTAAGCCCATCAAGATAAGCTTGAGTAACCCTAAAAGCCCTATTTTATATAAGGCGTGTTGAACCTAACCCCCATCAAGAAAGATGTGGCAATCAAGCCTCTGGGGACATGATTAGCTTAACCCTAGATTAATTGTATGGTCATTCAAAACCAAAAAAAGCTAAGTAAAGTGAATAATTAACAGAGGCCTGAGTTTTTGGGAAACAAGCCCTGCTTTGGGGATCTGTGAAATAAAAAATGCTTTTTATTTCTAATCATTCTACTCTAATGATGCTTTTAATTTTTGTGGAGTTTTAAAAATTAGTGCCTCAAAAGCTGGGGGGGAAAGGAGCCCCTAAAAGGCAGCCAGGCCCTGCATTTAACCCCCTTTTTTTCTAAAAGGTATTTATTTCTAGGCGGTTTTAAAATCATTTCCTCGAATGCAGGGGGAAAAACAAACCACAACCCTTTTAAAACCTGGTTTTTACCTTTGTAAAAATCTAAAGACACATATTTTGCCAATTGCACCCTCAAACCCCCATGTACATGTAACCGTTCGAAGCACGGCCTTAATAAAATTTATTCTGCCCCCCTCCCCTACAGCAAAAGACAAGGAATATTAACAGAAATTAAAATGCTCACAAGAGGCAAGCAGCCAGGCGGCAAGTAGAGGTTTAAACCTTGTTCAGGCATGTCAGGACCACAGTTCTGGGGCATGCATGTTTGTGTCTGCTAGTAAAAAAAAGGGGGGGTTAGGACTTGTTCGGGACATGCCCAGGCATGTCATACCCCCCCTCACCCGTGATTCTGGGCATGCGCAATGCTCAAGGACGTGTCATTGCAAGGGGCAGGGGAGTTTCTGCGGGCAGACCTGAACAGCTAGCAGTTTAATTCCAGCAGTCTTTTGAAGATGGCAAATACTGATGGAGATTTGTTTGATGTAAATTTAACCCCCAAACCTCCCAAGCGTGGGCGTAGAATAAGAAAAGGACCTGAGCTATATGGCTTCATTGAAGAGAACAAACTTATAAAGCCTTGTTATTGCAGGTTCTGCAAAACATCAAATGGTAAGTAAATCTAAACATTAAGAAAACAGTATTTTGATTAGTTGAAACAGCTAGCCTAATTCTACCTTATTTCCTGCTTTAGAAATGGTGGAGCCTCAAAATGTCAGCATGCCTCAGATTCTGAAAGCGTGTATCATTAAAACATTACACCATTGCTTAACGGGATGTCTACAAGCAGATGATGATCATGTGGATGGTATCAGTGAAACAGAGCTTATTAACAGCTTATGCTTTAGACTTTCTATGCCTCATGTTCTCTGGATCATCATCAGTATTTCTGACAAAGTGAATAACTTATATTTCACCCAGGATTCCCTTGGTGAGCTCAAGACATTCATACAGCATATTGAGAAGAGCAGTAAACCACTGTCATTAATGTCAAAGATCAAAGCTGAATTCCCATTGTCTCTGAAGAGGTTCATATGCCAGAATGTAACAGAAATTAATTACAAGAAACTGTTAATGCTATGAAATTTATAATAAAATGTGCTTTACAAATCACATGAAAGATGTGTTATGTTTTTTTCTTTTGCTGACCCCTGTTTAACCTTGTCAGATGTTAAACACAATTTAATCAAAGCTCATGTGATGTTATTCAATTGGGTTTTCCTGATAAGGCGGGGCTGGCCAGTTTTGGAAAAAGTTGTGAAGAACTCATCAACTCTGATGTGATTAATTTGTAACATCACCTACTATTCAGATGCAGCTTCCTGGGTAGTTAAGGGTGGTCAGTTTTGCAAAAGGTGTGAAGTACACATCTCCTCTGATGTGATTAATTTGTGACATCACCAACATGTATAAAAGCAGGGCCCATACTCGTCCTGTCACATTTGCTGGTTTCTGGCATATCCATACCTCCGGAGCCATTTGATCTGCTAAGAAGACCCTTTTCAGAATGGAACCAACTATTGTAAGTAGTTTTATGCCTAATTTTTTAAACACTTAGATGCAAAATGGAGCTTATAACATTCTTGTCTGCTTGCTTGTTTGATTGATTGATTGTTTTCTTTCAATAGATTGAATTGACAGACTCAGAATGTTTGAGGATATATGAAGGTATTTGTCTTTCATACTTTCATACATTTAGATTCTTATAAACATTTCTGCAACAATTCTGACCATTGGGGTTTTTCTTTTCCTTCAGAATGGGAGGACGATCAGCCATTTGTGGACCTCACAATCCCCACAGAGCACCAAGGGGCCCAGCATGACATGAGCCCTCAGCCTTCCACAAGCCACACAACATGAATGCTGTTAGGAGGTATAATATCTAGCATTTTATCCAACTACAAAACCATTAGTATTATTTTTTAGAAACTAAAAGGGGTTGGTATTATATTATTAGGAATGTTGGTGATAGCCTTTTGTTTGTTTGTTTGTTTAACCAGAGCCGGCCTGCAAAAAACCAAAAATGCATGGAGGCGGACTTCCCGCATCCCCAGCAGACAGTGATAGTTGTGATGCTATGCCTGTGTCTCAACCAGAAGAAGAGATATGTCATTCTACACCACAGCTACAAGCCCCTAACTCTGCAAACTCTCAGAATATGAACGATGTTTATCTGGATATGGTGCAGGCATGGGAGAAGCCTATCCAAAATTTCAGGGCTGTGGAATACTATCATCGTTATAGATTTGTTAATCTTGACCGAATCCGGTCTTTTGTAGATGCTATAGAGGCTATTCATAATGCGATACAGACTCTTTTGAATAATGTTGCTAGGGACATAGGTCCAAACGATTTTGTTCAACTCCGGTTGGATGCAGAGGGGTTAAATCAACCTCTCTTTTCTCTTAGGAGGTGTGTGGATGATTTAAATGCTGATGATTTTCTGACCAGTGTTGAAAATCTGCTTCAAAGTAAGGCAGAGATATTGTGGGGGAGTAATTTACAATTAGTGGTTACCGTCGTGAAGAACAAGGAGGGGGGAGGGCTTAGGAAGTTAAACACTGTGCTGCTCACCAGAGTACTGGAGAGAAAAAGACAGCACCTAGTAGATTTCAATGTGGGAGGTGAATTTCTGTGTTTTGCTAGCTGTTTGCTCTGGCTGATTGGTGTGGATGTTAGAAATCAAGAAATTATTACCAGGGCCAGGGAACTTCACAGCAGACTGGGTGTTTCCACAGAAAACAGGATTGATTTTTCTCAGATACACCTCTTTGAAGAAGCTTTAAGGGTCACTATAAAAATCTTGTTTTATATGCAGGACGGGTGGAGGTTTTTTGTCACAGGTAGACCCCAGCAAGAAAAAATAGTATTTATATTGTTACACGACAAGCATTACTATGGCATCAAAAATATCAAGGGCTTCCTGGGTGAACGCTATTTCTGTAAATTGTGCCACACACCCTACCACCACAAATTTAATCATGGCTGTCAATATATCTGCAGAGCATGCCTCAGGCAAGAATGTCAGCAGGTGGAGGAGGAGAAGATGCACTGCTGTAGGTGCAAAGAGCTTTGCCGGTCTAAGGTGTGTCTTGAAAGACACACACAACTCGCTATGGAGGGAAAAGTTGACTGTAAGAATAAAGAATATTGTGAAATGTGTGGGGTTTACATCTTTAAACCCTGCAAAAAGTGCAAGGAAACCAAGTGTGGACAGTGCTCTGAGAAGGTTGAAAGCTTGGAAGGGCATTTATGTTTTCTAAAATCGTTGTGCCGACAGCGAATTGGCGAAAGATATATCATTTATGATTTTGAATGCTGATAGAGACAAGCACCCATATACCTAATTATGTCTGCGCCAGGGATATGTTGAAGGATGGGTATGATAAAGATGTTGTGAGGTGGGATTGTTATGGTGTTAGATGCCTGGAGCAGTTTGTAAAGAAATTTATAAATCTTGAGTTTAAAGGATGTACTTTTATAGCTCACAACTCCAAAGGTTATGATGGGTACCTAGTACTGAGGCAGCTGATCCGTGAAAAGGTTAGGGTTCAACTTATAAGTCAAGGAGGGAAACTGCTGTGTATCACCCTACCGGATTATAAGATTCGGTTTATTGATAGCCTCTCATTTTTGCCCCTTAAATTAAGCAAATTACCCAAAGCTATGGGGTTTCAAGGCAGCAAAGGATATTTCCCCCACTTGTTCAATACAATGGCCAATCAAGACTACGTGGGACCACTCCCTGAAACCAAGTATTACAGCCCTGAAACCATGATGCCCGGGGAGAGAGAAGAATTCATGAAATGGCACGCTGCTAATACAGGTACTGTGTTTAAACTAAAGAAGGCTCTGGCTTACTATTGCAAACAAGATGTAGATATATTAAGAGAGGCCTGTATTCGATTTAGGGAACAGGTGATGAAAATGACTGAGTGTGAGTGTCTCAGGGGGGTCGGGGGAATATTGTTGAGGAGATAGAGATTCGATGCATTGACCCCTTCCAATATATCACATTGGCATCTGTCTGTATGGCACAGTACCTGTTCATGTATTTGAAGAGCAATACCATTGCATTAGCTCCTTTGGACAGTTATCACAAGACACAGAAAAGGTATTCAGTTCCAGAGATTCAATGGTTGTTGCATATAGAGCACACTGAGAAACTCAATATTCAGCATGCTCTGAAGGGGGGTGAAAAGCAAGTAGGCAAATATTTTTTGGATGGTTTTGCTGTCATAAATGGAACTCCCACAGCTTTTGAATTTCACGGTTGTTTTTTTCATGGGTGCCCTGTCTGCTACTCTGAAAAAGACTTCAACAAATTACTTGATTCAACATATGGTAACTTGCACAACCGTACTAAGATTAAAGAAGAGTACCTCAGGGACCAGGGCTATGCTGTGCGCTGCATCTGGGAACACGAATGGAGGGCCATGGTGGAGGATGACACCTCTTTGAAGCAGTTTCTAGTTGAGAATAAGCTCCCAACTCCTTTGAATCCTCGAGATGCTTTTTTTGGTGGAAGAACAAATGCTACATGCCTGTACTACAAACTAAAACCTGGTGAACAAATCTTATACTACGATTTCACCAGTTTGTACCCCTTTGTGAATAAAACCAAGGAGTACCCAATTGGCCATCCACAAATCATATTTCAAAACTTTGGGGACATAAAGCAATATTTTGGGTTAGCCAAAGTCAAAGTGTACCCGCCAAGGAATCTCTATTTCCCAGTCCTACCCCACAAATCAGGGGGCAAATTAATGTTTAGTTTGTGCGCAACCTGCACAGAAAAACTGCAAACCACCCCCTGTAAACACAGTGATGAGGAAAGAGCTCTGACTGGGACATGGTGTACTGTTGAATTGAATGTAGCTTTAGAAAAAGGTTACAGAATTGTTGAAATCTATGAGATCTGGCATTTTGAAAGAACATCAAATGAGCTATTTTCAGGTTATATGAACACGCATCTCAGACAGAAACAGGAGGCCAGTGGTTACCCTGACTGGTGCAAAACAAAACAGCATAAAGAGCAATATATTCAGGATTATGAAAAGATGGAAGGTGTCCACTTACGACGTGACCACATTGAAGTAAATCCTGCTAAAAGACAGATTGCCAAACTCTTCTTAAATTCGCTGTGGGGTAAGTTTGGCCAGAGCACCAATCACTTGACCACATCTGTGGTGACAAACCCTGAGGATTTATTCAAATACCTTTTTGTGCCATATTATGATGTTTCCTCATGTGAGTTTGTGGATACAGAGACAGCCGTTGTGACATTGAAAACAGCCAAGAACCACCCCACCAAATCCACATGCACTAATGTATTCATAGCCAGCTTTACAACGGCTTATGCACGGCTGGAATTATACAGGCTACTGGATGGGCTGGGCGATAGGTGCCTGTACCATGACACCGATTCAGTCTTTTTTGTAAGTAGAGAGGGGGCATGGACACCTCCTTTGGGTGATTATTTAGGACAGCTGACAAGTGAGATTCCACCAAACACTACGATAACAGAGTTTGTTGCGGCCGGTCCCAAAACGTATGCTTATGCTTTGTCCAATGGTGAAGCGTTGCTAAAGGTGAAGGGAATCACGCTAAACTGTGGTAATAGCAATAAGGTTAATTTTGACAGCTTGAAAGATTTGGTAGATGATTATTGTCTGTCTGGTGCAGAGAGAAAAAAAGAGATCAGGGTAGAACAGTTGGGGATTGTTAGGGTTAAGAAACAGTGGACCCTAGAAACGTGGGTCCTCCGAAAAACTCTACAAGTAGTGTATAATAAAAGGTTATTAAAGAGTGAGGATTACTGTACGCTGCCTTACGGCTATTAAGGATGGTGGAAAATATTGCAAAATTTGTACACCCTTTCTCCTGCATTATAAGCGGGCCGTCCAATTCTGGCAAATCTTTTTTTATCAAACAAATGTTAGAACATGGCGATGTTGCGTTGTCTCAAATGCCTCAAAATATTGTATGGTTTTATAGCTGTTGGCAACCTCTGTACAAAGAACTGCTTAATAAATTCCCTTATATTAAGTTTATGGAGGGGCTTCCATCTTCTTTTGAAGATGATGATTTGTTTCCGCCAAATCAAATCACTCTAGCCGTGATAGATGATCTCATGGCATCGGCCGGTGACAGCGATCAAATAGAGAAGGCTTTTACACAATACGTTCATCACAGATGAACTCATACTACAAAACCTGTTTTTTCAAGGTAAGAAAATGAGAACAATAGCTCTGAATTCCAAATATTTGGTTTTATTCAGCAGCCCTCGTGATCAGATGCAAATTGTCACATTGGCCAGGCAGATGTATCCCACTAACACAAAGTATTTTTTAGAAGTATTCCAAGATGCCACTCGCAAACCACACAGGTACCTTTTGGTAGATTTGGCAGCCACCACTCCAGAATCCTACAAATTGAGAACAGGCCTCCTCCCACCTGATTGGCCTACTGTTTACACAATGAAAAAGAAGTGTAAAAAGCAGTAGCCCGGTTACCTTAGCACTAGTTCATTTAAGATGTCAGAGAGGGTACGTAGAAATTGGGGGCTTTTAAAAATCTTAGTAAAGTCCGGATCAAGACAGAGAAAAGCCATCTTATGCAATGCTAATAATGACCTGGTGGGGGCAATAGCAGAAATAGCTCTGAACACCCTAAAAGGAAACCTTCCTCTGAAACCTTCACAATTCTGGTCTCTAAAGAGAAAGAAAGGTGTCATTAAAAAGTTGAGTGATAGAAAGGTCTCACTCAAAAAGAAGAAGCAGATCATACTTCAGTCGGGTGGTTTTATCGGTCCCTTACTAGGGACAGCTATTCCGCTGTTGACTAGCCTGTTAGCTGGATAAACCATGGACCATGCCGAGAAAATGTATCTGGTGTCGCGTCATCAGATGGAGCAACTACAGGGCAGGCCGCCTACTATGGGGGCTATAGCCACTAACCGGTTGGATGATGAGATGCGTACCATTCTTCAGAGAGCTGATTTGTGTGAGGATGACAAGATTAAGCTCTACAATTCTGCACTGCAGAGGTAACTAAGACTGACCAGGCAAAATGAGTCTGAAAAGGACAGACTGAATCTCATTTATCCACCGGAAGAGCCTCGGCCACTTCCAACATTACCAGAACAGCCGCCACAGCCAACTCCGCAGGACACAGCGATGGATGAGATCCTAAGGGGTGTGAGCACCCGTTACAGAAAAATGCGGAACTTTTGCTGAACAAAATGAAACAGCATCAGGACGTCTCAACCTGGGATGATCGCGGTACCTTTTTATAAAAAGGGGTCCCTATTCCTGGTACTAATATTTTAGACTTGGTGAAAGGAGCTTCGCAACACCCAGCCTCTACTGAGAAGCGGAAACCTAAAGGCTGGGATGACTTTATGAATGCTATGGCTGAGGTGAATGTTCCAACCTCTGTGTTGGGGTCTACAACTGTTAAAGAGCAAATAGAAAAGTTGAAAGATTCTCTGGTTGTTAAGGATGAAACTGCTACTAGCCCCGTCTCTGTTATGACAGCCCCTTTTGGTACTCAGAAGCCTCTGATTACCGGTACCCCCTCTAGCCCTTGGACATTAAATCCTAGAAGTAGGTTCAGGTTTGGTGACTGGCTCAATTTGTAAAATGAATAAAAACACAGTGAAACAAATAAAAACGTTTAAGTCTTTTTCTTTATTTTACAGTAAGGCAGGCATGTCTGCATGCATTGGTGACGGTTACAGGTTCCAAGCCCCCTTCCCACCTTTATAGTTTTTACAAACAGCTTTACCATTTGATCATTTTTAATATCGGCATTGAAGTACATCTTTAAAATATTTTCATAGTCCACTCCTTTAGACCGGCTCAGTAGAAAAAACGCACAGTGTTGCCCGCAGGTCACAGCGCTGGGGTGCTGCAGTTGACGTTGGTGAAATGTATACTTCTCAGCTTGCTGCTCTAAAAACATCACTATGGAGCCAGGAAAGTCAGGGCTGTCCAGCGGCCTTCCATAAGAATCAAACAATTCGCCATATCCGGGAGATGGGAAGTAGAAGGCCAGCCAGTGTTCTCCAGGTAGAGTGTGAGGGTGGGTATTTACAATTAATCCAAAAGATCTTTTGGAGATTTGTCTCTGGGGTAGCAGGTCACAAGGGTAGACCCCTAGAAAGGCAGTATTTCCAGAGAACAAGTGGATGAGCTGCAGTGTGTCCATACTCACATATAATCAAAAAGCACATTCCTTGTGTGACTTATTTCAATAAGGTTTTCAAAGATTGCATAGAGAATCATGTTGACGGTGTTGGGGAGGGGTTGTGCAAATCTAATTTCGGCTCTGAGGTTACCGTTCCTGATCAAAGAATAGTGCTCAGAGCACCCCTGATCAGGACTCAAGTCAAAACAATACAAAGTATACCCTCGGTTAAACTCTTCCCGGCTGATTAACAGCGGCCTGTCTTTCATGCCTTTGCCTGTGGCTTGCACCATCTGCATGTACTCTCTCACAAAAAGACTGTGCTCATAATCAGGCTGAAGAGGCTTTGCGGGGATCTGCTCGCCATCACAATGCAGGGCGCAAAAATTGACATTGCAGTGTTGAAAATTGAACGGGTTTCTTTCATAATCCCCACTAAAAGATGCATTGTCCACAAACCCAATCACTAATTGTTTAGGTAGCTGCCCCAGAAATAGATTTTCCTGATTACATACAAGGCTACCTGCAGGAATGCTGTAAACCTTCATCCCCACTCGATCAATGGGGTATTTGGCATTGGAGGTGAGCAAAGCTTCTGCATGGCCAAGGCGCACTCCCGGGGCTACTTTTACATGTTTTACAAAGAGAGAAGCCGCCAGGAGCTGCACTTTGTAATTCTCATTGCCATCCTTCATCACGCAAAATTCATTTCTGCTTCTTGTGAGTTTGACTTTCACATCAACACCATTAATTAGCAGTCTGTCTTGAAAAAACAGATTGCTATGCAGAGGCCCTAGCAGGTCCCATTTAGGACTACCGGCCGTGTGTCTTGCTCTCGCTTTGAAACCTGAGTTCCCAGCGGCTGTCAGTAGAGTACTCTCCATGAGGTCCGAGTCATCTTTGTAAAAAACCCCAGCTGTAAATTGGGTACCCAGCGCATCACCACCAAAGTTCAGAATCAGTTCAATCACAGCCCGATAAGAATAGCAATGATGGCTCTGTGTAATGAGCCGATCTCCCAAGGTAACATCCAGCTGGTTAAACAGTGATGCTATGGCGTAGTTGGTCAGGGCCACCCTTGTCCCATCATCAATATCTGTCCCGTCAGCCTTTACAATCTTGCAACTCACATACAGCAGGGTGTTGTTTAAATCCGTGTAATGCTCACCATGCCCCGTGATAAAAAATTCCAGGGGAGCGTTGGGTGTTAGCGCTGATAAAGGAGGGATCTCGACATAGGTACTGTTTTCAATACTGGTCTGTGTAGGCGCCAGTTGAAAAAGATCCAGTTCTGATTTAACACATTCCTCTGAAGCAGAATGAATAAATGACATATTGTATTAGAATATGTCTTCCTTGTCACAGGGCTTCCTCTTCTGCGCACGTCTCCTCTTGGTATGATGGGTCTTTTTCACAAGTCTTCTCTTTTTAAATGGAATAGGCGGGCCCGATGCGTAATTTTTCCTGGCTATGAACATCCCTGATCCATCCTGCCCCCTCTCAACAACACGGGATACAAGATGCCCCGCAACATCTCTGGCAATGTTTTTGGCAGCAGATTTGACATGCGGCTTAATAATTTCTAATCCTTGCCTCAAAAAAGGCATTGCTTTTCGAAAAAGTCCACAGAACAGACCCCCTAAACCTGTCCCGTACATAATGGGGGCTCCTCGGAAGCCTGGAAGGCCGCCACCGGCTTGTGCCCTGTAGTAAGCTGTGTAGTCTTGAGGGTTCCCGTGCTCCTTGATTACAACCATCCTTCACTTTTCTGAGGTCTAAAATGAAGCTTGACAATCACCTTCCCGTGATAAAAATGCACGTTTTTGTCCTGGTCGGTTTTGATTTCTATAGTAACAGTATCGATGTGATGGTTGCTGAGCAGTACATAATGTGGACGGTCATAGGTCATTGTGATGAAATCATTGTCTTGCCCTCGCACAGGCACACAGCGCAGTAATGGCACATAGAAGTCATCCACTATCTGGAGCTCTACAATGTCTGTGTAAACATATAAGGTGCTGAATCCAGGGAACATACCTAACAGATGTCCAAGTTCTCCGCTAACTAGAATGGTATGTGGTTCATCCCCTTTAAGATTAATTTTTCGACCCACTGAATCATAATGTAGGGTTGTCTTAGGTCCGTCCTTGGCATTTGATATAAGCTTGTTCATATTTTCTAACAGTTGTCGGAGGCTGCTATAGTACCCGCTTCTCAAAGAAAAATGCCAACTGTTACTCTTGTTAGCAATTTCAAAATATCCAGGAGAAGTTAATGTGTGCCAACTATGCGGATACTGTATCTCTGCTAGCCCTACTTCCCATGACCCTGGAAGATCCAACGATCTCGCTAACTGAATAGTAAAATTAGAATTTTTGTTTTTGGGGGAAATTATTGCTGATGCATTGCTGGGAAGGGTGATGTAAAACTCCGCCATATCAAAGATGTTGTACTTCAGTCTCCTTAATCCAACTGTTGAACTTCTCTGGCCAACCAGTCCATTTGACTAGAAACTCTCTCTCTCTCCCCTGCCCTCTTTTTTGGATAATTTTCTCTATTCTGTATATGCGCTGTTGGTCAGCAGGAACCTTTTGGAGCTCGTCAAAGTAAAAAGCCCCCTTTACAGGGTCACCTGTGTAATTATTTAATCTATACACCACTCTTTCCCCCCTTGTCTCCAGTTCTTTGACAATGAATATCTCATCCGTATAGGTTTGCTGATAGCCCTTTTCAAACTTACCCTTCAGTCTGGATACCCTGACATGATCGCCCATCTTAAGACATTTTTTCTTTCTTTTACTTTTTAAAGCTACCCCATAAAGCCTCATCCACACATCCCTTTCATTAGACAAATTTACGGTGTTAGGAGCAGCCCCGATACTACGATGGTAAGTGTTATTGTACCCCTGAAGAGTATCTGCCAAAATGTCCACATACCGATGGGTATTTCTAGCTGTGAAATATCTCCAGAGTTTGTTTTTTAGGGTTCTATTAAACCTCTCTATAACGCCTGCTTTAGTTTCACTATGAGTGACAAAATGATGAATGCCATAACGTGCTAAAAGTTTCTTCAGCGGAATATTCAAGAACTCTTTACCTGCATCTGTCTGTATTTTTCGGGGTGCGAGTCCTGTTTCAAAGATATTCTGGAAGGTGGATGTAACTTCCCTCCCTGATTTATCAGATAAAGGGGAGGCCCAGGCATATTTAGATAACACATCGATAACTGCTAAGATGTACTTTTTTCCATGGTTCTCCTTAGAAAATTTGGAGACATCTATGAGGTCAGCCTGCCATTGATGATCTAAGCCAGACACTACTGTTTTATTTCTAGGAATATTAATTCTTGCAGGCTTATGAAGCGTATAAGCGTCTTGCCCTGACAGCCACGTCTTGACTTGCTTCATGGTCAGGTTCTTATCATGTTTTCTAGCTTCCTGAAAAAGGGTATTCACACCTCCATACCTCCCTACACATCCTGGTGTATAATAAATACAGCATAGAAGCTTTTCATGCATTATACTGAAAGACCACTGACAAAATGGTCAAGCGTTGACGTTAACACAGTCTTTTATTGGTTATACAGAGTTCAGAGGGGGGTTGGCACCACCGTCAGAAAAATATCCCTCATCACCACTATCAGAATCAGAAGATAAAGGGGAATAACACGCTATTTTACAATACGTTGATCCGCCTGTACCCCACAAATCATGTCCGCAGTCACAAGCAAACCAGTCTTTACACAAATTGCAGCTCTTTAACTCACAGGGTAGACAGCGTGGTCTCTGGGATAGTTCAGAATCCCTGTTATAGTCTAAATCAGAAAAATCTGCAGAAGCATTGTGACCACGGCGATTATGACAGGAATATAAAATCGGGATGTCTTGAAGTGTTTGCTGTCTAGGTGTTATTAATTCGGAGTCTGCAAAATATAAAGCACATCCTGTTAGTGTGCTATCCGTTCCAGCAGCATTTACATTATCATAAATAAAAAGATATTTACTTACCATTGCTGGGAGATAATGTAGCATCATTCACCATTTCACAGGCTGTCCGGTAAGTACTCTGCACCTCATCATTAAAGTTACAACACACCATGCTACAGCCATGCAAAACGGGTCTGAATAAAAAAATGTCTTTATCATAACCCCTGCAACAGATTTTGTTGCATTCTGCCGGCTGGGGCCTTGTGTCAGAGCATGCGACGCTAGCTTCTGCTGTTGTTTTAAAAACAGCTTTGGAATCAGAGGTTGCCATCTTCAAAAGACTGCTGGAATTAAATCGCTAGCTGTTCAGGTCTGCCCGCACAAACTCTCCTGCCCCTTGCAATGACACGTCCTTGAGCATTGCGCATGCCCAGAATCACGGGCAGGGGGGTTATCACATGCCTGGGCATGTCCCGAACAAGTCCTAACCCCCCCTTTTTTTACTAGCAGACACAAACACGCATGCCCCAGAATCGCGGTCCTGACATGCCTGAACAAGGTTTAAACCTCTACTTGCCGCCTGGCTGCTTGCCTCTTGTGAGCATTTTAATTTCTGTTAATATTCCTTGTCTTTTGCTGTAGGGGGGGGGGCAGAATAAATTGTATTAAGGCCGTGCTTCGAACGCTTACGTGTGCATGGGGATTTGAGGGTGCAATTTTTACAAAGGTAAAAACCAGGTTTTAAAAGGGTTGTGGTTTGTTTTTTCCCCTGCATTCGAGGAAATGATTTTAAAACCGCCTAGAAATAAATACCTTTTAGAAAAAAAGGGGGTTAAATTCAGGGCCTGGCTGCCTTTTAGGGGCTCCTTTCCCCCCCAGCTTTTGAGGCACTGATTTTTAAAACTCCACAAAAATTAAAAGCATCATTAGGGTAGAATGATTAGAAATAAAAAGCATTTTTTATTTCACAGATCCCCAAAGCAGGGCTTGTTTCCCAAAAACACAGGCCTCTGTTAATTATTCACTTTACTTAGGTTTTTTTGGTTTTGAATGACCATAGAATTAATCTAGGGTTAAGCTAATCATGTCGCCAGAGGCTTGACTGCCACATCTTTCTTGATGGCGGTTAGGTTCAACATGCCTTATCTGAAAATAGGGCTGTTAGGGTTACTCAAGCTTATCTTGATGGGCTTAGGCCAACACGTCATATCCGACTAGGGTTATGAGCTTGTGAGCCCTGCACCACGTGGGGGTGGATTATGCACATCACATCCGGGGACGGGGTTGTGCACGTCATATCCGGAGGGTGGGGGCTGAGCACGTCACTTCCACTTAGGGCCATGACCTGCTGACGTAATCAACACGTGGGTTTGTTTACTTTGATGATGTCACTGATCAAAAGTGCTGATAATTTTCATTAAAAAAAGGTATACACTACTACTACTGACCAGAGGTGTTCACATTGCAAGGGATCTCTTGTGGCCCAACAGGCTGTGCAAGTGGTGTGAGTGATTTAGACATATGGGCTCAGCCCAAGGCAAACATGTTAGAATGAATAAAAAGGAAGGATGTGTCCTCAGCCCCCTTGAGTGTGTTATAAGGAACTTTGATAAGCTTAAAACCCGAGATATGAAAATTGAAATTCTAGTTAAGTACAATGCCCTCTGGCACCAGGACATGTCCACCATTTGGTCCACAGGGAGATCCATAGATTTAGGAGTTTGTTTTTTTTGTAACAAATTTTATTAGTTTTCCAATTTTAACATCCAAGTATTTAGAAAGCAATGTGGTGACTGGGTAATCAATAATTCAATAACAGCATTTTTAGTACATATCTCAGGTTACATTGTTAAAAATTCCTTCTCTATTTCCTATTAACATTTGATATAACATAGTTAAACTAGTAAATTTCTAGCCATAGCAAGCACAATTAAAGCATTTATCAATCTATCTTTTGTTTATACATATCCATATCCTGTTTTTAAGTTTTACCTAATTCTTAATTTCTAATTACAGTATTCCAATTTTAACCTTTAACATCCATAGTATTCAAATTTCTGGTAACCCAAATTTCCTTTATTTCACTACACAAAAGTTATGATATCTAAAATACACATATTACTTACTTAAATATATTCTATTTTTATTTCATAGACATTTTCTAATTCTCATCCTGATACATCACAGCTTACTAATAGAGTAACCTTTATTGTCTCAAATCCATCTATCATCTATATTTTCTGGGCTAAGGGTATTTCCTGATATTTAATTTCCCTTATAAATCTGCACCCTAATTATTAAGTCAATTAATCCAACAACATTTGAATCTAATAGTCATATTTCCCTTCATCTCCAAGTCTCCCTTTAGCCCATTAGTCGAGACTTTAGGATCTCTCTTAGTAAGTCAGAAGGCCCCATTTTTTAAACCTAACTCTAGCTTTCTTTTTCTGCCAACCAGGATTCCATACCCATATCTTTAAATTAGAATCCTTTTCAAACAGGCTATTTATTCAACAAACGTGCTGCCTGAGTTTACATTCGATAATACATATTTAATTCCTAATCGTTTATTCTTTCCTCTAGCCATCGATAAAATAAGTCCCAAGTTTGATAATATTCCGTTTCTTCTTTTTCTTTCATTCTCATAGTCAGTCTATTTATCTCTGTGCATTCTAGTATTTTTTAAATTATTTCTTCATCTGATGGTATTCCTTCATTTTTTCCATATTGCGCAAATATAATTCTTGCCGCAGTTGTAACATGCAAAATCAAATATATACTTTGTTTATCAGTCTTTTCTGGCATTATATCTAATAAAAAAAGTTCAGGTTTAAAATCTACGTGTTCTCCCAACATCTTTTCTAGCCAAGCATGTATCTTTTTCCAATAACTCTTTACTTTGTCACATGTCCACCAGACATGGTAATAAGTGCCTGACTTATGTTTACATTTCCAACATCTATCTGACATGTTTTTAAACATTTTTGCTAGTCTTGCTGGTGGCAAGTGCCATCTATAAAACATTTTATATAAATTTTCTTTGTAAGAAGTTGACATTGTCAGTTTATAATTTCTTTCCCATAAATTTTACCATTTTTCTAGTTCTATATTGTATCCAAAAAATTTTGCCCATCTTATCAGTTTCTTTAACTTGTTCACTTTCCATTTTCAAAGTTAATAAGAAATTATACATTTTCAGACTTCCGGTTCCGGTCGCAGCGCCTGCAGTCGTGCAAAGAGTATGTTCTCTTTGCCGACCGGTTTCCTCTGGACAGGGTCGAAAGTCGCCCTGGAGAGGCGACCACCATGGAGGAGGACACTCGTCTGATCACGGAGGGAGCAGCAGAAATCACCTTTGGGCCGACGGGGAAAAGATCAGCCAGTAACATGGCCGATCACTTAGCTGCTCCAGCCGAAAGTCACAGCAACATCTAAGCATAAAGAACCACCGTGGAAGATCCGGGTGAGACCTTTCCTTCCCTCTTGTTATCCTATTTACTTCCCTGTGAAAAGCTTCTAGAAACTATTCCCTCCCTTGAAAAAGCAGCGTTCAAATACTTGGGGAACGAGCTTTGGGGAAAAAAATAGCTAATTTTTATTGTTTATTTGAATTGTTGGAATTCGGAGGATCCTGAAAAAAGAAGAAGAAGAAGAAGAAAAGCCTTACTGTGACGCTCATGAAAGAGGATGTTCCAGAGTTAAAAATTGAATCTCAAACTTTAACTGATCATGATACATAACTAGATTTACAACTTAGTGAGATGGAGGATTTATATCTACAACCTACTGAAGAGGAAGATGTTACACCTTATATATAAATGATGGAGATTTCTGACGACCAAAGGCAGAATTCAACTAAAACATCTATAATCTTAAAAACAACAGAAATGGACTTTCAAACACGAGACATTAAAAATGCTGACAATATATATAAACAACGAATAATCACCATACTGACTAAGACTGATTACATAGTGCAGACAATATTGGGAAAAAGAGAAGAAGACTATGATCAGACACAACTGTGGGAAAATGTGTATAGTCAAATATTAAGATGGGAGGAGCTAAAGGCCCTATTGTGGAAACCTGCTTGGCATAAAAAGAAAGCTAGAATTAGGTTTAAAAATGAGTGTTAAAACTTTATTTGACGGGTAAAATGGTTTTTAGAGACTTCAAGTGAACTAATATTTTTGAGATTTCTAAGGTCTAAGATTTTAGTCTGAGTTAATATTGATGTAAATTATGGATTTGATTATGGTCTGGAATGGCAATTATGGAAAATTGGAGTTGAAACTAAAGGAGTTGTATTGAGATTGGTGAAATATTACTGATATTTTTACTTGCAATGATTGAAGGTTGGATTGATTTATAAAAATGTTTGACAGAGTATAGGAAATAGAATATAGTGGAGAAATATATATATATATATATATATATATATATATATATATATAATAGTTACATTATATGTTTGTTTTAGAAATAATTAGAAATAATTTAGGCTAATGTAAAATGGTTTTAAAAAAACTTAAAATCATGTTCATTTATAAAATATGTATGTGAAATAGAATAGAATAAGAGATAGAATTTAATTGAGAAGTATAAAGTGAATAATTGGAGTAATATGTATAGGTTAGGAATAATCTATATTATATGGATACCCGAATTGTATACTATATGTTTATGTAATGCCAAATTGGAATTAATGGCAGTTAATTAAGCTCGAAAACGGGTGGAAATATTATTGATAGTTTTGTTTTTTCTGTTTTTTCTTTTCTTGATTGATAAAATAGAGAGGGAAATTTTAAAGAAGTAACTTAAATTGTTCATGTATGATTATATTTTCTACTTAGTTCTATGGAATGCCCTATCTCCCCGATGAGTCCTAAGCACATGGTTGTAAAACAAAAAAATTCAATAAAACTTGTTATATAAAAAAATAAAAAAGAAAAAGAAATTATACATTTTCTTAATTAGTTTCTCATCAGAAGTTAACAATATCTTATCAAACACAGTTTGTTCCTTATAAAATCCATACAGTTTAACATCTTTATCACATCTAGCTTGCATTTGTAACTGTGCCCACCATGATAAATTGATACCCTGATTTTCCATTTCTTGTTTAGATTTTAAATTCCCTTCAGAGTTTAGAATATCTCTATATGTCCAGATTTTTTCAAAGTCCACTAAATTTGGGTGTACAAATGCTTCCATTGTTGACAACCACCCTGGAATTTTCAAATATATTTTACATTTTATTTTCCCCCACGTTGTTAATAATGCATTTCTTATATAGTGATTTTGGAATGAATTTTATTTTTCCCGTACCATAAAAAAGTGTGCCACCCCAATTGTAAATCATGCCCTTCAGATATAACAGCCTTTTGTTTCTAAGAGTTATCCATTCTTTTACCCATGTTAATGCAGATGCTTGATAACATAAAAGCCACTCTGGTAAACCAAAACCTCCATTTTCCTTGGCATCTTGTAACATTTTCATCTTAATTCTAGCTTTCTTTCCTTGCCAAATAAATTTCAAAATTAATGAATTTAAATCTTCAAAAAAAAAATTCTCAAGTTTTATAGGTATTGTTTGGAATAAAAATAAGATTTTCAGTAGTGTATTACTGTAGCAATTCTTCCTACTATTGACAATTGCAAGTTTTTCCATTTTTCCAAATCCACTCTTATTTGATTCAATAGTTTTGTATAATTATCTTCTTTTATCATTGAACATCTTGCTGTTAAATATATTCCCAGATATTTGAGCTTTTTAACTATTTGCAATTCTATTTTTACCGATATTTGGGTTTTTTTGTTTATCTGTAAGATTTTTAACTATTACTTTGGTTTTTTCTCTGTTTATTTTCAGTCCTGCCATTTCTCCATATTGTTCTATCTTTCCCAGTAGTTTAGGAATCATCTCCAAAGGCTCTCCTAAAATAAATACCAAATCATCAGCAAATGCTTGTAATTTATATGTTTCACCTTTTATTTCTAGTCCTTTAATTTCTGTATCTTGTCTAATATTTCTATTTAGAACTTCCAGGGTTAAAATAAATAACAATGGAGATAATGGGCATCCTTGCCTTGTACCTTACCTTATCTCAAAGTTCTCTGTGTAATCTCCCTTCACAATCACTTTCACTGTTTGTTTATTGTATATTGTTTTAATCATATTTATAAAGTTCTGTCCAAAGTCCATTATTTTTAATTGCTGAATCATAAATTGCCAGGAAACATTATCAAATGCCTTTTGGGCATCTAGAAATATTAGTGCCAGTTGTTTCCCTGGATGTAATTCATAATATTCCAATATATCCATTATCACTCTTAAATTATTTTTAATTTGTCTCTTTGGTAAAAAACCATTTCGGCCTGGATGTATAAATTCAGTTAAGAATCTTTTCAGTCTCTCTGCTATTATTGAAGTAAAAAATTTATAATCCACATTTAGTAACGATATCGGTCTATAATTTTTTATCTGTGTCAAATCTGAATCTTCTTTTGGTATTAAGGTAATATTTGCTTCTTTTCATGTATTTGGGAGTTTAGCCTCCAACAAAAGTTCATTGCAAACATCTTTCAATGGTTCACTTAATATATCTTGTAAAGCTTTATATAACTCCACCGGTTGTCCATCTGGCCCCGGTGTTTTTTCGTTTTTTTGTCTTCTTATGGCCTCTGTTATTTCCATCATTGTTATTTTTTCCTCTAACATAGTTTTACAGGTTTCTGAAATTTTTGGAAGATTATTTTCTTCCAGATACTGAATCATTCTCTCTTTTGGAATTTCTTCTATATCATACAGTTTCTTATAATATTCTTTATTTATCTTTTTTATTTCTTCATTTTTAAATTGTAGGCAACCTTTTTCATCTACTAAATTATTTATCAGTTTCTTCTCCTTCTGTTTTTTAAGTTTATAAGCTAGCCATCTTCCTGGTTTGTTTGCATTTTCAAAAAAGTTTTGTTTTGCTCTTATTTGCTGTGCCAATTTTTCTGAATCCAACAAATTTAATTTGTGTTTTATTGTTTCCATTTCTCTTTTCAGAATCTTCTTTTGCGGATTCATTTGCAGTTCTGATTTTAGTTTTTCAAATTTTTCTCTTAATAGTATATATTGCTGTCTTTTCTGTGTGTTTTTTTTTGCCATCTATGTTATAACTACCTCTAAAGTATGCTTTGGTTGTATCCCATACGTTTTGTAATGTTGTATCTTCTTTTTTATTTTCTTTGAAGAAAAACTCCATTTCTTTTTTTGCTAGTTCTATAAATTCTCTTTCTTTTAATATAGATTGGTTCAAAGTCCATCTTGATTTTCTTGGTATTCCTCTCCATGTCACTTTTAAGGGGTTGTGATATGCCCATGTACTTGGTTCTATCTCAATTTCCTGCATACTTGTCCTCAGTTCAGATGTCATCCAAATCATGTCAATTCTGGACTAGGATTTATGACTGTTTGAATAAAATGTATATTGTAATTTTCCTGGATTGATTTCCCTCCAAACATCTTGTACTCCAATTTCTTCTATCATGTTAAAAAAAAGTCTTAGGTAATCTTTTTCTTCCAATTTTTCCTGTTTTGCTACTTTTATAGTCTAATGTCCCATCCACTACAGCAGACATGTCAAACACAAGGCCCGCGGGTCGGATGCGGCCCGCGAAGTGGTTTCATGTGGCCCGCGAAGCCATCCTAGAAACAGTGAGGGAACGGCCCCCGCTGCCTTGGCCCTGGCCCAGGCCGGCCGGGAGCCAATGTACAATTTTGTGGTGGCCATCTATGCTGAAACGCATTCAGTCTTAGCTCCACAAGGCCATCTGGAAACAGCGAGGAACCAGTCCCTGCCGTGTCAACCCCGCCCCCTGGGTGCATGCTGGGGAGGTGTCACCCTTTGTGAGGAATGAAGAAATGCACCATTGCCTGAAAGTGGCCAGCAAATGGCCCTCGCCTACTTCACATATCCAGCTTGATGGGCTCCAGGGGAGGGGTTTCGGCAGGCAGCGGGGTGCTCTCCTCACAGCGCCAAGAGGCTGCTGGGTGGCGCAAATCCCAAAAGAAGCGTGAGGCCGCCCAGCTCCCAGCCTGCCCGGTTTCGGTCAGCAGCAGGGCGCTCTCCTCACAGCGCCAAGAGCTGAGCCGGGTGGCACGAATCTGATGAGAAGTGCAATGCTGCCTAGCCCCCAGCCTGGCCAGTTTCAGCAGGCAGCAAGGTGCAAAGCTGGCGAGCTTTGCACTGCCCGGCTCAACCTCTCGGCGCTGTGAGGAGAGCGCCCTGCTGCCTGCCAAACCGGGCAGGCTGGGGGCTGGGCAGCATCGTGCTTCTTTTTGGATTCGCACCGCCTGGTTCAACCTCTTGGTGCTGTGAGGAAAGTGCCCCACTGCCTGCCGAAACTGGGCAGGCTGGGGGCTGGGCGGCTTCGTGCTTGTTTTTGGATTCACGCTGCCCGGCTCAGCCTCTCGGCACTGTGAGGAGAGTGCCCCGCTGCCTGCCAAGACCGGGCAGGCTGGGGGCTGGGCAGCGTCGCGCTTCTTTTCAGATTCGCGCCACCTGGCTCAGCCTCTCGGCGCTGTGAAGAGAGCGCCTCACTGCCTGCCGAGACCGGGCAGGCTGGGGGCTGGGCAGCGTCACGCTTCTTTTCAGATTCACACCACCTGGCTCAGCCTCTCGGTGCTGTGAGGAGAGCGCTTCGCTGCCTGCCGAAACCAGGCAGGCTGGGGGCTGGGCAGCGTCGTGCTTCTTTTCAGATTCGCGCCACCTGGCTCAGCCTCTCGGCGCTGTGAGGAGAGCGTCTCACTGCCTGCCAAAACCGGGCAGGCTGGGGGCTGGGCGGCATTGCACAGGTAACGTTGACTCTCACGCTGCTCATGGCATCCCTTTCCCCAGAGCCCACCAAGCCAGATATGTGAAGTAGGTGAGGGCCATGTGCTGGCCACTTCCAGGCGATGGTGCATTTCTTCATTCCTCACGAAGGGTGACACCTCCCCAGCTGCATTTCTTGCCTGTTTTTCTCCCTCCCTCATCTCAAATATTTTCCCACCACTCTGTACTTAGGAAGGAAGGAAGAAGGAAGGAAAGAAGGAAAGAAGGAGAGGGAGGATCTGAGGGAAGTCCTGCCTTAGTCCTGCCCTGCTGCCCTTTCACCATCCCCTTGCCCCCTCCTCCTGGCCTATCCTGGGGGTCTCCCATCCTATTGCTAAGGAAGCTTTGGATACAAAGCCGGATCTCCTCCCATGGAGAGGGAATGGGCCACCCTCTGACTTTGCCCTCGTACCCATCATGAGCAACCTGGTTAAGGAGAGCAAGCACAGCAGCAGCAGCCTTGAGGAGGAGGTAAGTGCAGCTGGGCGCCCTCTTGGGGAAGTGGGGCTGGGCTTGGTGCTGCAGGTGCTCAAAGGCCAGGCTGGGCATTTGACCTCTGCTGCCCAGGGCTCTGGGCAGCCGCACCACCATCCAGCACCCCCCTGCATGGCCTGAGAGGAACAGTGAGGCTCCTCCAGTGGACCATGCCTTGGCACTTGCCCTGGTCCCGCCCCCTGCTGCCAGAGACCCTCAGATCTGTCCCACTCCTGCTCAGGCCCCCACAGGCACCCTTGATGTGAACGATGTAGAGCTGGCCATGCCCACCCAGTAGGCCACACCCACTCCATCCACACCCACCCAGTAGGCCACACCCACCCTGGCCACACACCCCTGCCCCCCCGAGGGCAACCGCAATGCTGATGCGGCCCTCAATGAAATTGAGTTTGACACCCCTGCACTACTGCATTTATAGTCTAATGGCCCATCCACTTAGTCTCCTACTAAGCAAATATTTTGATAGTCCAATTCTGTTGTTTTTCTATGGAGATTTTGATAAAATTCTTCCTGTTTATTATTTGGTGTATAGATTACTACCGACAATGTTTTTGATGTAGATATATTTCTACCATCACAATTCTTTCTTCTTCATCTGAATAAATCATTTTAGAATCTATTGTCTCTTTAATATATACGGCTACACCTCTTTTTTTCCCGTTGTGCTGATGCATGGTAAAGTTTCCCAATTTTTGGGTATTCCAACAGCTTATAATATTGTCTTTTTATATGCGTCTCTTGCAAACAAATATCTGTATTTAATTTCTGTAGCTTTCTAAAAATTTTGTTTCTTTTTGATGGGGAGTTTAGTCCATTTATATTCACTGAAAAAAATCTGTTTTCTTTCTCCATTTCAATTATTTATATTTAGGTCTTGTCAATCTCGTGGTCCTCTGTTCTCTGGCAGTTCCGTCACTCTCTTGGTCAAGTTTCTCTTTCTGTTCTACTGTTTGTATAGTTGCTTCTACAGTTGCTTCTTCTGTTTGTTTCTGATCTTTTCTCTCCTCTTGTCGATATTGCACTCCTTCATCTAAGAATGCTCGATTTCTTTCATCAAAGTCTTCTGCTTTCCAAACTGAGTCCAATCAGTATCTTGTATTATTCCAGTTGATTAAGATCCCTTCTGGCATTAACCATCTGAAATTTATGCCTTTTGCAATTAGCTTTGTAGTTAGGAAGTGATATTGTCTTCGGATATCTCTTACTCTCTTGGGGATCAGCCTTAACACCACAATTTCTTTATTCTTGTATTGTAATGGCTCATCTCTAACTTTTCTCTTGTTGTTTTCTTTATAAATCTTACATGAACTTCTCTGGGTAGTTTATATTTCCTTGCATAGCTTGAATTCATTCGAAATATTTCATCTATCTCCATTTGCATCTCTGCTCGGTCTGCTTTCAAAGCCTCTGCCAGGAGATCGATAATCACAATTGCTATATTTTCTTCTTTGTTTTCAGGAATGTTTTGAAATCTTAAATAGTGTTCCGCTTTCTCCATTTCTAAGATCGCCACCACTTCTTCTAGATTTTGATTTGCTTGTTCTAATTTTTCATTTTCTTGTATTAGTACTTCCATTTTTTGTCAATATCATCTGATTTATTTTCCATTTTCTGAATTCTTTGTTCATTTTTAACAATCATTTTTTGGTGGACTTCAAATTGTGTCTTTATGTCCGACATTTGTTCATTTAATTTATCAAAATTACTTTTTGTCTCTTCATGTTTTTTTTGTATTGATTCTTGAATTAATTTTAATGTAGTTTGCATCTCGTTTTGAGCAGTGCTTATTTTCTCACGCTGCAACATTGTTTCAATAGATCTCTGGCTTGTTGGGCTGGATGTTCCACAGAGAGTGCAGAGGAAGACTTTTTCATAAGTCTGGTGAGATTTGATGCACTCATTTTTCAACCCAACTATCTTAGGCTAAAATCCAAACCATAAAAAGAGCCAACTACTTTAGGCTAAATGCAAATTCTCAAGGAGGGAAAACAAGGTAAAACAAGAAAAAAGAAAAAAGAAACAAAAAAGTCAACTATCTTATGCTAAAATCCAACCAAAAAAATCAAGCCAACCTTAGGCCAGATCCAATCCTCCAGTCAAATCACAGATGTGAAACACCTGCTGTCTCCAAATAATTCCTGTTTTGGTTATATCCAGAGTCAACAGATATAATTGTAGGAAGTCTTTTCTCTTACAAACTCACATAAAGGCACTTTGTTTACACCAGGTGTTGTTTCAAGGTCAAACACTTTTCAAATTCTTTTATTTGGTATTATTGTAGTATCTCCTTTCACCATTAGATGTCCTCATACACTGTTTTGTCAATATCTGGTTTTAAAAGATTGTTACAAAGTTTTCTTTTAAAGTTCTTTGCAAGTTATTTACCCTAGAAATTAAATCTAATTTTTTTTTTCCACGTCCTGTAAGTTAAGCAGTCTTTCTTTGAATCAATCTAAGTTCAATTTTTAAGAATTTGTTTGTCTTCCTTAAAATCCTTTCCCCTCCTGTAATTGCTCGCTGCTTTTAACTCTCTTCTCCCCTAGTCCTTCCGGGGTCTTTACTTTATAGCTTCTTCCCAATCAGGGGATCAACATTTCTAAGTCCATAAGGAAAAGGAGTAAAAGAACAGGTTCACCCAGTTTCAGCATGCTGTTGACAATCAGCTGTTTAGCGGAGCGCCACGCTCCTCACTTTCCTTCCAGCTGGCGATGACTTGGGCTGTCTGGGCTTACCAGGCAGCCTTTCTTCCATCCTTTTTTAAGGTTTCTTCAGTTCGTCTGGACTGACCGCTGTCTGGTCCGGACTCCCGAAGCATCCCTCCTTCTTCGTTGCCCCTCCAGGGCAACTTTCCGACCCCTTGGGGTCGCCCGGCCGAACAAAATTGGGCTAAGAAGCCGGAGCCCCGGCTTCTTCCACCCGTCTCATCAAACGCCAAACCGGAAGTCATCAAAGTTCTGCTTTCTTGGGAGGACTGATTGAGGCAGGATCTGCAAAGTGGTCAACCCGGAGGGAAAACGCCTACCGCGGGGAACGTGCAAAAGATGTTGAACCATGGTGGCGAGAGAGGAGAAGGCAACCTTGGTGGGGAAGTGCCCCCCCAGATTGGCCTGAGCGGGAGCAGCTTGGATTCCTCTAGTTCATCCGACGAAGCTGTGACCAGAGAAAGTCGGGAGAAACTGATGTGGTCAATGAGCATTGGAAAGAAAGAAGACTGGGAGGCGAAAGCCAGGAAGGTAACCCTTAAGTGTAGTAGCCAGCAGCCGGGGGTGGAAGTGAGAGATGAAGAGGTCACTCACCATCAGCAAGGAAGATGACGAGAGACCAGCCTGATCTGACCATTTCCTCAAGCAAGCTATTAACCTGTTGGTGGAAGCTTTCAAGTCCCTAAAAGAGGAGGAGGAAGACCCGTGCCGGAGCTTGATGGCCACAGAGATGGCAGAAGAGGAGTGCCGGAAAAGCGAGTTGGTAAACCCAGGCCCCTCTACCAGTGCATTGGAAGCTGCGGAAGCCATGGCAGTGGAGCCACTCCAACTTGAGCCATCCCAGCTGGGGGAGATGGACACCAGACCAGGTGGAGGAGAACCCACTGATAGATAAGATGAGATGAGATGAGATGAGATGAGATGAGATGAGATGAGATGAGATGAGATGAGATGAGATGAGATGATGAGATGAGATGAGTTGAGATAAGATAAGATAAGATAAGATGATAAGATAAGATAAGATGAGGGGAGGCGAGGCGAGGCGAGGCGAGGCAAGGCAAGATGATGAGGTGAGGTGAGATGAGATGAGATGAGCTGAGCTGAGCTGAGCTAAGCTAAGCTAAGCTAAGCTAAGCTAAGCTAAGCTAAGCTAAGCTAAGCTAAGCTAAGCTAAGCTAAGCTAAGCTAAGATAAGATAAGATAAGATAAGATAAGATAAGATAAGATAAGATATCCTTTATTGTCATTTTTTTACTATGGGCACAAAGGCACACATCAAAAATGAAATTTAGTTGCCCGCTCTCAAAGTGAAACACATACATGGCACACACCTAAACATACTATATACAACATATGTAAAGACCCATATCCCTACATATACATAACAAATAAATATTAAATACTGTCCATCTTGAATATATAATGGAAGGAGGAAGCTTCACAAGGTTAATGCCGTATGGAATGAAACTATGGCTGAATCTGGATGGTCGTGAAGAGGATGTGTAGTGTCCCAGATAATCTTACGGACCCTGCTCAAGCAACGCCTCTGTGCTATGTCCTGGATGGGAGGGAGGGAACTGCCAATGATCTTTTTGGCCATCCTCACCACTCTCTGCACCGCCTTCCTGTCTGAAGCAGTGATGCTTCCAAACCAGACTGTGATGCTGTATGACAGGATGCTCTCGATCATCCCCCTGTAGAAAGTGGTCAGGACAGGGGAAGGAAGATGTGCTTTTCTCATGCGACACAGAAAATGCAGATGCTGCTGTGCCCGCTTCACCAGTTTCTCACTGTTGAGCAACCAAGCCAGCCTACTCGTTAGCTGCACACCCAGGAATTTGATGCTGGTAACCATCTCCACAGGTGAATCATTAATGCACAGAGAAGTGTGGCTGTGCCTGATATGGCTGAAAATTCCCGCCCTTGGGAGTGAAGTACGATGGGATGCCTCAGCAGCTGGGGTTTTTCCTAGCCCATGTCCTGAGCTACATGGAGGAATATGGCCGAGATATCCCCAGTGACAACGGATGGTGAAAATTGTAACCACGGCCCTGGGTGGCGGCTCTGCATAACGCCGATGCCCCTGAGCTGCAAAACTTCAACCACTTCATGGCTGCCCTGAGGAGGAGATTTAAGGACCCTTTAGCCAACCGGAAAGCTAGAGAACACATGAAGACAGTGAGGCAAGGTCGTTGCCCAGTAGCCGAGTATATGGAGGAATTTAGAAACCTGGCCAGCTGACTTAACTGGCCAGAAGATGTCCTAGTGGGCCATTTCAAGGATGGGCTGAACGACGTATACCATGCCTGCATCCCTAGGGGAGATCCAGACTGGCTCCACGACTGGTGTATCCTAGCTGAAGAAGCCGAAATTGACCAAGCCCGAAGGCAGCGACACCTGGGGTGAACCTGGAGATGCTCCCCCTCAAGGGGAAATGGGATGCAGCAAAACCACCCTCCATGACACCACGCTCAATGGCTTGCTTCAAGTGTGGTAAGGAGGGGCACCAAGCTGCGGAGTGCCATGCGAAAACTCCCGTGCGAAAACCTGACCGAGCCGGGGGGGAAACTGAGAAGACCCCACAGTGACCGAAAGAGACCACCATGAAGAGCACTGAAGTTGTTGAGGTCCAAACCCCTGGAATCCCAGGGGAAGGAACTCTGGCTCCAGCTGGAAAACCACCCGAATCCTCTGACAGAGACTCTGAAGATGAACCCCTGGTAAGTGGACCCATTGCACCCTTCACCAAAACCATAGAACTGTTGAGTCCAGGGATGCCGAGCAAGGTAACCCTGAACATCCTAGTGGAATCGGGTTGCACCTGTTGCCTCATGAGCCCAACTTTGGTGGGGAACCTAGGAATCCCAGTGAGGAGGCTGAAGAAGCCAATTTCATTTGGCCAATTAGATGGGTCCATCGCAGGGGGGATCCCAGCCACCCTTGCCACCCAGCCAATCCAACTCACAATGGGGAATCACACAGAGATTTTGACTTTTATAGTGACTCCAGGCATGGAGTGGCCCCTAATCTTGGGGTTGACATGGTTGAGGAAGTGGAATCCAAGGGTGGACTGGAGGACCAGAGAATTGAGGTTCCCAAAGCAAAAGCATGCCGCCCAGGGTGGAAGCCGAACGACAAAGAGAAAAGGAAACCCCGAGGTAGTAGCAACGGCGAAAGATCAGGGGTTGGAAGCAATACCTGAGGAATACCGGGATTTAGCTGAGGTGTTCAGCGAAGAGCGGTCTGACGAGCTGCCCTCCCATCGGCCCACAGACAGTGCCATTGCAATCCTACCAGGGGCCAAATTACCTAAGCCCAAAATGTACTCAATGACCCCCCAAGAACTAGAAGAACCGCAGAAGTTCATAGAAAAAAAATTAGCATGAGGCTTCATACAGCCAGCAAGATAAAAAACGGCGGCTCCAGTTTTATTCCAGAAAAAGAAACACGCATCTCTTTGCCTCTGTATAGATTACACAATGAGTGAAAACAATATCTACCCTCCAGCACTAATGAAGAATATGCTGGCCCACCTAGCAAAGAGGAAAATATTTTCAAAATTAGACCTAAGGGAAGCATATTACTGAGTTGGATTAAAGAAGGGGACAAATGGAAGACGGCATTTAACTGCCCCATGGGCTGCTTCCAGTTTAGGGTGCTCCTGTTCGGACTGCAGGGAGTGCCAGCAGTCTTCATGCAACTAATTAATGAGGTCCTCCAGGAGCACCTCTACAAGGGGATTCTCATGTACCTGGATGACATCTTAATTTTCACTGAAACAAGGAAGGAACACGTAAAGCTGGTCAGGGCAGTACTGAATAAATTGTGGGCCTCTCAACTTTATGCCAAGCTGTCAAAGTGTGAATTCCATAAAGAAAAAATTGACTATTTAGGATACCGCATATCTCACAATGGGATAGAAATGGATTGAGAAAAAGTCAGGGCAGTACTGGAATGGGCACTGCCACACACAAGGAAACAATTGCGAGTTTCCTGGGGTTTGCTAATTTCTACCATCAGTTCATCCCTTCTTTTGCCCAAATGGTGCTTCCCATTACAAACTTGGTAAAAATGAGAGGAGAGGGCAAACCAAAACCCAGCCAACCATTAAAATGGACTGTTGAATGTCAAGCTGCATTCAAAAAGCTGAAAAGCCTTTTCACAGCTGAGCCGGTCCTGAAATACCCAGACACAGAGAAGCCTTTTGTCATACAAACAGATGCTAGTGATGTAGCAGTAGGCGCAGTACTGCTCCAAGAAAATCAAGAGGGTCAACTGCAGCCCTGTGCTTACACATCCAGAAAACCCATGAGACAGAACAGATGTAGGCACTATGGGAGATGGAAGACTATGCAATGCACTGGGTCCTCCTCACATAGAGGCACTTCCTGGAATGAAGTAAAATCCCCTTCCAGGTATGGACTGACCACAAAAACCTCGAAGCCTTAAAAAAAACCCAGAAAACTGTCACCAAAACAAGCTAGGTGGTCTCAACACTTCCACCAGTTTAACTTTACTATCAAATACCTGCCTGGGGAAAAAAAATTCTTAGCAGATGCTTTGTCAAGGTTGCCACAGTATAACAGTACCAAAACAGAAGTGGTGGATCTCCTCATGTCATCGAAGCAATTAGCGGCTACAGTAACCACACGCTTGCAAGCAAAGAAATCAAAACCCCTGCATAGTGAAGCAGGAGCAGAGTTCAGACAGGCTGTGGAAACATCCTCTGCTCAAAGTAACATCCTCTGCTCGATGGATGATGGACTGCTTTGGATGGGGGGGGGAACTATATGTGTCCAAAGCTCAGAGACTGAAATTTTAGTTTAAGAATAGAATATAGCTGGAGAGGAACTTGGAGGACTTCTAGTCCAGCCCCCTGCTCAAGCAGGAGAACCTATACCGTCTCAGACAGGTGAATTTCTAGTCTCTTCTTAAAAATCTCCAGTGATGGAGCGCCCACAATTTCTGGGGGTAAGCTGTTCCACTGGTTGATTGTCCTCACTGTCAGGAAGTTTCTCCATAATTCCAGGTTGCTTCTCTCTTTGATCAGTTTCCAACCATTGTGTCATGGTTCCGATAGATGAAACCCATTAAAGAACTTCAAGGCAAGAATTCTTCCTCAAAGAACATTTTATTCAGGAAACAAAGTATCGGCACTACATAGTTGAACCCAAAACTAGATTCCTTTCCCCCAGATACAAAGTAACAAATTGCAAGTCCCACCCCCACAAAGCAGTCATAAATCACATTCTCCAATTAGCCAGGAGCATGGGCTCTCTCCCCATTTCCTCAGCCCGCCAAAACATTATCAGTTTGTCCTTGAGTTCCCATGGAGCTGCATTGTTATTATGGCTAGCTGAGCTCAAACATTTACCCCATCCCCCCTTCAATACTTAATTTCTAAACAGAACTGCTGCCACCCCCATTGCTGCTGCACTCCCAAGGGTTGTTGACTTCCTGGCAGTGGCGGCGGCATCCCCAATTGCTGCAGGCCCCCCATTGGCTGCTGTGCATTCATGGGCTGCTGCCCCCCCATGGCTGCTGCATTCCTAACAGTTGTTGACCTCCCGGCAATGGCTGTGGCATCCCCAATTGCTGTAGGCCCCACAGTGGCTGCGGTGCCCCAACCTGTTGCTGCCTGACCAACAGGTCGCACAGCTGTTGAATAAAATCTCGCTGAATGCCCAAATTTGAATCTTCTCCCTGCGCAGGCCTTGGGCTTGGGTGGCACAGGCGGTGATGCTCTGGGCTGTGTGATCGATAGTAACGACGGTCAGGGCTCCCACGATACCTGTGACAATCCGGGCTTCCACTGTACCAGTAGTGGCTCAGGCTTTGGTAGTGAGGGCGTCTGTTGGGGCTGTCATTGTAGTCCCGCCGTCTGGAACTATCGCGACATGGCGCCTGTTGGGAGATTGCGATGATCAACGCTGACCAGGGCTTCTCTGGTGGCTGGGGCTCTTGTGTCACGAGCAGCGCTCTGGAGTTCTAGAGGGACGGCGACAACCCAGACTGCCATGTCCCGAGTGGTGGCTGGGACTCTCCTTCCTTACCGGGCTGGAGGTTAGCGCTGGTGGCTTTGAAGGCGGGGAAGCCGCTCACGCTCCATCAGTGGGGCTGGGGCTCCTCTTAGGCACAGATTGGCATCAGCCCCGCCGGTCATCATGTTCACTTGTAGGCGAGGAGTGGGAGAGTTGTTCCCCGCTTCTCACCTCTAGCCCCTTGAATCTTTCTACTAATGTCTCCACCGATTGGCTGCGGACTGCAGACAGGTACTTCCATTCTCCAGAGGTTCCTGCCTGCAGGTTGGCCCCAGACACTTTCGAAGAACTCGTCTTTGGCAGGGCTGCCTCAAGATGCTTGGAGTTTCCGCTGGGCAGGGTCCACTCCAAGGACCAGATCAGCTCTGGCGCCTTCGGTCTTGTCCCCATCTGCCAGGCTTCCAATTTTTTTTTCTCTGCCGGTGCGATGGCTTGCACCCCCTCCACCGAGGCAGCAGCTTCGGCCGGGGTGCTAGTTGCAGGTGCTTCTTCCTTTTCCATGATGAGATCTTCCCTGAGTCTTTGTCAGTCTATCCCTCAATTTAGGGAAGGTTACTGGAACTCAGAACCCCAAGGTGGTCAAGGTAGAAAGGAGTTTTGGGTTAATGTCATGGTTCCGATAGATGAAACCCATTAAAGAACTTCAAGGCAAGAATTCTTCCTCAAAGAACATTTTATTTAGGAAACAAAGTATCGGCACTACATAGTTGAACCCAAAACTAGATTCCTTTCCCCCAGATACAAAGTAACAAATTGCAAGTCCCACCCCCACAAAGCAATCATAAATCACATTCTCCAATTAGCCAGGAGCGTGGGCTCTCTCCCCAGCTCCTCAGCCCGCCAAAATGTTATGAGTTTGTCCTTGAGTTCCCACGGAGCTGCATTGTTATTATGGCTAACTGACCTCAAGCATTCACCCCATCCCCCCTTCAACACCTAATTTCTAAACAGAAGAAAAAGCATGTTAAAAGCGAAGTAAAAATGGCTGCAATTTCCATCAGTTGTCAGAGCAGGAACATCCAATGTTACAGCGTTGACACATTGTTTCTCGTCCTTCCCTCTGGTGCTTTGGAGAACAACCAGGCCCCCTCTGCCTTGTGGCAGCCCCTCAGATACTGGAACACTGCTATCATGTCTCCCCTATTTCTTCTTTTCTTTAGACTAGCCAAATCCAAGTCTCATAGCCGTTTTTCGCATGTTTTAGTCTCCAGGCCTTTGATCATCTTAGTTGCTCTTCTCTGACTTTTTTCCAAAATCTCAACATCTTTTTTGTGATATTGTGACCAAAATTGGCTGCAGTATTCCAGGTGTGGTCTTACTAGAGTTTTATAAAGTGGTAATAATACTTCACATGATCTTGATTCTATGCCTCTGTTTATACAACCCAGGATTGTATTAGCTTTTTTGGTTGCTGCTGCACACTGTTGGCTCATAGTCAAGTAATCATCCACTAGGACGCAAGGTTCCTCTCACAGTTTTGTCCCATCAGGGTTTTGTCCCATCAGGTTTCTGTTATGCCAACTATGTCATACCCTCCTTTGTGTACTATTGCTTCTAGTTCATCCATTTGTATATAAGCATTTAAGACTTTTATGCCTGTCCATGGGTGTGTTTCCTATATCTCCTGATTGTTGTTTGAGTTTTTCTTTTTTTTCATCACTGCCTACCTCATTGTTTGATTTGTTTTCTTGAGATTTGTGATTGGTTTTGGGTTCTAGAGATTCTAGAGATTGGTCACCCTCCCCCCTCAGTTTTAGTTTAAAGCCCTTCTGATGAGTTGGGCCATCCCTTGCCAAGAGACCTTCATGTAGGAAATGCAGTCCATGATCCAGGAAACCAAAGTTTTCTTGGTGACACCAACCCTTTATCCAATGGTTTATTTCTAGAATTCTTTTTCCCCTCAATGGGTGTTGGCCTTTTGTTGGGAGTACTGATGAAAACACTACTTGTGCTCCTAGCTTCTTAACTTTATTGCCTAGTTGTTTGTAATCTCTCACTATTATACTCAGGTTCTTTGTTGTGTCATTCATCCCAATGTGGAGGAAGAGGAAAGGGTAATCTGTGGGCCTATTTTGGTTAGGTTCTCAGCCACATCTTTGATTTTTGCTCCAGGGAGACAGCATACCTCCCTGGATTGTATGTCTGGTAGAGGGATGGTTCTGTTCCTTTGAGGATAGAGTCTCCTATTACCAACACTCTCCTTTCTTTTTTTGGGGGGGGGCTGAAGTCTGGGTTGCTTTTCTGTTTACCTCAGGTGTGTTTGTTTATGTGGCTTTTTAAGGGATATTTGAAGTTGTTTTTTTTGCTAGGTGTCTGCATGTCTTCTTTGTGTGGGTGGGTTGTGGGTCTGCGTGTTTCCACATAAGGGGAGAAATCGATTGCTCAGTTTTAATGGGACTGCTTCTGGTTGGGTAGGATTGGGTAGAAGGGGTTTGTTTGTTGTATGCTGCTTCTTTCTTTGGGTATTGTGTTTCCTTCTCTGTGTGACATACCTCCATTTGTCTTCCTCCAAGGGTTTATCAGTGAGATCAAGTCCTCTGGGAGTTATTTGTTCATTATTTGGTTCAGTTGGGCAACTTTGTCATGACTCAAAGATGGCTGGACATTTTGGATTTGCAAAAATGCTCCATCTGGTAAAAAGACAGTTTTGGTGGCCGTCCATAAAGAAGGACATTGAAAGCTATGTGGCTAGTTGCCCCATTTGTGCAGTGGCAAAATGAAGACAGGGTAGAACATCAGGGCTATTACAGGCAGTAGCAAGCCCATCAGCACCTTGGCGGGAGATTTCCATGGATTTTATTGTAGAGTTACCAGAAAGTGCAGGGAACACAGTTATTTGGGTGGTGACTGACCTGTTCTCCAAACAGGTGCATTTCATTCCATGCACCAAGATTCCCCGGGCAAGACTCTAGCAAAGATGTTTGTGCAACATATCTACCAATTACATGGGGCTCTGTAATGCATGATTTCAGACAGGGAGTGCAATTCACATCAGTTCTGGAGACTGTTTTTGGACCTCCTGGGGACCGCCCAGGGCCTGTCATCTAGTCATCATCAGTAAAAAAAATGGTGGGACAGAATGTTCGAACTCAGTATTGGAGCAATATTTAAAATGCTTTATTAATTATCAATAAGACAATTGGACCGATCTGCTTCCTTTCGTAGAAGTAACTTACAACAATGCCGTTCACTCCAGCACAGCCTACACCCCATTCCAGGTTGCAATGGGACAAAGTTTCAACCCAATGCCTGAATTGCCAGACAATGAACCGACCATCCCCTCCCTGAAGGAATGGACCACACAACTTCAAAATACAAGGCTGGTAGTGAAGAAAGCATTAGACGAGGCTAGGGAAGCATATAAAGCGCAAGCGGATAAGAAGCGGGTTGAACCTAAGCCATTTAAAGTGGGAGAGAAAGTATATTTATCTACAAAATACTTAAAATCTTTGCAGCCGTCAAAAGAATTAGGGCCAAAATTTGTAGGACCATTCCCCATAAAAAGAATCATCAACCCAGTAACCATAGAATTGGAACTATCAAAAAGGTTGACACAAGTTCATCCAGTATTTCATTGTAGCCTGTTAAAACATGAACTGAACTCACCTCTAAAGCCAACTGCAGTTCCCCCTCCCCCACATATTATGGTAGAGGGAGAACAGCATTCTGAGATCAGAGAAATCTTAGATTCCAGGAAATACATGGGTCAACACAATACCTAATAGTGTCAGGATCCAGTTATATTTCCTTTCTATCTATCTCCTCTGATCTAAAACCAATTCTTACCCTTTCCTGGGTCCTGCCATACTCCAAAGGGGGAGGGGGATATGCAGGGTTTTTTTACTACTTTCACTTCCTCTATTCACTACGAAGTAACCTTTTGTTTATTCACCTCTGCTAACCATGACAATGTAACCATTTGCCTCTTATCCTATGTCCCTCTGAACTTCTCTTCCTTCCCGGGCAGCTAGGAAAAGGGGGGGTTGAAAAGATACAGCCCCGGGATCTGGTTTATTTATCCATCATCAAAATAAGGTGTGAGGAGCTGTTGAATGATCGTGTACAACAGAGCCGGATTGATGTTATCTTTCCTTGATTTAACACCTAGAAATCTGCCGGTCTGAATCGCCCGGAAGAACTGTGGGGTGGGGGTTGTTTAGGGACACTTTAAAACATCGATTTGTGAGGGAATCCCTCAGATCCTGTCTATTATGCCTACTATCAATTTCTCTTAATAAAAGTTCCTGTTGGAAGAGATTGTTCCCAAGAGTTTTGCTTTCTTAAGATATGGATTGAAGTGGTTCCTTACATTAGACAGGATCTGCAGTAATAGTCAACCTGGAAGGAAGAACCTTGCTGGGGGACTTTGCAAAAAATACAATGTCAGACGACGAGGCAGAGAAGGGAGAAAACCCCACGGAGAGGGAGCCTTCCCCCCAACCAAAAACCTGCCAGCTGTCGGGATTTGAAACGTCATACTCCTCAGAAGAAGAGGTGGTGGAGATGCGTAACCACAAACCTCAGTGGTCATTGGGAGTTGGAAAGAAAGGCGAGTGGGAAAAGAGATCAAGAAAGGTGACTCTGAGATGGGGCAGCCACCGACCAGAATGGAAGCAGGAGATGGAGAAATCCCTGCATGTTAGCGAAGATGAAGGAAGTAGTGCACAGCACTCGAACTGGATCCTAGAGAAAGCTATTGACATGATGAAAAGAACACTCGGCTCTCTAGGGGAGGAGAATTCTGAGCCCCACGGCTGCACCAGCACCTGGAGCTGCAGCTGGAGAGACACTGAGGGGGAATTGGAACCTGTAGTCCCTGGGACATCCACTGATCCAGTAGCAACCACTTCAGCAGCCCCCACTCCCCGCCGACCCACAGATGGTGATCAGGATGGAAGACCATACCACCGACAGCGAAGGCACCGATCCATTCAAAGACTCCTGCCACTGGATGCGAAATTCAAGGGGGAGCCGACACGCTTGGGGTTTTTCCTAACCCAAGTCCTCAGCTACATGGAAGAATATGGGCGGCACATCCCCAGTGACAAAGCCCATATCTGGATCATGCAATCTGCTCTGGATGGACCAGCCGCAGATTGGGTGGTGAACTTGCATGATTCCGATGCCCCAGAGCTCAACGACTTCAACCGTTTCATGTCCTCTCTCAGAAGGCAATTCGAGGACCCCCTGGCTGATCACAAAGCCCGCAAAAGAATCAAAATGGTGAGGCAGGGCAGACGCCCAGTAGCCAAATATACACAAGAAATCTGGACCATTGCCAGCAAGCTGAACTGGCTGGAAGACATCCTCCATAGCCATTTCAAAGATGGCCTAAATTACGACCTATATGATGCTTGCCTGCCCCGGTGGGACCCACACCAACTCGATGAATGGTACGTCCTGGCAGAGGAAGCAGAGATTGACCTACTGAAGAGGCACCGCCGAGGAAAACCATGGGGCCGCTTGCCACCTGAGCCAACGCGCGAGCCAGCGAAACCACCAGCTATGGCCAAGAAGCCAACGGGCTGTTTCAAATGCGGGAGACAGGGGCATCGGGCCGTAGAATGCCGCTCGAAAGTCCCTCAACACAACCCAGACTGATCACCAGCCAGGAAGTCCGGGAAGTCCCCAGCCAAGCCAAAGGAACCCACCATGAGAGCAATAGAGGCTGTGGAGTCCCCAACCTCTGCACAACATGGGGAGGGAACTCCAGCCTACACCACTGGGCCGGTGGACACTTCAGGCAACAGTTCGGAGGGCGAACCACTGGTAAGTGGATCCATCCCACCCATCCTCAAGAGAGTAACTGTATTAGCCCCCTCCATGCCCGAAGCTGTCAAAGTGAAAGCCTTAATAGACTCTGGCTGCACCCACTGCCTCATTAGCCCAACGCTAGTGGAGAATTTGGGCATTCCGGTGAGGAGGCTGGAACAACCAATCTCATTTGGCCAGTTAGATGGATCCATAGCAGGGGGGGTGCCAGCTACCCTAGCCACTTTACCAGTCTACCTATCCCTGGGAAATCATGAGGAAGACATAACATTTGTAGTGACCCCAGGCATGGAATGCCCAGTGATCCTAGGACTGGAATGGTTAAAGAAATGGAACCCCTGGGTAAATTGGAGGATGGCAGGAATCAATTTCCCGAAAGAGGACCCTACGGAGTCCTACCAAAATTAAGAATGGGAAAAGCATCAATGGGAGAAGAAAAGGGACTACCCGAAATACCAGAGGAATACTGAGACCTTGCTGAAGTATTCAGTGAGGAGAGGGCGGATGATCTCCCCCCTCACCGACCCACGGATTGTGCCATAGAATTCAAGCCCGGGGCAAAACTCCCAAAACCCAGACTATACTCCATGAGCCCTAAGGAGAAGAAGGAAATGGAAAGTTTCATAAATAAAAACCTAGAAAGGGGGTTCATCGAACCTGCCAAGCCTAAGGTGACCGCCCCAGTCCTCTTTAGAGAGAAGGACAGCACTTTACGCTTATGTGTGGAATACCTCCTATTGAATGCAATCAGTGAAAGCAACCTATAACCCCTACCCCTCATGAAGGACATGTTATCCCACCTCTCGAAAGGAAGGATTTTCACTAAACTAGATCTAAGAGAAGCGTATTACTGTGTTAGAATTAAGGAAGGGGATGAATAGAAAACCGCATTTAATTGCCCAATGGGGTGCTACCAATTCAAAGTTTTGTCATTTGGACTACAAGGGGCCCCCACAGTATTTATGCAGTTAATCAATAAGGTATTAAGGGAGCACCTATTTAAGGGGGTCCTGGTTTATTTAGACGACATCCTTATCTTCACCGAATCCAAAGAGGAACATGTCAACCTAGTCAGAGCGGTTTTAAAGAAACTGTGAGCTGCCCACCTATATGCCAAATTATCGAAGTGCGAATTCCACCAGGAAAGAATAGACTACCTGGGCTATCACATATCCCCACAGGGCATTGAAATGGACCCAGAGATGGTCAGAGCAGTATTAGAACGGACACCACCTCGCACAAGAAAGCAGCTGCAAAGTTTCCTGGGGTTCGCAAACTTTTATCGCCAATTCATTCCCTCATTTGCCCAGATAGCCCTGCCCCTCACGAACTTACTAAAAACAAAGGGAGAAGCCTCAGTGAAACCTAGCCAACCATTAAAATGGACAATGGAATGCCAAGAGGCGTTTGAGAGATTAAAGAGACTTTTTTCTGTCGAACCACTACTGAGGCATCCAGACATCGATAAGCCTTTCATCATACAGGCGGATGCAAGTGATGTGGCAGTGGGGGCTGTACTATTACAAGAAAACGATGAAGGAGTATTGCAACCCTGCGCGTATACATCCAGGAAACTCACCAAAATGGAACAGCGCTGGCCCGTGTGGGAGAAAGAGGCATACGAGATATGTTGGCACCAGTTCCTTGAAGGGAATAAAATACCTTTTCAGGTGTGGATAGACCACAAAAACATGGAAGCCTTAAAAACACCCAGGAAGCTCAACCCCAAGCAAGCCCGCTGGTCCCAGCAATTTCACCAATTCCACTTTACGCTCAAACACTTGCCGGGGGGGAAGAACTTTTGGCAGATGCACTGTCTCGCATGCCCCAATATAACAGCACGCAAGTAACCGATTCTAAACCACTTGTGACGGAACCACAACTGGCAGTGCCAGTAACCACCAGAGCCCAAGCTAATTTAAGACCACAGCTGGGTAGCCAAACCAGAATCGAATTCCGAAAAATTTGGAAACAGATGAATGGTTCCAAAAAAATAGACATGTGTGCACAATCAAGGATGGACTGCCTTGGGTGGGGAAAAATTATATATACCAACCACCCAGCGGGGCACATTCATGCAGCTGTGCCATGACACAAAATCAGCAGGGCATTTTGGATTTGTAAAAACATTACACTTAATTAAAAGGCAATTTTGGTGGCCATCCATGAAAAAGGACATAGAAAATTACGTGGCCAGCTGCCCAACGTGCGCGACTGCTAAGAGGTTGCAAGGGAAATCGCCCGGACTGTTATAACCAGTGGCGACTTCCTCAGCCCCCTGGAGGGAAATAGCCATGGATTTTATAGTGGAATTACCAGAAAGCAATGGGAATACTGTCATCTGGACGGTCACGGACTTGTTTTCCAAACAGGTGCACTTTATCCCTTGCCAAAAGATTCCCACCGCAAAAGCCTTAGCAAAACTTTTCGTGCAGCATATTTACAGATTGCATGGGGCACCCCAACGCATCATATCTGATAGGGAAGTGCAATTTACGTCTGCATTTTGGAAGGAATTTTTATCCCTTTTAGGGACCACTCAGGGACTGACATCTAGTCATCATCCTCAGGCAGAAAAAGCGAACTCAGTACTTGAGCAATACTTAAGATGCTTCATTAATTTCCAGCAATCGAATTGGATGGACCTACTCCCTTTCACAGAAGTTGCCTACCATAACGCAGTCCACTCCAGCACAGGCTACACTCCTTTTCAAATAGCTAACGGTCAATGTTTCAACCCCATGCCAGAATTAATCCCAAACAAACCAGCAATCCCATCACTGAAAGAGTGGATAGAACAATTACAAAACACCTGGCCAATAGTTAGAAAAGCCTTAGACGAAGCTAGGCAAGCATACAAAACACAAGCAGATAAAAAAAAGAGTTGAAACCACACCATTCATTGTAGGAGAAATGGTATATTTTGTATACAAAATACCTAAAATCCCTACAACCTTGTAAAAAACGTGGACCAAAATATATAGGACTTTTTCCAATTAAAAGAATCATATATCCAGTAACAGTAGAATTAGAATTACCCAAAAATCTCAGGCAAATACACCCAATCTTTCACTGCAGTTTACTGAAAAGAGAACAACAGTCCCCCTTACGGTCAGAAATCCCCCACCACCACCTCCAATCATGATGGAAGGAGAACAACACTTCGAAATAAAAGAAATCTTAGACTCTAGGAGATATCACGGGACAACTCAATACCTAGTAGCATGGAAACACCTCCCCTCCTCACAAAATGAGTGGGTCCATAAACGTCATGTAAGAGCCCCGAACCTGTTAAAGAAGTTTCATACAGAGTATCCTAACAAGCCAGACTAACTTTTATACCTGTTTTGTTTTCTCTACAGGTGGATCTCTCTTATTTTTAAGGTGGGCAGGATGTCAGGATCCAGTTATATTTCCTTTGTATCTCCTCTGATCTAAAACCAATTCTTACCCTTTCCTGGGTCCTGCCATACTCCAAAGGGGGAGGGAGATATCGGTTTTTTTTTTACTACTTTCACTTCCTCTATTCACTACAAAGTAACATTTTGTTTATTCGCCTCTGCTAACCATTACAATGTAACCATTTGCCTCTTATCCTATGTCCCTCTGAACTTCTCTTCCTTCCCGGGCAACTAGGAAAAGGGGGGGTTGAAAAGATACAGCCCCGGGATCTGGTTTATTTATCCATCATCAAAATAAGGTGTGAGGAGCTGTTGAATGATCGTGTACAACGGAGCTGGATTGATGTTATCTTTCCTGGATTTAACACCTAGAAATCTGCCAGTCTGAATCGCCCAGAAGAACTGCGGGGTGGGGGTTGCTTAGGGACACTTTAAAACATCGATTTCTGAGGGAATCCCTCAGATCCTATCTATTATGTCTACTATCAATTTCTCTTAATAAAAGTTCCTGTTGGAAGATATTGTTTCCAAGAGTTCTGCTTTCTTAAGATGTGGATTGAAGTGGTTCCTTACAAACAGCTTGGCAAAACCTTCCTTCTTCTCAGAACGAGTGGGTTAATAAACGATATGTCAGGTCCCCAAATCCTTTTTGTCTTCCTTGCATATATACTCTTGTGCTTTTGTTTTGCGGCCTGCCATTCTGCTGGGGGGGGGGGATATTTGCTTTTGCTTGGGATAATTTCGCTTTCTACTTTTCCTCTCCAGCCTCTATCCACTTGAGAAAGGAATGTGTCTCCATTATCAGGGTGACGGTTACAGAGAAAAGAAACTGGAGAAGACCTTAAGATGCGTGCCAACTGTGCCAGTTCCCACATATCGTGCCACCTGTGGATTGGCTGGATTTCAAATGGACATTATGACTTTGGTGAGAGGAGGAATATTGCTGGTTTAACTATACCATTTAAGTGGGATTTTCCCCAGATTTCACCTTGACTTCCCCTAACCCCATGGTGGTGAACCTATGGTACGTGAGAAGTTAGAAAGTCTGATGGAACTTTTTTTTTTTTTACCGATAGTGCCAGAAACATGCGACGAAGGCTGAGAAGCGAACGGAGAAACGGAATGCAGCTGAAAGGCAGGTTAGTAAAAAAAACGTTGAACATATGTTTAAGTGGGGAAAAGTTAGAGGGAGAAGGAGGGGGAAATAAAGAGGGTAGGTCAGGGAAGTTTTACTTTTTTCTCTTTGCTGGAGCAAGCTGGAAGAGGCAAAGGGGGCAGAGAAGGGGAGGATTATGTGGAGTGAGGGCAGACAAAGACGAGGAGAGTAGAGGAGGGAGGTCCCTGCAAGTTCCAGAGCGAGATTGACCGCCTCCACACCACGCAAGCTGCTGTTACCAGGGGCTGACTACCATCGTCGTACGCAAGCTGCTGTTACCAGGGATGGACTACCATTGACTTATGCAAGCTGCTGTTACCAGGACTGATTACCATCACCGTACAAGCTGCTGCTACCAGGGACCAACTACCATTACCCCCTGTAAGCTGTGACTGCCTGAGATCGACCATCATTATTTCACATGAACTACCACCGAGAGAGATCGACCATCATCGCCTCATGTGAGTGGCTGCCGACCGTGATTGAGCATCACTGCACTATGTACCTCTGTTAATCAGAGGTGCCAAAGTGAGAGACCTTGGACCGGCAGCCAGGTCAAGAGAAGGCTGGGGGGGCGGACTTTAGCAGTCCTTATGGGGGTGGCGTTACACACAGGGACTCATCTGGGATTTCCTTTCCGGCCTTTTCTCTTTTTAGAGGGGGGTGCGGATGGCCTCACGTAGGGATAGGAGTCAAGTGAGCAAAATGGACTCCAACACCGTTACTAAGTGGTGTGAGGACCAGAATAGTGAGGTAAAGTCGAGTGTAATAATTGATGTCCCTGGTGATATTTGGCCAGATGAACAAATTCTACAGACATTGAAGACTCTTGTCCCTCACCAGAGGGTATATGTGGTGGACACAAGGGTGGACCAGGACTTTCCCCATTTTTATATGCTGTTGGAGTGGAAGAAAAGTGTTCCAGAGTGTTTTCAGGTTGAGAGACTTCAATTGACTGTGGATACTAGGGCAGGGGTGATATTCCCGACTGTTTGGACCACGCTCTTGGCTAAACCATTGGGCAAAAAAAAGGAGACATGTGCTTTGTTTACTGTAGGGACACCTGAGGCAGGTTCTGTGCAGGCTGGGGGAAGCCTGACCTCCATACAAAACTTGACTGGCAGCTATTGCATGAGGGCTGGGTATAAGAAACTGCGTATTTTCTCAGGGATGCAACCAGTACCAGAGGGGATGGAAGAATATGAAACCTGGAGGGAGCAGGCAGTACAAGCAGTTGAAGAGTGGGATATACCAGATGCTCAAAAGAAGCAGAGGGTCAGAGAAAGTTTAAAGAGCCCTGCCGCAGAAGTCTAACATTGAGCCAAGGGCATTTTACTGTGCATGACTACCTCTCCCTATTGCATGACGAATTTGGATCTGCTGAAACAGTTTCTAGCTTACTGTTTCGCTTTGAGCATGTGTATCAAAAGAGAGGCAAAAATCTGTCTGAGTATATAAGACGACTGAACAAATTATTATACCAGGTTGTGGAAAGGGGGGGGGGCTGGATCCAACTGAGGTGGAGCAAGTCCAGATGGAGCAACTTTCCCAGGGTGCTTGATTCCAGTCTGGAATCAAATAAAGACTGAAGCTAAAGGGAGTATCTGGGGGTATCATGAGCTCATAAGGAGAGTTAGGGTGACGGAAGTGGTAGAGAAGGCCAAAGAGGCTACAGCCGATTTATCATCAGGATGGCCCCCAGGCACGGGAGTGAGGAAGGGTGGAGAGGATGATGATCAGATGACAACTATTCAAGCTCAGATATCAAACTTAACCAGGATGATGGCCTCGTGGATGGCAATGGGTGGTCCGCCTCCAAATGGAGGTCAGGCCGGACCAGCCAGTGGGGGGATGGGCTCTCCCACCTCAGCCGACAATCCGGCAAGGTCAGTGATTTGTTACAACTGTGGGGGTGTAGGACATTATAGGCGTACTTGTACAAAACTGTATAGAAGATCAGGGAATTCAGTTCAGTCGGGAAACTATCGAGGGCCCCAGTGAGGGAGCCAACTGGGTGCCCAACAATATCAGCTAGCCCCAGTCAAAGGGGTGACCGAGGGCAGGTTTGGGTGCCAACTCCTGATCCACTTTGGGAGTGGATCTCCCCCAAAGCTCCCATCGGCGATAGGGGTGATGGGAGCATCGTTTTCAGCAAGAGACCCCCCATAACTTAGAACACTCCGAAGTCAGAGTGATGCCCCAGCAACAGTCTTTGGGGACTCAAGTACGGACCATTGAACCAGATGCTGTGTCCCTCACTGCCAAAATTCCTAAACAGCTGGTGGGCCCCGCCCCAATGGTGCCAGTACAAGTGGAAGGTATTTATATGAGGGCCCTCTTGGATTCAGGTGCACAAGTGACATTATTATATCGGGATTTTTATGATAGGCACCTGACGCATATACCCATACAGATTGGGCGATTTGAAGATTTGGGATATTGGAACCGAGAAGTTCCCATATGATGGGTACCTGCCCATCCAGCTAACATTTGGACCCTCTGTTGCTGGGTATACAGAGACTTTTGACACCTTGGCCATTGTGTGTGCCCACCCCCCAGGAGATAGTTCAGGGCTCATTGATTGTGGGAATGAATACCAATTTAGTTAGGCATTTGCTCACCCTGATTGTCCCAATAGGCAACAATTCGGTTATAGGGGATGTTTATCCCACACTGCAGACAGCATACCGACAGTTGATGCGAGAGCAACAGGCCCCAGCAGAGGGGGTGGGACGATTGTGGAAATTAGATCAAGCGAAGAGAATACTACAACCAGGGGAGGTGGCATGCTTGCGGGCCTCTGTTAGATTAGACTTAGAAGAGCCTGGCCCTTACCTCATCCTCGAATCTGATCCTAGAAGGCAGAATGCCGGAGTGGAGGTAATTCCAGAGGTGGTCTCTACAAAGGCAGGCCAGAGGACGGATTTAAGTTGGAGTCCGGAATATTACAAACCTCCCTGTGAGGTTGAGAGATCAGATGTTGTTGGGGCAGGTGAGCCCAGCCACCCCAATTGTGCCTCCTGATACTAGAGAAAAGACTGAGGGTGAGGTTTTAACAGATCAGTTCTATCCTAAGAACATGCAGCTTTCCCAAGAGTGGCAAGAGAGGGCTAGAGACCAGCTTTGGAGGTGGCAACACCTGTTCTCAAAAGATGAGTTTGATGTGGGCTGTGTTAGGAGCACTCAACATGTAATCCGTTTGCAGGAAGATAAGCCCTTTCGAGAGAGATCCCGGTGGATTCCCTTGAGTGACTTAGATGATCTTAGAGCGCATTTAGTGGAATTGAAGAGGACTGGGGTCATCAGAGAATCTTGAAGTCCTTATGCCTCCCCCATAGTGGTGGTCCGGAAGAAGAATGGATCCTTGAGAATGTATATAGACTATCGCATCTCAGTCGGAGCATCATTCCAGATCAGTACACAACCCCTCGAATAGAGGATGCTTTGCAGTGTTTATCGGGGCAAAGTGGTTTAGTGTGCTGGATTTAAGGAGTGGCTATCATCAGATTCCCATGCACCAAGAAGATAGAGAGAAAACTGCTTTCATCTGTCCCTTGGGGTTTTATGAATTCAATCGAATGCCTCAAGAGTTATCAGGGGCCCTGGCGACCTTTCAGAGGCTTATGGAGCAGACGGTAGGGGACATGAACTTGATAGAGGTGTTAGTCTACCTAGATCCATGGTGGTGAACCTATGCCATACGTGCCACAGGTAGCATGCAGAGCCCTCTCTGTGGGCATACGCGCCATTGCCCCAGTCCAAGGCCTTAAATCCCGTCCATGAGCAACCTGCATCAAAATCTCCCCGGGCAAGTGGCTTTTTAAGCTGGGTTTTATAAAACCTTTTCGCTTTAGGCCTCTGCTGCCATGTGCAAAAAAATAAAGTTCAATCAATCAATCAATTTCAACTTCTCGTGGGAAAAAAAAGATCTCGCAAAGTTGGAATTGATTGATTGAACTTTATTTTTAGTCCCACACAGCAGCAGAGGAAGCATCGGAGCTGGAAAGAAGGTGCCGCATGGGGGTGGGGGGAGCGGCGGGAGCAGGGCGCTCCATGCGAGGGGTGGGGCAGGGCCTACGCGTACCACCAGTGGAAGTTTTTTTTGGGAAAAAAAGGTCAATCAATCAATTCCAATTTTGCGATCTTTCACGAGAAGTTGGAATTGATTGATTGACCTTTCCCCCCCCCCCAAAAAAATCCTTCCTTTGTCCTTACAAGCGGCGGCGGCGGATTGCGAAGGAGAAACAGCAAGGGGCTGGGAGTCAGGTAAGGAAAGAAAGGCAATTTCTGGGGGGAGCGAGGATTTCTTTTCTTACCTGCCCCACTTGTTCTGAGGCCTCTTTCTGCTCAACCGCGTTGCTCTTGCCAATGGCCCGGCCGCCCATTTCAGCAGCCTCCCTCCCTGAGCCTCTGGCGATCCACCTGCTGCTTTGGTGGCTCCGTAAGCAGAGCTGCGAACTGTAGGCTCTGCCTACAGAGCCACCAAAGAGCCACCAAAGCTGTAGCTAAATGGGCAGGTGAGGGGGGAACTTGCCCCACTTGTTCCACGGCATTGCAGTGGCATTGGGCGCAATACGCGAGATGGCAAACAGCCGCACCACCATTTGCCACCTCCTGCTCAATGCCACTACCATGAGGCTGCAGAACAAGCTGGGTGGTGGTAAGAAACCGGTATACCACTTCCTTACCTATGCCCGGTTTGTTCTGTGGCCTCATGGCAGCGGCATTGGATGCGACGCATGAGGCGGCAAATGGCCATGGTCGGCAGCAAACAGCCACGTTGCGCTGAAACCGGCTGTTTGCCGTCTCGCGCATCGCACACAATGCTGCTGCCATGAGGCCGCGGAACATGCCGGGTGGTGGTAAGAAACCGTATACTGGATCCCCCCTCCCCTACTCTGCCTGCTGCTGGAGGGCTGGCCTGGTATTTGCAATGGGCTGCGGAGCCTCAGAGTGCACCAGTCGAGGGGCCGGTAGGCTGTGGCTGCTCACAGACACAGTTGGCCCCCATGCACTCGCTGTATGCGGGGGCCGATGGTGTCAGGCAGCAGCCGCCCCGGTCCCTGCCTTGCCTTGCCTTGCCCTGCGGCAATGGCACCCCTGCCCTACCTGGTCTCGCCTCACCCCGCAGGACGAGCCTCCTGCCCACCGTCCCACCTGCCAGAGACCCCCTGGATCTCCCCCAACCCTGCCCAGCCCCCACAAGCAACATCGAGGTGGCCACACCCACCCAGTCTGCCATGACCACTGCAGCCACGCCCACCCAGTGGTCACACCCACCCACTAGGCCACACCCATCCAGCACCCGACGATAAGTGGGGTTTAGGTTGCAGTTTGGGCACTCGTTCTCTAAAAGGTTCGCCATTACTGACCTAGATCAGGGCTTTTCAACCTTTTCACCCATTGTACTACTTTTAGGATAAGGCAATATCTGAGTACCACCAGTCGCCCAGCAAGGTGTCAAAAACATGATGACCCCCAAAAAAGGAAAAAAATGATGAAGTACAGGTAGTCCTCGACTTACAACAATTCGTTTAGTGACTGTTTGAAGTTACAACGGCACTGAAAAAAGTGACTTATGACCATTTTTCACACTTATAACTATTGCAGCATCCCCAGGGTCATGTGATTTACATTTGTATGCTTGGCAACTGATTCATACTTATGACGGTCACAGTGTCCCACCTTTTGCAACTGTTTGTCAAGCGAAGTCAATGGCCAGGGGGGCGTGGCCAGCTCATCACTCAGGTTGCGGGGTGCCTGTGGGGGGTGCGGGTGGGGATGTGGGGGGGATCCGTGGGTCTCTGGTGGAGGGGGTGGGTGCCTTCCTTCCCTCCCTCTCTCCCTCCCATTTTCCCTTCCTTTCTTTCTTCCTTCCCTCCTTCTTTGTCCCTTCCTCCTTCCCTCCCTCCCTTCCATTGTCCCTTCCTCCCTCTCATTGTCCTTCCCTCCCTCCCTCCCTCCCTCCCTCCCTTCCTTCCCTCTTTGTCCCTTCCTCCTCCCTCCCTCCCTTCCATTGTCCCTCCCTCCCTCTCATTGTCCTTCCCCTCCTTCCTTCCTTCCTTCCTTCCTTCCTTCCTTCCTTCCTTCCTTCCTTCCTTCCTTCCTTCCTTCCTTCCTTCCTTCCTTCCTTCCCTCTCTCTTTGTCCCTTGCTTCCTCCCCACCCTCCGTGCCCAGGAAGGGACAAGGGGAGGGAGACAGGCTGCCAGTGCAGCTGGTGGCTGTGCTGCCAGTGGCCATGGCGACATGCCGAACCTGCCTGTGCGTGCGCAGAGGCAGAGGCAGAGGAGAGCTCCTGCCCAGCTAACTTGCTCACACTTCACCGGAAAACATGCTGCTTGCTAATTTAGCGGAAGTGCCAGGATCAGTGCCGGGCTCCAGCTGATCCGCGCTTCTGCTAAATTAGCAAGCAGCATGTTTTCTGGCGAAGCACGAGCAAGTGAGCTGGGCAGGAGCCCAGGAAAGCAGCTACAGCTGATTCGTGCTTCTGGGCTGCTCCGCAGAAGCGCGGATCAGCTGTAGCTGCGCGCCCTGATCCTGGGCTCCTGCCCAGCTCACTTGCTTGCACTTCGCCGGAAAACATGCTGCTTGCTAATTTAGGAGAAGTGCCAGGATCAGCGCCGGGCTACAGCTGATATGCGCTTCTGGGCAGCTCCGCAGAAGTGTGGCTCAGCTGTAGCTGCACACGCCGATCCTGGGCTCCTGCCCAACTCACTTGCTTGCGCTTCTGGAAAACATGCTGCTTGCTAAGTGAAGCCCCAAGATCAGCGCCGGGCTACAGCTGACCCACGCTTCTAGGAGCTGTATCAGCTGTAGCCCGGCGCTGATCCTGGGGCTTCACTTAGCAAGCAGCATTTTTTCCACAAGCAAGTGAGCTGGGCAGGAGCCCAGGATCAGTGCCGGGCTACAGCTGATCCACGCTTCTGGGCAGCTGGGCAGGAGCCGTTCGCTTGCTAGCCCTTCCCCCCAAAACACACCACTTGTTCACTCACCCTTCCTCTCTCACTGTTCCTCCAAAGACAGGCCACTCACTCTGTCTCTCCTCACTGCTTCAGTAAGAAAAGCCTCTTCTCTTCTCTCCGCCCTCCTCCTCCTTTTCTCTTCTGGGTGCACCGGAAGCTCCAATTACTATGTCGCCACGAGGCAGATCCTGGGGATTCTGCCAAGCTCTGATCTCCTCCAGGTCTGTGTGCCTCCGCTTTAACTGGTTCCCTTCCCCACTCCAATTAGCTAGGGCTCACGTACCACCAGCCAGGTGGTAAAGTACCACTGGTGGTATGCATACCATGGGTTGAAAAGCCCTGACCTAGATGATATTATTTTCTTTGGTGAGACTCTTGAACAGCATGAGGAGCATTTGGAGAAGGTATTGACAAGGCTCCATGAGGAAGGGTTGAAGCTGTCATTGGAGGAATGTCAATGTTACCAACCATCTGTTACATATTTGGGTCATGTTTTTTCTGCAGAAGGAGTATCAACTAACCCCGCCAAGCTTGAGGCCATTGTTTCCTGGCCTAGACCCCAAAATGTGGCCGAACTGTGATCGTTTTTGGGGTTCTGTTCATACTATCGGAGGTTTGTTGAAGGGTTTGCAAAGATAGCTTGTCCTCTTAATGATTTGCTAAAGAATGAAGAGGTAGAGGATGCGCCTGAACCAGGCCCATCAAAATAAGGGGCCCAGGAAGTCTCGGGAATCTATTCAGGAAGAGTGGACTGGGCAGTGTGAGCAAGCCTTTGACCAGCTGAAATGGAGGCTTACAAATGCCCCCGTGTTGGCTTATGCAGATCCTAACCAGCCATATGAACTACATGTTGATGCTAGTCGGGATGGTCTTTGGGGGGTATTGTATCAGGAGCATGACAAACATCTGAAGCCCATTGCATACATCAGCAGGGGTCTAACTGTAGCCGAAAAGAATTATCCCACCCATAAGCTAGAATGTTTGGCACTTAAGTGGGCGGTAGTAGATAAATTAAAGGACTACCTATATGGGGCAGAGTTCAAGGTTAAGACAGACAACAACCCACTCATGTACCTGCTCACAACCTCCAAACTCAATACCACAGGGCATTGGTGGCTAGCTGCCCTTTCCAGATTCAGGTTTAGCCTGAGGTACCAGCTGGGTGTGAGGAACAGGGATGCAGATGCCCTGTCAAGGAGACCTCACAATCCAGGGGTACATGTTGGAGAATGGGTCTGATTGACCTCCGATGGTATTCAAGCGTTGTATCAGGGGGTCGAGCACCAAGTTTGAGGAGCAATTTGGGGCAGAGGCCGTAGGGGTCACTACTGCAGGTGTTCCTAAATTGTATTGTAACCCCATTCACATTAGAGGGGAGGGTATGTTTGTTCTGACTAAGAAAAATTTGAAAAGAGATCAGGCGGAAGACCCCCTTTGTGGCCTGTCTGAAAGGGCTTTGAGAAGTGGTCAGCGAGAGGCTTTACTCACCAACCCGTCGAAGGGAGCCTGAGTGTTGTATAAGGAGTGGGACCTCTTACAGCTGTGGAATGGTGTGATTTATCAGAAAGGCCCTTCTGATGGGCCCGAGGAGAAGTGGCAACTCTTGCTTCCAGAAAAACATAGGGAGGCAGTATTGACTGCGCTACATGACGAACATGGACATCTGGGGCCAGAGATGACCTTTAACCTAGTGAGGGACTGGTTTTATTGGCCTTGTATGAAGGCAGAGGTTGGGGACTATTGTTGATCCTGTCTGCGTTGTATCCAAAGAAAGACCCTACCTCCCAGGGCTGCACCGATGGGCCATCTGCAAATCTGGATCTAGTTTGCATCGACTTTCTCTGCCTGGAACCGGATACAAGTGGGCGAGGAAATGTATTGGTTGTGACTGATCATTTCACTCATTATGCACAAGCCTTCCCAACAAAGGATCAGCGTGCCACTATGGTAGCCAAAGTACTTGTAGAGAAGTTCTTTGTACACTATGGGCTACCTCAGTGCATACATTCCAACCAAGGTAGAGATTTCAAAAGCAGGCTTGTCAAACAACTATTGGACATACTGGGCATTCGAAAGTCACACACTACCCCCTATCACCCACAAGGAGACCCACAGCCTGAGAGGTTCAATCATACCCTTCTTGATGCTGACAGCAGAACAGAAGCAACATTGGACACAACATATTTCTACTGTTGTACATGCATATAATAGCACGAAAAATGATGCTACTGGGTATTCTCCATATTGACTGATGTTTGGCAGGGAGGCTCGACTGCCAGTAGATATAGCATTTGGCATTTCAATGGATGAGACCTGATTTAGGTCACATTGTAATTATGTACACAGGTTGAGGAGGAATTTGAAGATGGCATATGAAAAGGCTTTGGTCATTGCAGGGGTTCGAGAAGAGAGAAATAAGAGGAACTATGACCTGAAGGTGAGAGTTCAGGATCTGCAACCTGGCGATCGGGTATTACTGAGAAATCTGGGCCTCCCTGGGAAGCATAAACTGGCAGATCGATGGGGTTCTCAGCTATACATTGTCAGTGAGAAGTTACAGGGAGCTCAGGGCCATTGAAAGCATGGCATCGAAATCATTTATTGCCTTTAAACAAGGCAATATGAGTCTCTCAGCCAGCAACTGAACCTTGCTCAACAGGGAGAAGATCAGAGACTCGAGCACAACCCGATCCACCCGTGGAAGGAGAAGAGGAGGACTCTGAAGGAGAAGAGGGTTGTATGGGTTGGTTGTGGTCATTGGAAGACATTGGAGCCACTCCCCCTGTATTAGATACTGAAGTGAGGCTTGAACAGCTTAGACCACATGCCCCTGAGTCTGTACTTAAAGCTTGGGAATGGGGAAAAGCTCTCAGAGAACCTGAGGTGGATGAGCAGTCTGGGGAGCTGCCAGGACAGGAGGAAGGGCTAGAGGAGTCTATAGAGATAGGCCCAGTTATTCCTGCTCCACAACTGCCAGAATGAGAGAACGGGCCTCCAGCCCCGGGGATCTTTGGAGGTGGAAGGTTACAGGAGGAGGAACCTCGCATTATTGCCGAGCCCAAAGTACAGAGATCAAGATGGGTGAAACACCCAATTAGAAGACTGGCATATGATGCTCTGGGCCACAGCACAGAAGAAGTGATACTCACTGCTAGATGAAATTCTGATTTACCTCCGGACATCTCAGATTCCCGGTAACTGTTTTTTTATTCTTTGGGGGACCAAAGAATTTTTGGGTGAAAGGAGTGTGTAGCGGAGCTGGGGTGAGAATGGGGTTGGCTGAAATGCTTTGCGGGAGCCCTGCTAATCCGGCAGGGAAATGAGGAGCTCCAGCAGCTGCTGTTGGGCTGGGGGCAGGGGTGTGGCTCTGAGGAGGGAAGAAAAAGGAGGAGGAAGCCGACAGGGTAGGGAGAAGAAGGAAGGTGGTGACTTTGGGACGTCAGGAGTTGGTTCTGTGGAGAATTAGCCAGGTGAAGAGAGAGAGTAAGAAAGTGGGGTTCGTGTCCTTTTTCCTTGTTTTTTTTTATCCGGGCAAGCCGGAGGGAGAGGGGGGGGAGGTGAAGCCTTTTACTGTCTTTTTGTTATGGGCAAGCCAGACGGGGAGAGACAGAGAGAGAGGGGGGGGGTGAAGCCTTTTACTGTTTTTTCGTTGCGGGCAAGCTGGACGAAGGGAAATAGAGTGGGTAGGTCAGGGAAGTTTTTATTTTTTCCCTTCACTGGAGCAAGCAGAGGAAGAGCGAGGGAAGAGTTTGAACATATTTCTAGTAGGGAAAAGTTAGAGGGAGAAGGAGGGGGAACTAAAGACGGTAGGTCAGGGACATTTTACTTTTTTCCCTTTGCTGGAGCAAGCTGGAAGAGGCAAAGGGGGCAGAGAAGGGGAGGATTATGTGGAGTGAGGGCAGAGACAGATGAGTAGAGTGGAGAAGGGAGGTCCCTGCAAGTTCCAGAGAGAGATTGACCGCCTCCACACCACGCAAGCTGCTGTTACCAGGAGCTGACTACCATCATCGTATGCAAGCTGCTGTTACCAGGGATGGACTACCATCGACTTATACAGGCTGCCTTTATCAGGACTGATTACCATCGCCATATACAAGCTGCTGCTACCAGGGATGGACTACCATCGACTTACGCAGGCTGCTCTTACCAGGACTGATTACCATCGTCGTATACAAGTTTCTGTTACCAGGGACTGACTACCATTGACCCCTGTAAGCTGTTACTGCCTGAGATCGACCATCATTATTCCACGTGAGCTACCACTGAGAGAGATTGACCATCATCACCTTGTGTGAGTGGCTGCCAACCATGACTGAGCATCACCACACTAGGTGCCTCTGTTAATCAGAGGTGCCAAAGTGAGAGACCCCTTGGACCGGCAGCCAGGTCAAGAGAAGGCCAGGGTGGGGCAGACTTTAGCAGTCCCTACGGGGATGGCGCTACAGTACTTTTCTCTCCCTGTTGTTGTTTTCTTTCTCTCCAGGTAGATCTCTCATTTTTTAAAGGGGGGCGGCATGTCAGAACCCTATCTTTCTATGGGCATGGAATTTCTTATTTCTTTTGGGTTCTGCCAGTCTCCTGGGGTGAGGGGGAATCTTGGGGTGCTGATGTGTATTTCCTTTGCTCTGGCTCTTGCTCTATCTTCTTTGATGTTTCTCTAACGGGGTGAGAATGGAATGTGCCTCAGGCCATCTGCCTTATCTCCGGGTGTGGAAGGAATGGCACAGACACCTAACAGCCTTGGAAGCAGTGCCTTATCACTCTGTTCCCACGGCGATTTCACACCTGCGGATTGGCCTATTTGAACCATCTGGATGGACAGTTGGGGTGGGGTTACTATGGACACTTTTGACTGCTCAATTCATGCGGGAAACCCTCAGATCCTGCCTTCTATTCCTGCTGTCAACATGTCCAATAAAAGTTCCTTTTGAAATGAAGCCATTTCAAGAGTTCTGTTTTCTTGGGAGGACTGATTGAGGCGGGTCCTTACAGTTTCCTTGTTAAATTCCCTTTGTCAATGGGGCTATGAAATTTCCCGTGGTAAAGCCCAGCTCATCTGACAAGAGGTTCAGTATGTTCTATCACAAGGAACTAGAAAGTTATCCCCGGAAAGGATCCAGGCTATGTGCCTCCTTAGATACCTGCCACTATGCGCCAGTTTCGGGGTTTCTTGGGAATGGCAGGTTTCTGCCGTATGTGGATTTCAAACTTTGCTCAAATGGCTAAGCCCTTGTATCAGGCCACCACAGGCTCAGACAAAGAACCCTTTGAATGGTTCAAGGATTGCTAGGTGGCATTTGATAACATTAAAACTGCTTTTAGTAAATGCTCCAGCCCTTGGCATTCCTGATGTCACTAAACCGTTCACCTTGTTTGTTTCAGAAAGCAAAGAGGTAGGTGCTGGAGTCTTACTCAGACCCTTGGTACTTGGTCTCATCCAGTAGCCTATTTCTCCAAACAACTTTATCCTGTTGCTCAAGAATGGCAGGCATGCCTTCGGGCTGCCACGACTGCTGTTCTATTGGAGGCTGCTGAACAATTAACCTTTCCACTTCCACTTCCACAGTGGAAACACCTCATTCCATCCAAGACTTGCTAGCATCCAAAGGGGGCCATTGGCTTACAACCTCCCATCTGGAGCGGTATTAGATTGCACTCCTTGACAACCCACAAGTTCATACCGTGCAGTGGCAGGTTCAATCCAGCAACCTTTTTTCCCAACTGGAACAGAATGATGATCATGATTTTGTGCAAACTATTATAGAAGTGTTTTCTGGCCAATTGGATTTAAATGACCGGCCACTGGGGGATGTGGATAGGGACCTGTATACTGACGGCAGCAGTTTTATGAGTCAGGGAGAAAGGCTAGCTGGATATGCTGTGGTCACATTGGATCAGGTGGTAGAAGTAACAGGTATCCCTGCAAGTATCGCAGTTCAAAAAACTGAACTCATTGCCTTGACGAGAGCCTTGGAATTGTCAGACAGTGCAGTTGTTAATATATTAACAGACAGTAAATTTGCTTTTAGTGTTATACATGTCCATGGAGGAAGTGTGGTTTACTCCTTGTAGAGGGAGCATGGTTTGCTCAATACTCAAGGCACCCCTATTAAATATGGACGAGATGTCTTAAGGTGCTGGAGGCTGTTTTGCTCCTGCGCAAGGTAGCTGTCATGCATGTGAGGGCCCATGGCAAGGATGATACTAAACATGGATAGGGAAATGCCTTGGCTGACCGCACAGTAAAGTCTGCTGCTTCAGGTCCCCTGTCCCCTTGGTATGTTTGTGCACTCATACCTTTGTATTTGCCTGTGCTGGCTCTGACATACACCTCTCAGGATAGGCACAGAGTTTATGAGATGGATGCTGTTAAACCAGGGAATTGGTTGGAGGAGAATGGGAAATGCCTTCTCCCTGAGCATGAATTATGGGCCCTCTTGAGAGAATTGTATGCTAGTACTCATTGGGGTTACAAGGGCATGGCTGAATTTCTTATGAAAGGCTATATTTGTCCTGAAATCTATGACAAGGCTCTCACTACAGTCAAGCAATGTGTGATTTGTTAAAGGAATAATCCTGTAAAGACTATTAAATTCCCCTTGAGGAGGCTTAGGGCTGGACATGCTCCTGCTAGTTTTGGGGGAGTTGATTTTACTGAGTTGCCAAGGAAACAGGGTTTTAGATACTTGCTAGTTTTTGTGGATGCTTTTTCTGGATGGATTGAGGCCTTTCCCTACCGTACTAACAAGGCACGTGGGGTGGTCAAGGCCCTCCTGAAGGAAATTATTCTGCGTTTTTCCTTCCCATACCAAGGCATTGGCTCTGACAATGGACCCCACTTTATCTCTAACATTACCCAGCAGGTAGCTCAGGCCCTAGGTATTGATTGGCAGCTTCATTCGGCATACTGGCCCCAATCTTCAGCACGTGTGGAGAAGGCCAATGGCTTTCTTAAATGTCATCTTGCCAAGCTTGCCCAGGAAACACACCTCACTTGGTTAAGGCACTACCACTTGCTCTTTTGCGTATGAGAACCACCCCTAAGCAACCTCTTGGCCTGTCCCCCTTTGAGATCATGTATTGTCAACCCTTTCTTTACCATTCTTCCTTATCCACTTCCCTCCCTGTTTTTGGAGACCAGGCTCTCAGGGGATACATGCACTCTCTTGCTAATAATGTTTCTTCCATTTCACAAGCTGTTCAGGCCCTCCATCATCTGGGATTTGATCATCCACTCCATCCTTTCCTTCCTGATGATTGGGTACTTGTCAAGTCCTGGACTGATTCTGGCCCTTTGGCTGAGCGCTGGAATGGCCCCTTTGTTGTTCTTCTCACTACTCACACGGCAGTCAAGATTGCTGGGATTTGTACTTGGATTCATCACACCTGCCTTCACTCTTCTTCCCCATCACCCAGTGCTGAGGATCCCCAAGTTACTTGGACTATAGCCTCTGGTGCTGAGGATGATCTTGTGCTGAAGCTTTTGTTTTGAGGACAACATTGACCTGTATGCCGGGATGTTTTGGTCACTGTGCTACCTATGCCCACCAGGCTTATCAGGCTGTTTTCTCTCACCGGCTCCCTGCCTACTTACATCACAGATGTCGCTCCTCTCTGCCTTGGTTGCCATCTTGTTCATTGTTTGACTTGTTAATTTCTTCTTTTCTGTTACTCTAGTTGTTTTCTTTTCATACTCCATGTTTCTCTTTCTTCCTTCTTTCTCCTGTGGAGCTTGATCTGCCCTTACAGCGGGGGATTATGGGAAGGGTGGTCAAGTTCGTGGTCAGGTTCTGGCCATGGTCAAAGTATGTGACATGACTATGGGGACAGCATGTGTTGCTGCTGTGGATTGGTATGGGTCAGATTGTAATCGTATACATTGCTGGGACCCTCCAAGAAAGCACTCCCCTGTTGCTTTGCCCCCCACTATATCTTGCCAAGGAAGGTCTCCTCTTACCCATGGTTGGGAGGCCCCTTCTTGAGTATCTCAACCTGGAAAGATAGTTCTAGGATTTCAGCCAGTCAAATGTTTAACCATACCATATAGGCATTTACACAACTCAATAAGGAACAAGGAGTAATAAGGGAAGTATTATTACGGAATCGCCACAATATGGTACTGGCAGCAAAAGGTGGGATGTGTGCTCACATTGCTGCACTTTTACCACTGATTATCAAGTTAATATTAGTCACACCATCCATCTCATGGAAGAGGGAATCAGGAATTGCTCTAAGGATCTGGGGATTTCCACTGGTGCTGTATGGGGAGTCTTCAGTGGTATATTCTCATTCTTTCAAACCTGCAATGACCTGACTGAAGCCATCTTGTTCATTTTTGGTTGCCACAAGATTGGAGGGAGGAGGTATGGGAAGTTCTATGCTAGCCTAAACAATTCTCTGTCCCGTGGGAATCAAGGTCATTTCTGTTCTCTCAGCTGGGGAGTTGAGCCTAATGTCGGAAAGCCCGCCGAACTATTCTATTGGGAAATGTAGTTGATTGCATAGATTTGGGGTGGGAATTTTAACTTTGTAATACTGTTGCTTTTGGAGGGAACTTTAGTCTTAGTTTCACTTTTGATCGTGCCGATACTTTGTAACCAATAAACATGTTCTTAGAGGAAAACTCAAGCCTTGGAGTTCTGCTTTAATTGGTCTCATCTATCCGAACCATGACACATTCCTTACCAGTTGGCTCCCAGGATGGGGATGGTTTAAGGAATTTTCATTGGTCTTCTCTTTGTGATTTTCCTTGTTATCTTTTTCTGTTGCATCATTCACTGCTTGCCCCTAATCACCTCTGCCTGTCCTAAACATTATGGCCCACATACTGCAGAAGCTTATCCTGTGTCTATCCAATTTGATGATCATACTTCTGAACACTGCTCAAATTATGTTCACCCTGAATCAGGGGAAAGCAGAGAAAGCATAGATTGTGAATATGTGCAGATGGCCACGCTATCTTAGGGTACTTGCACAGTCATGGATGCAGAATCAGGAAGGTCAGCAAGGAAAACACCCAATGTCCCAAGTCACCCAAGAACATGTAGTGTCTTTAGGGAAACACCCAAAAGGAATATTTTTAGCTATTTCTGCTTTCTCCTTTCTTATCTTTGGTGAGCCAGCCTTTCTGGGCGAAATCTTTATCTTATGTGTGCTAGCTTTGCTGGGTGAATTGCTTATGTAATCAAAAAGTATAAACACAAGGATTTCTTGTCATTTGGGGCTTCCTCTTTTTAGAGGGGCCCATCTTTGTTCAGCTGAATAAACACATAAAGCTTACAGGCAACTTCTGGTCTCTTGCATTTGTTACCAAGCCACACCTCAGATCCTGCACATCTTTAAATAAATTTCATCCAAACTCTTGATGTTGAAGGCTTTCTAGAAACAATGCTATAATCACCCTTTTCTGTATATTTCAAACAATACAAAAATTACATTGCTGGAAACATGTAATTTTCTTTTTTCTTAAACAGATTGAAGAGAGACCTCATGAATACCGGACTTGTGGTTCCAAGCTGTTTTCAATCAGTAAATAAACAATTGAACTCAAAACTGATTTAAAAGATGAGGTTTGGTCAAACTTTGAGTCTATGTAAGTCTACTTTAATGGTCAAAGCATGATGTAACCTCCAATTTCCAGCTAAATCACAAATGATCACAAAAGCATCTGTTTCTGTCATCAACTCACAAAATAAACCCAGCTATCTGGAGTTCAAAAATCTCTCTTTAATCCAGAGCAAATTTTCGGCTCTCTGGATTCTGGATCCAGTTGCCTTTTGGTCACAATGCCTTCCAGTATGAGCAGGACATCAATTTGCTAGTCTCCACAAGAAGCAAATCCTCAATACTGCCCCTCCTCCTCCACCTCCTCCTCTATTGCAGAAGGACAGACTAAAAATTAGAATCAATGAGTCACATGGCATTCTGAGCCATTTCAGCTTTCTGTTACATTTAATATTCTTTTCTAATCATTTGGAGTTTTGAAATAATTCTTAGCTCAATATGACACATTAAGGCTGATTTTGTTAGAACCTTCACAAACTTTCTTGTTATTTACAAGGCCTCTTCCCCGACAGTATTTTCCTGTCCTTCAAATTCAGATTGGGTAGATAAGGTTCCCAACCCCCAGTCCATGGACCAGTACCAGGCTGCGGCATGCCAGCAACCAGTCTGCACAAACAAGAAAAGCCCCATCTGCGGGATGCAGGCAGCACACACCCTCAGGTCCACGGAAAAACTTTTCTCCACGGAACTGGTCCCTGGTGCCCAAAAGGTTGGGGACCTCTGGGTAAACACATTGCAGATCCTAGGTTTAGGAGATAGATAGACAGACAGACAAACAGACAGATGTTTAGCTATATATTTATTTCAATGTTCCTTAGTTGTGTTGTGTTTTGTTCTGAGGAAATAAATTATTGTACAAAAATAACATACTAATTTTTTTTAAAAAAATCAAGAATTAAAAAAAATACAAATCCAGCATGAAATCAGACTTCAAAATTCACCTTCACTCTCCCCTTGAATATTGGAATTGAACACATTTTCTTGGAAAGCAGTGTGTTGCAACACAAGCCAAGTAAACTCTGGAGGTGAAGCAAGTACAAATAACTGATATGATTTCCCCAAAATGTGGAACCTCTAAAAATGAACAGAAAGATCTTCGCTGATGGTTCACTAGCAAAGCATATATATGACTGTGACCTTTAAGTATTTTCCTCAGGGCTGCTTTAAAATTTCTTTTGACATATGAAACTATACTCTGAATATGGATATTGAACTTTGTCCTACAATTGAGCTTGGCTGAGAACCATGGCAAACAACTGTATCTCTTTTTACCGCCACTATAATCTGCTGATTGGAATTGCTAAAGGTAGGAATCCCCATCCCATTTTATATATTAAAGGCATGTCACACTTTTTTTGTTATCCTTATGTTCTGTTCCTTCTCCAGATTGTAATAAATTACATAGTCAAAGTGCATTTTATTGGAATAGCAATCTGAAATGCTATATCAAATATCAAAATGTTTTTTTTAATTAAAAAGACTGAGTAGGTCTATCATAGATGAAGTCATGTACTGATGTTTCTCTCTATAGTCAGAGCTGCAAAAAGGTCCCTGCCAATTAAGTTATTCTTAATAGGTAGATTACATAAAAATATATACTTGTGCAATCTTGTTCACTACATCTTGAAATTGTAGTTTTGGTTTTTTTTTGTTTTAATATTGCAAGCCAAGAAAGGAAACTGAGACCTGAGGAAGGGAAAAAATAACCACAATTTGTGCACATCTCTACTGCATTTCTGACATTTAATGATAGAGTTGCTTTTAAACTGAATCTTGGGGCACATCCAACATCACCTAGAGGTCAGTTGGAGGTCAATTAGACTAAAAATCCATTTGACTTTGTGTACTCAAGAGAATGATACTCAATCTAGAATTGAAATCTTTTAGGGGCTAGTTCTTATATGAAGTGAGGCTGTTCAGATTTAGTGTCATTTTGGAGATGAAGCAGACAAATTCAGTTCATCTGGAAGCTGATACCAAAGATCTTACATCAAATATTTATATATATAATCAATCTTTAAATCTACTTTTGTTCTTATATATGTAGTATTACCCCCTCAAGGGCCGCCAAAGCCCAGGCCCTCCTAGCCCTCCCCCTTCAGTCTTGCTCACAGCCGTGCCCTCAAACGTTGGCAACAATGTCCTTTTAGCGGGAGCTCATGCAGAGTGGAGAGATGACAGGTTCTCATTGTCGAGGGATTCACAGGAACAAAGATGACCCTCCCCAACCACAACAGTCAGTGCATGTCAGTACTTAGCAGCCCCAGGCAGTCGTGGCAATAATAGTCAGTAGTTTATAGTAGCCATTTGGGACACAAAAGGGGTGGGGAAATCCTCCGGCTCCAGGCAGCAACGGGGAACGCGAACGAGGGCAGTTGACACTCCGCAGCCACAGCTCGCTCCACAGATGCAGCTCCCGACAGCATCCACAGTCACACAGGTGATAGTAAGCAAAGTTCGGATGGCCGCTGGTCTCCGAAACCATAGCGACCAGCCTCTCCTTTCCTTCTGTCGAGCTCGTAGTCCCAGGTCTCTCTGTGGCAATTCCCCTTCCCCCCCTCCTTTATTGTTAAAATCTGAATCTAACACTCCAGCAAACTTTCTCTCTACCCATTCTCTCTCTTCCCTCCGCTCAGGATATTTCCCCCTTGTGGAGGAAGCAATAAAACTCCACTTTCTCACTCTCTTTCCTTCCCTCTCCTTTAGAGAGAGGGAATCAACTAAAACCCTCAAATTCCTGTTCGGCTTCACCTGGTCTCTCCCTGACTACAGCAACAACCACCACACCCCCTTTCTCCTTTTCCTTTTCTCTTCTCCCCCCCCCATCCATGCCTGCCATGCCCAAACCGGCCACAGCTGTCCGAGCTTCCACTTCCCTCTTTCCGGCCAGGCTCCCGCAAAGTCTCTCAGCCAGCTCCGCTACACACTCCCCCCACCTAAGAAATTTCTTTGGTCCCCCAAAGAATAAAGGATTCTCTACTAAGCATCTATATCATCCGGGAGCAATTCAACTCTCATTTCATGGTAGGCATCACCCTCTCTGTACTATGACCCGAGGCATCGTATGTTAACCTCTTTACCGGTTGTATCACCCGCCTTGGCCTCTGCACTTTAGGCTCAGCAATATCGCAGGCGCCATCCTCTCATGGCTCCCCACACCCAGAGGCACCTGGGACTGACGGCTCCGCCTCTAATTCTGGTAATCGTGGGACATGTGAAGTAAACAGTTCCATCTCTACCAGCTCCTCTAACTCTACAATCTCCGGGGTCAATGACCCCCTCTGTCCGTTCCATGAGCCTTTGAAAAGTTGTTGGAGCCCTTGACAGCCCTTGAGGCATTTGATTAAACTCGTAGAGCCCCAATGGGCAGATAAAAGCAATTTTTTCCCTATCCTCAGGATGCATGGGGATCTGGTGATAGCCACTCCTTAAATCCAGCACGCTAAACCATTTTGCCCATGACACTGCAAAGCATCCTCTATTTGAGGAATTGTATACTGATCAGGAATAGTCCTCTGGTTAAGAGTGTGGTAGTCTATGCACATTCTCAGGGACCCGTTCTTCTTCCGGACCACCACTATAGGGGAAGCATAAGGATTTTGGGACTCCCTAATGACCCCTGTCTTTTTCAGCTCTGCTAGATGTTCTCTAAGATCATCCAGATCGCTTAAGGGGATCTGCTGAGATCTCTCCCTAAAGGGCTTGTCCTCCTTCAATCGGATTACATGCTGGGCACTCCTAGCACAGCCCATATGAAACTCATCCCTAGAAAATATACATTTCCACTTCCAAAGCTGATCCCTCGCCCTCTCCCACCATTCAGGAGGAAGCTGTGTATTCCTGGGGTACAACTGATCCATTGAAATCTCCCCCTCAGTTTTTTCCCTATCATCCAGAGACCCAATCGGGGTGGCTGGCCTCACTTGCCCCAACAACATCCGATCCCTCAACCTTACAGGGAGGCTCATGATATTCTGGACTCCAACTGAGATCCACCCTTTTGCTTGCCGTAAAACCCGTGTGGAAACTACCTCTGGAATTAGTTCCATGCCACCACTCTGCCCCTCTGGCCTGGGTTCAAGAATAAGATACCGGTTCCTGTAGCAGTGCCTGCGGTCAGGCAAAGAGTATGCTCTCTTTGCCGACCGGTTTCCCCCCGCCGGTAGACCCTGGACAGGGTCGAAAGTCGCCCCGGAGAGGCGACCACCGTAGAGGAGGGCACTCGTTGATAGCGATCCGAGCAATCACCTTTGGGCCGACGGGGAAAAGATCGGCCAGTAACATGGCCGATCACTCAGCTGCTCTGGCCGAAAGTCACAGCAACATCTAAGCAAAAAGAACCACCGTGGAAGATCCGGGTGAGACCTTTCCTTCCCTCTTGATACTTTACTCATTTCCCTGTGAAAAGCTCTTAGAAATTACTTCCCCCCCTTGAGAAAGCAGCGTTTGAATACTTGGGGAAAGAGCTGTGGAAAAAAACCAAAAAACTAATTTTTATTGTTTATTTGAGCGGCTGGAATTCGGGGGACCCTGAAGAAAAAAGAGAAGAAAAAAATTCTTACTGTGACTCTCTTTCTCTGCTTGCTTGTTTTCAGCTTAAGTGGAAACCTTTAGGGAGGGGGGTGGAGTGTTCTTCTTCTTCCCCCCCCCCTCTGAACAGTGCTATCTACTTTAAAAAAAAACAAACGCTACGGCTTCTGGCCGAATTTATGTGGATTGCACAACTACAATCTAATTCGGAATTTGGCGTGAAGCCCAGAAAGCGCCATTGCAACATTGTAACTATCGCCCAGACGCTTGCATTTCTTTTGGAACTTGTTTAAACTTCTGCCTGCTGTTTTTGATTTTATAATACAAAGTATACTCTCCTGAAAAATGGATTTTTTCGCTTTAGGATTACAATATAATAATTGAGACACCAGTTGCTATTATTTATTTGGATTATAAATTAGATATTCATAATATTGATTGGGACTTTTGCTGTTTTTATTTTTGTACTTGCTTTTTCCTATTTTTGTTTGGATTTTATACTAAAAAAATGAAGAATGGAATCCCACTCACAACTTAACTATGGATTTATATTAGAAAAAATCTTGGAAACGAAGGAGGAATTAAAAGAACATTTTAGAATGCTTTGGAAAAGGGAAATCCCAGAGTTAAAAACTGAAATTCAACTTATTGGATATGATACACAACTAGGTCTACAACTTAACGATATGGAGGAAACACATTCACAATCTATTGAAGAGGAAGATACTACATCTTATACACAAATGATGGAGACTTTGGATGACCAAAGGCAGAGTTCAACTAAAACATCTATAATTTTAAAAGCAACAGGAACAGACTTTCAGATACGAGACGTTAAAAATGCTGACAACATGAACAAACAACGAACAATCACCATATTGATTAAGACTGATTACATAGTCCAGACAACATTGGAGAAAAGAGAAAAAGACTATGACTGGATTCAATTGTAGAAAAATGTGTATGGTCAAATACTATGGAAGGAATTAGAAGCCCTATTGTGGAAACCTGCTTGGCACAAAAAGAAAGCTAGAATTAGGTTTAAAAGTTAGAGCTAAAATTTTATTGGATGGGTAAAAATGGCTTTTAGAGACTTTGACTGAACTAATATGCTTGAGATTCCTAAGGTTCAAGACTTTGATCTGAGTTAATATTGATGTAAATTATTGATTTGATTATGGTCCGGATGGCAAGATGGAAAATTGGAAAATCTAAAATTAGGAGTTGGATAGAGATTGGTGAAACATTTAACTATGATTTATAAAAATATTTGATAGAGTACAGGAAATAGAATATAGTTGAGAGATATTAAAATATATATATATAGATAATAGGCATATTATAAGTCTATTTTAGAAACAATTATTGTCTTATTATTTTAGGCTTGAATGTAAAATGGTTTTAAAACAGAGAACTATAAACTGAACAATTGGAATAATATGTATATCTTAAAAATAATCTATACTATATGGGTATCCGAATTGTATACTATATGTTTATATAAGGCTAAATTGGAATATGTTAATTGTGAGTTAGTTAAGCCTGAAAACGGGTGGAAATATTATTGATATTGTGTGTGGTTTTTTTTTCTATTTGTTTTTTCTTTCTTTGCTTAGAGAGGGAAACTTTAAAGAAGTAATTCAAATTGTCTATGTATGATTATATTTTTTACTTTGTTGTATGGAGTGCCCTATCTCCACGATGAGTTCCAAGCACTTGGTTGTAAAACAAAAAAAATTCAATAAAACTTGTTATATATATATATAAAAAAAGAATAAGATACGGGCCAGGCTGTTCCCAATCCAATCTAACGGAGGCCCTCAAACACACCACTTCCCCTGGTTGTATGGTCCGCTTTTCTCTATCCAACTTCCATAATCACTCCACCCCCTCTGCCGGGGCCTGATGCTCCCGCGCCAAATGCCGGCATACTGCCTGCAGTGCAGGGTGAACTTCCCTTGCAATCAGGTCATCCCCCAAGGGGACAACTGGGGTAAGCAAACATCTAATCAAACTTGTGTTTGTTCCCACAATCAATGAACCCTGACTAACTCCCGAAGGACGGGCGCATACAATAACCAGAGTATCAAAAGTCTCTGTATACCCTGCAGTAGAAGGCCCAAACGGCAACTGTATGGGCAAATATCCATCATATGGGAATTTTTCCATCCCGATACCACAGATCTTCAGGTCACCCAATTCCTGTTTCGCCATATACGTCAGATATCTATCATAAAAATCCCGATACAATAGTGTGACCTGCGCACCTGAATCTAAGAGGGCCTTAATATAAATACCCTCCACTTGCACTGGCACCATTGGAGAAGGGCCCACCAACTGCTGGGGGACCCCAATAGTGGGAGACCCAGTGTCTGGCTTAACAACCCGCACTTGATGCCCCAAAGACTGGGTCCTGTTGCCCTACCCTCTGGCAATTCAGCGGGGCGTAGATTTCTCGCTAATGGGGGTACTCCTATCACTCCCATCTTCGGTGGGGGTTCCCAAGGGAATCCCCTCTTGTCGGGGCTGACTGATATTACCGGGCATCCAGCTAGCTCCCTCACTGGGGCCCTTGACAGTTTCCTGACTGAATTGGGTTCCCTGATCTTCTGTGCAGTTTCATACACTCACGCCTATAATGCCCCACACCCCCACAATTGTAACAAACCACTGGTCTCACTTAATTATTAGCTGGAGAGACCGGGCCCATCCCCCCATTAGTTAACCCAGCCCATCCCCCACTCGGGGGCAGGCCACCCGCTACTGTCCAGGAGGCCATTATTTTAGTTAGGTCCAGAATCTGAGCTTGCATCATTGTTAACCGATCGTTGTCCTCCCTAGCCTTTCCCACTCTTGGGCCTAAGGGCCGTCCCACCCGCAACTCTGCTGTCACCTCCTTAGCCTCCTCTACTACCTCAGTCGCCCGAACTCTCCTTATAAGCTCGTGATATCCCCAAACACTCCCTCTAGCTTCAACTTTTATTTGGTTCCAAACAGGGTCTGAAACCAAAGCACCCCGGGAGAGCTGCTCTATCCTGGCTTGTTCCACCTCGGTTGGGTCTAATCCCCCCCTTTCTATCACCTGATATAATAATCTATTCAGGTGCCTTATATATTCAAACAACTTCTCACCTCTCTTCTGATACATGTGTTCCAACTGAAACAATAAACTAGAGACTGTCTCAGCAGATCCAAATTCATCATGCAGTAAAGAGAGATAGTCATGCACAGTAAAATGTCCCGGACTCAGTGTTAAACTTCTAATGGCTTCTGCAGCAGGCCCCTTCAAACTTTCGCTAACTCGTTGCCTTTTTTGGGTATCCGGTATATCCCATTCGTCAACTGCTTGTATTGCCTGTTCCATCCAGGCTTCATACTCCTCTTCCCCTTCTGGCACCGGTTGCATTCCCAAGAAAGTACGTAATTTCCTATATCCAGCCCCTATGCAATAGCCCCCGTCAGGTTTTGGATAGAAGTCAAACTTCCCCCCGCCTATGTAAATCCTACTTCTGTCATCCCCATGGGTAAAGAAGCGCGTTTCTCCTTCTTCTGGCTTAATGGTTTGGTCAAGGGTGTACCCCATGCAGTCAAAAAGATCACCCCTGCTCTAATATCTTCTGTCAATTGTAAATTTTCAACCTGAAAGCACTCCGGAATACTCTTCTTCCATTCCAGCAGTACATAAAAATGGGGGGAATCCCGATCCACCCTCATATCTATCACATACACTCTCTGATCCGGAACAAGGACCCTCAATATCTGTAAAATTCGCTCCTCTGACCAAACATCACCAGGGACATCAATCATTACGGTCATCCTTACTTCACTATTCTGCTCTTCGCACCACCTAATAACCATGTTAGGGTCCATTTTGTTCCCCTGGCTCATATTTCTATGCGAAGCCAATCCTCCCTTGCAAAAGAGGAAGAGAGAGAAAGGGAAAAAAAGGGGGGGGAAACAGGCAGGGTATCCCGGACAACCCCCCATGTGTAGCATTACCCCCTCAAGGGCTGCCAAAGCCCAGGCCCTCCTAGCCCTCCCCCTTCAGTCTCGCTCACAGCCGCGCCCTCAAACGTTGGCAAAAATGTCCTTTTAGCGGGAGCTCACGCGGAGTGGAGAGATGACAGGTTCTCATCATCAAGTGATTCACAGGAACAAAGATGACCCACCCCAACCACAATAGTCAGTGCGTGACAGTACTTAGCAACCTCAGGCAGTCGTGGCAATAATAGTCAGTAGTTTATAGTAGCCGTTTGGGACACAAAAGGGGGGAAATCCTCCGGCTCCAGGCAGCAATGGGGAACGCGAATGAGGGCGGTTGACACTCCACAGCCACAGCTCGCTCCGCAGAGGCAGCTCCTCACAGCGTCCACACTCACACTGCTGATAGTAAGCAAAGTTCGGATGGCCGCTGGTCTCTGAAACCACAGCGACTGGCCTCTCCTTTCCTTCTGTCGATGCTTGTAGCCCCAGGTCTCTCTATCACAATTCCCCTTCCCTCCTTCCTTTATTGCTAAAATTCTGGATCTTAACACTCCAGCAAACTTTCTCTCTACCCATTCTCTCTCTTTCCTCTGCTCAGGATATTCCCCCTTGCGAAAGAAGCAATAAAACTCCGCTTTCTCACTCTCTCTTTCCTTCCCTCTCCTTTAGAGAGAGGGAATCAGCTAAAACCCTTAAACTCCTCTTCAGTTTCACCTGGTCTCTCCCCGACTACAGCAACCACCACACCCACTTTCTCCTTTTCCTTTTCTCTTCTTCCCCCCGATCCACGCCCACCGTGCCCACACCTGTCTGAGCTTCCACTTCCCTCTTTCCGGCCAGGCTCCCGCAAAGCCTCTCAGCCAGCTCCGCTACATATACTTTGAATTTTAGTGTGTAAACTAGAATAGAATAGAATAGAATAGAATAGAATAGAATAGAATAGAATAGAATAGAATAGAATAGAATAGAATAGAATAGAATAGAATAGAATAGAATAGAATAGAAGGTCTTTGTCCAGCCCGCTGCTCGAGCAGGAGAACCTATACCATTTCAGACAAGTGACTGTCTAGTCTCTTCTTAAAAGCCTCCAGTGATGGAGTGCCAAGGATTTCTGAAGGCAAGCTGTTCCACTGGTTGTCCTCACTATTAGGAACTTTCTCCTTAATTCCAGGTTGCTTCTCTCTTTGGTCAGTTTCCAATCATTGTTTCTTGTCCTGCCCTCTGATGCTTTGGAGAATAGTTTGACGCCCTCTTCTTTGTGGCAGCCCCTCAAATACTGGAATACTGCTGTTATGTCGCCCCCGTTTCTTCTTTTCTTTAGACTAGGCAAACCCAAGTCCTGCAGCCATTCTTCATATGTTTTAGTCTCCAGGTCTTTGATCATTTTAGTTGCTCTTCTCTGAACTTTTTCCAAAGTCTCAACATCTTTTTTGTAGTATTGGTTGCAATATTCCAGGTGTGATCTTACTAGGGTTTTATAAAGCAGTACTAATACTTCATGTGATCTTGATTCTATGCCTCTGTTTATACAACCCAGGATTGTATTAGCTTTTTTGGCTGCTGCCACACACTGCTGGCTCATGGTCAAGTGATCGTCCACTAGGACTCCAAGGTCCCTCTCACAATTACTGTTTTTGAGCCAGGTCTTGCCTAATCTGTACTTACACCTTTGATTTTTCCTGCCTAAATGTAAAACCTTGCTTTTCTCCACATTAACATTCATTTTGTTGGATAGGGCCCATTGTTCAAGTTTGTCAAGATCTTTTTGGATCCTGAGCTTGTCGTCTAGGGTGTTGGCTATTCCTGCTGGTTTGGTGTCATCTTCAATCCGGAGCTCCATTCTCAGCTGCAGAGGCATTTCCTCCAGCCACAGAAGAAGTGAGCTGACTGGACGGGGCTGTCAATGCCACTGCCGCGAGGTGAGACCATGGAAAAGACACCCCATGAAAACCTGGTGCCTCTTTTGGGGGCAAAAAAGAAAAAAAAATATCGGGTCTTATTTTTGGGGAAACATGGTAAACAGGGACAGATTATTTGTTGTGTCACCTAAATCAAATTAACTATGCTCACCTCATTCATTCCAAAAAGGTTGGCATGCTCCAAGTTTCCTCTGTAAGTGTATCATTTGGTAGCATTTAAGATGTATGCATTTTCTGTTGTGGTACCAACCTCTGGGACAACTCAAACTGTGAGATTCAGATTTGGCCTTAATGTCCAATGAGCCTATCTGTATTGAGAATAGAAAATGCACATTGGCCTCAGTTAGGTTATATTTCTTTTGTGGTCTGATTTTCTTTTTTATTACTGTTTTTGATTTTAGTTCTATGCTAGCTGTCAGAGTTGCAATTTGTGATTTGCACAGTCATACACATGAAAGAAAGACATTTGAACAAATGAATATATAATTACTATATCCAATTGTATAGATTCAAAATAGGAAAATAGTAAATTTCAGTTTCAGAAATTTGAACTCCCTTTTGGTCAGTATTATCTAACAAATTTTTCTTTGGTATTAAATTTTTCCTAAAACCATTTCTATTTTTCCCTGTTCTTTTCTGCAGAAACTGTTATAGTTTGTAAATATTCAAAATATAGCTCCAAATCAACCATAAAGTATTTACATGAAAGGAAAAAAAGGGAATGTACTTTGAAAAATATTGCTGTTTCATGTTGTTTGAGCTAGAAACAAACACAGGTTGAAGATTTTATTTCAAATGGGATATAAAATCATTCAGTCGGTTTCAGCGTATGTTACTCTTCTGAAAGTTACTGTTGGACTTTTTATGTTGCTTTTAGAACAGCTACCAATCATATTTCTGTTTCTTTATTGGTGAAGATTGTTGATGTTGATCTGGGAGAATGGATAACAGAGCAGAAGAGATATCACCGTAAACTGAAGAGCACAATTTGCAGCTTAATTCATTGCCTCTCTGATAAGTTACTAGTTTTATAAATAATTAGCTGAGAAATTTAGAGTTCATGTGAACATGAAGCAATTGTATGTCCTAATGCTGTATTGAAGATACAAGGACTGTTAATAGAATGTTTGCACATTTGTATTGCTGTGCATGCTTAACAAACCAGCATGACATTTAAAAAAAAATACATTTGGCATTAATATAGTTGCAATGGAGCTGGCTGAGAGGCTTTGCGAGAGCCTGGCCAGAGGGAAGGAGGTGGAGGTTCGGACAGCTGCGGCCGGTTTGGGCACAGTGGGCGTGGATTGGGGGAAGAAGAGAAAAGGAAAAGGAGAAAGGGGGTGTGGTAGTTGTTGCTGTAGTCGGGAAGAGACCAGGTGAAGCCGAAGAGGCAAAAGGGCGGATCTCGGTTGGAGTCCGGAATATCACAAGCCTCCCTGTAAGACTGAGGGATTGGATGTTGTTGGGGCAAGTGAGCCCAGCCACCCCGATTGGGTTTCTGGATGATAGAAAAAAAAACTGAGGGGGAGGTTTCAATGGATCAGTTCTACCCCAAGAATACACAGCTTCCTCCTGAATGGCGGGAGAGGGCGAGGGATCAGCTTTGGAAGTGGAAACGTATATTTTCTAGGGATGAGTTTGATGTGGGCTGTGCTAGGAGTGCCCAGCATGTAATCCGATTGAAGGAGGATAAGCCCTTTAGGGAGAGATCTTGGCGGATCCCCTTAAGCGATCTGGATGCTCTTAAGAGAACATCTAGCAGAACTGAAAAAGACAGGGGTCATTAGGGAGTCCCGAAGTCCTTATGCTTCCCCTATAGTAGTGGTCCGGAAGAAGAACGGGTCCCTGAGAATGCTGCACTCTTAACCGGAGGACTATTCCTGATCAGTATACAACTCCTCGAATAGAGGATGCTCTGCAGTGTCTGTCGGGGGCAAAATGGTTTAGCGTGCTGTATTTAAGGAGTGGCTATCACCAGATCCCCATGCATCCTGAGGATAGGGAGAAAACTGCTTTTATCTCTCCATTGGGGTTCTATGAGTTTAATCGAATGACTCAAGGGCTGTCAGGGGCTCCGGCAACCTTTCAAAGGCTCATGGAACGGACAGTGGGGGATATGAACCTGATAGAGGTGTTGGTCCATTTAGACATCATTGTCTTTGGTGAGACCCTTGAACAGCATGAGGAGTGTTTGGAGAAGGTATTAACAAGGCTCCATGAGGAAGGGTTGAAATTGTCATTAGAGAAATGCCAGTTTTACCAACCATCTTTCACTTATTTAGGTCATGTTGTCTCGGCTGGTGGTCTGTCTGGGTTGTGCTGGGGGGCTTTCGAGCGGCATTCTACAGCCCGATGCCCCTCTCTCCTGCATTTGAAACAGCCCATTGGCTTCCTGGCCATAGCCAATGGCTTCGCTGGTTCGCACGTCGGTTCAGGCAGTGAGCGGCTCCATTGTTTTCCTCGGCGGTGCCTCTTCAGTAGGTCGATCTCTGCTTCCTCTGCCAGGACGTACCATTTGTCGAGTTGGTGTGGGTCCCCCCGGGGCAAGCAAGCGTCATATAGGTCGTAATTCAGACCGTCTTTGAAATGGCTAAGGAGGATGTCTTCTGGCCAGTTCAGCTTGCTGGCAATGGTTCGGAATTCTTGCGTATATTCGGCTACTGGCCGTCTGCCTTGCCTCATCGTTTTGATTCTTTTGTGTGCTTTGCGATCAGCCAGGGGGTCTTCAAATCGCCTTCTGAGAGAGGACATGAAACGGTTGAAGTCGTTGAGCTGTGGGGCATTGGAATCATGCAAATTCACCACCCAATCGGCGGCCGGCCCGTCCAGAGCAGATTGCACGATCCGGATACGGGCTTTGTCACTAGGGATGTGCTGCCCGTGTTCCTCCATGTAGCCAAGGACTTGGGTTAGAAAAAACCCCAAGCGTGTCGGCTCCCCCTTGAATTTCGCGTCCAGCAGCGGGAGTCTTTGAATGGATCGGTGCCTTCTTCGTCGGTATTTTCTTCCATCCAGATCGCCATCTGCAGGTCGGCGGGTGGTGGGGACAACTGGATCAGCCGATGTCCCCGGGGCTACAGGTTCCAATTCCCCCTCAGTGTTTCTCCAGTTGCAGCTCCAGGAGTTGGTGCGGCCATGGGGCTCAGGATCCTCCTCTCCTAGGGAGCTGAGGGTTCTCTTCATCAAGTCGATAGCTTTCGCTAGGATCCAGTTCGAGTGCTGTGCCCAGCTTCCTTCATCTTCACTTGTGTGCAGGGATCTCTCCATCTCCTGCTTCCATCCTGGTTGGTTGGCCCCCCGTCTCAGGGTCACCTTTCTTGATTTTTTTTCCCACTCGCCTTTCTTTCCAACGCCCATTGACCACCGAGGCTTGTGGTTACGCGCCTCCACCACGTCTTCTCCTGAGGAATCTGACCCTTCAGATCCGGATATTTGGCAGGTTTCCAGTCGGGGCAACGGCTCCCTCTCCGGGGGGCTTTCCCCCTTCCCCGCTTCGTCGTCTGACATGGTATTTTTTGCAAAGTCCCCCGGCAAGGTTCTTCCTTCCAGGTTGACCAATTTTGCAGATCCTGTCTAATGTAAGGACCCATCTCAATTTACATCTTAAGAAGACAGAACTCTTGGAACGGTTCTTCCAACAAGAATCTTTATTAAGAAAAACTGACTGAAGGCATGCTAGACAGGATCTGAGGGACCCCCCCTGACCATTCAATGTTTTAAAGTGTTCCCAGGCAGCCCCACTCCACACTCCTTCCGGTCAATTCAAATTGACAGATGGTTGGGTGTTAAATCCATCGGATCCCAAGCGTTGAAATCTCCCCCCTTTTCCTCGCTGCTGGTACAAGGAGACTTCATAGGGAGTGAGATCAAAGGCTGATGGCCGCATTGTTATGGTTAGTACTCTCGAAGGGAATCCACAGAGGATGTTGCTTTGTAGTTGATAGGGGAAATGCCAGTCATAAACACCCGTGTTTACTCTCCCCCTTTGTAGTATGACAGAATCCAGAAGAGAGTAAGAATTGGGTTTTCTCAGAGTAGATAGCTAGAAATAAAATATAATTGGATTCTGACATGGATTCTGGTGATCGGGTGTTATTAAGGAATTTGGGTCCCTCCGGGAAGCATAAATTGACAAATCGGTGGGGTTCCCAGATGTATGTAGTTGATGAGAAGCTGCCGGGACTACCAGTGTACTGGATACAACCAGAGGGGAGTTCAGGGTCTTTGAAAGTGTGGCATCAAAATCATTTATTGCCCTTGAATGAGGCAATATGAGTCACCCAGTTAGCCACTGTGACTGAGCCCCGCACAGTAGGAAGAAGGGTAGGAACAAGGGTGAAATCCGATTTGTCTGCAGGAAGGGAAATGGAAGACTCTAATGGAGAAGAGAGTTATATAGGCTGGTTGTGGTCAGCAGGGGATACTGGGATCATATACCCCATTGTGGGTACTGAGGTGGAACCAGAACTATTTGGGCCCGATGTTTCTGAACCTATACTTAAAAGTTTGTGAAGGGGAGAGGACCCCTTGGGGACTTGAGGTAGTACATCAGTCTGGGGGACAGAAGGGGTCGCTGACCCCGGAGGCTGTAGAGTCAGAGGATCTGGTAGAGATGGAACTGATTACTTCACATGTCCCACGATTATCAGAATTAGAGGAGGAGCCATCAGTCCCGGGTGCCTCTGGGTGTGGGGAGCCATGAGAGGATGGCGCCCGTGATGTTGCTGAGCCTAAAGTACAGAGGCCAAGGGGGGTGATAAAACCGGTAAAGAGGTTAACATATGATACCCCGGGTCATAGTACAGAGAGGGTGATGCCTACCGTGAAATGAGGGTTGACTTGCTCCCGGATGATATAGATGCTTAGAGAATCCATTATTCTTTGAGGGACCAAAGAAACTTCTTAGGTGGGGGGAGTGTGTAGCGGAGCTGGCTGAGAGGCTTTGCGGGAGCCTGGCCAGAGGGAAGGAGGTGGAGGCTCGGACAGCTGTGGCCGGTTTGGGCGCAGCAGGTGTGGATTGGGGGAAGAAGAGAAAAGGAAAAAGAAAAAGGGGTGTGTGGTGGTTGTTGCTGTAGTTGGGGAGAGACCAGGTGAAGCCGAAGAGGAGTTTGAGGGTTTTAGCTGATTCCCTCTCTCTAAAGGAGAGGGAAGGAAAGGGAGAGTGAGAAAGTGGAGTTTTATTGCTTCCTCCACAAGGGGGGAATATCCTGAGCGGAGGGAAGAGAGAGAATGGGTAGAGAGAAAGATTGCTGGAGTGTTAAGATCCAGAATTTTAGCAATAAAGGAAGGGGGGAAGGGGAATTGTGATAGAGAGACCTGGGACTACGAGCATCGACAGAAGGAAAGGAGAGGCCAGTCGCTGTCGCTTCAGAGACCAGTGGCCATCCAAACTTTGCTTACTATCACCGGTGTGAGTGTGGATGCTGTGGGGAGTTGCCTCTGCAGAGCGAGCTGTGGCTGCGGAGTGTCGACCGCCCTCATTCGCGCTCATTACTGCTTGGAGCCGGAGAATTTCCCCACCCCTTTTGCGTCTCAAATGGCCACTACTGACTATTATTGCCACGACTGCCTGGGGCCGCTAAGTACTGTCACGCAGTGACTGTTGTGGTTGGGGCGGGTTATTTTTGTTCCTGTGAATCCCTCGGAGAACCTGTCATCTCTCCACTCCGTGTGAGCTCCCGCTAAAAGGACATTGTTGCCAACATTTGAGGGCGCGACCGTGAGCGAGACTGAAGAGGAAGGGCTAGGAGGGCCTGGGCTTTGGCGGCCCTCAAGGGGGTAATGCTACATAGTTTTGCTTTAATTTATGCACTGTTAATGTGTGATGTGTTAATAGAAAACAAATTGCTTGGCTTCCGGTTTGCAATCGCGGCACGGGCGGATGGGCGGGGCGATCGCTCTCTCCGCCATCCGGTTTTCTCCCGCCGGGGGACCCTGAAAAGGGTCAAAAGTCGCCCTGGAGGGGCAACAAGCGTGAAGAGGACTCCCAAGTGATTGCGGAAAGGCGGCAGCCCTCCCGTTTGATCCGGAGCAGCTCTTCGAACTGACGGGGAAAAGATCGGCCATCAACATGGCCCATCACTAAGCTGCTACCAGCTGAGGCCAAAATGACCAACAAGCACTCTGAAAGCACTGCGGAGGAATTGGGTGAGATCTTACCTTCTCTCTACCCCAAGTATTTTCCTGTAAAAAGGTCCTTGAAATTTCTTCCCCCTGTGAGGAGAGAGGGAAGGGAATGTTTTTCTCCCACCGTCTAAAATGGCGGCATCTGACTACCTAGGGGAAATAAAGCTTTGAAAAGAATAACTAAATAATTGGATTTGCATCTTCTTGATATTTGGGGACCCAAAAAGTTCCTACTCTCATGGGGACCTGTATTTTATTTACTCCTAAAAAAGATGAAAAAGAACTTAAATTGGATAAAAACCTAGCCTGGGATTTGAAAAAGAGTTTAAACACTATCGGGGACATCTTGTGGTGAAGCTTGGTACAGCAAGTGAATATTTGACAAAGAGACTTGCTCATAGCCCAGATCTGTCCTTGGTACTATCTAAAAGAGATTAAAAGGTGAGAGAACAGCTGGGCAGTGAAATTGGCTTTTAGGAACTGTGGAGGTGAACACTTACTGACTCTTGTTTAATAAATAGCGTTCACTAAAGGACAAACTATAACTATGTCAGAAATGGAGGAGGAACAGCAACAAATTTTGGCTAATTATAAACTTATACTTGAAAAAATTCTTGAAGCCACTGAGATAATTAAATCTAGACTGAAAGACAAAGGTGCCAGCTTAAATCTACAAAGCGAAACCCTGATTGCAACTAAAGAACTTACAATCCAAAAAACAACAGAAGCGGAAGAAATTAATACCAAGACGGAGGACCTTAAAGATCAACAAGTACAACTTACTGAAAATTTAGACAATCAAATAACAACTATAAAACTGGACATGACTCTCTACACAAACCAGAAGAAACCTGAGGAAGAAGAAGACCAGATCGAACTGAAGACAACTATATTAGAGCAAATATGGGGAGACGGGCCACCAGGGCGACAACATAATGATTATAAATGGGCCAGTGCTCTTAGAAAACTGACAACTAGATGGTCTCCCTTGATTCAAGTAACATGTACAAGAATGGAGATCTATCTGATGAGTTAAAAGCATTGATATGGAAGCCTGGTTGGAATAAAAAGAAAGCTAGAGTTAGACTGAAAAAAGGGGGTCTTTTGGTCTACTACAGAGGATCCTAAATTGCTACCTATTGGGCTAAAGGGAGATTCTGAGATAGTGGGGAATTTGATTATTAGATTAAAATAGTTGGAAAATAGTAAAAAATAAGGGATTAATCTGTTTAATATTGAGAATTTAGAATTATATGGGAATGAAAATTAACTATTAGGAAATAGGCTTGAATTATTGTTTAGCCCAGATAATATAGATAACAAAGGACACTCCACTATTAAGGTGATGATGTATTAGGGTGAAAAATAGAAAATGTCTATGAAATAAAATTAGAATATATCTAAGTAAGTAATATGTGCATTTTAGACATTATAAATTTTATGTAGTGAGGCAAAGGAAATTTGGGTTACCCGAAACTTAAATACTTTGGATATTAAAGGTTAAATTGGAGTATTGTAATTAAAAACTAAAAATTAGGTAAAACTTAAAAACAGGATATGGATATGTATAAACAAAAAATGTATTGATAAATGTAATAATGAAGTTTTAACTGAGTTTGATACAATTAGAAACTTACTAGCTTAAATATGATATAGCAAATGTTAAGAGAAACAGAGAAGAAATATTTGATGATGTAACCTGAGATATGTACTAAAGATTCTGTTATTGAACTTGTGACTAACCCAATCACCACGTTGCTTTCCAAATATTCGGATGTACAACTGGAAAACCAATATATATATATATATATATATATATATATATATATATATATATATATATATATATATATATATATATATATATATATATATATATATATATATATATATATATATATATATATATATATATATGTCAATAATAAATAAATCCCAGGTATTTTAAAGTCAATTAAATAAAATGAACTCTGGGATATTAGAAAAAGGCTTCTTTATTGCTGAGCTTTCGTTAACAACCTGTTAACATCATCAGAGCAAAGGGCTAAATGGCAAGGGAGCATGTGCATAAATTCACATAACAGTTAGAAAACGGTTACATTGTGGCATGTGCACATAGCGTGCTTAGGAAGCTCGTTTAGAAAAATCACATTGACGGTAGTAGGTATACAGTAGAAAGTCTCCCGACAAGATTTAAAAGTCGCGCTTGACAGCTGTCAGGCGCGCAAGCCGGAGCGTGCCTGTCAGTTGTTCGGCGCGAGGTTAACAGGGAGCCGCGCGGAGTCTTGTGCCGGCTGGATTCTTTTAGTGGAGAGTAGCTTGGATGTTCGTCTTGCCCTCTCACGTGCAGGTGTTGTGGGACTGGATCTGTCAGCTGTTTGGCGTGTAAGTCGGATCGTCTCATCAGCTGTTCGGCGCGAGGTTTTTCGGGGCGTTGCGTGAGGTCTTGTGCCGGCTGGATTCCTTCCGTAGAGGGCAGTTTTGATGTTCGTCTTGCCCTCTCACGTGCAGGTGCTGTGGGACCGGATCTGCAGGGAGAGAAAGTAGATGCCCTCGTAGGGCATGTAAGTGGTTTGCTTGTCCTTATTTCCCCCCCCCTTTTTTTGGAACGTTGTGGAATCGTTATTGTTATAGGAGTCACTCTTTTGGATTTTGCAGTTTTTCCAGAGTAAGGTTGCTGCGTGTGTGTGTATTGTTGTGTATAATCAATTAGAATGTTTGTGTGTGGTTGTTTGTTGTGTTTGTCTGTTGTGGGTGGTTTTGCAGAGTTTTGGAATTGGGTTGTAACAGCTTGTTTTATTGCAGGTGTCAATTCTGGTCTAGGTCTTAATATTCTGCTTCTGTTCAGGTCTTGTGTGTGTATGTTTTGTTGTGTGTGAGTGTCTTGTGAGATTGGATTTATGTTTTGGATGTTTGTGTCATGGATGCAGTGGTCAGTAGTGTTGTTGCTTCTGTGTGTGAAAGTGTCAGGATGTGTTGTGTTGGTTGTGCAAGTTGTCATGGTTGTGTTAGAGTTGTGTTCTTTATTTGGATTAGATGAAAAGGGTTGTGTTGAAGAAAGGTTGTCTGTTATGTTGGTTAGGAGTTTGGCATGTGGCTGAGGTGGTGTTATTGTGTTGTTGTTGGTTGAGTTGAAGTGTTTAGGTGTTTTGTGTTGCTGTAAGTGACTTTTTAGGCTTGCGCGCCTAACAGCTGTCAAGCGCAACTTTTAAATCTTGTCGGGAGACTTTCTGCTGTATACCTACTATTGTCAATGTGATTTTCTAAACGAGCTTCCTAAGCACGCTATGTGCACATGCCACAATGTAACCGTTTTCCAACTGTTATGTGAATTTATGCACATGCTCCCTTGCCATTTAGCCCTTTGCTCTGATGATGTTAACAGGTTGTTAACGAAAGCTCAGCAATAAAGAAGCCTTTTTTCTAATATCCCAGAGTTCATTATTTTATTTAATTGACTTTAAATGTCCATACCTGGGATTCCAATATTTAAAATTATTAAATACATATATATATATATATATATATATATATATATATATATATATATATATTTATGAGGTTTTCACGGGTGTTTGTATGTAGGTCTTTGGTAATTTGGGTTTTCTCCCGTGTAAAATTGAAAGTGTCTTGGCAACGTTTCGACGAAGTCCCATTCGTCATCTTCAGGCTGGTGTCTTCGGCTTCGTGCTTCTAGGAGCAATGTGTGATCGCAGCTGTTTCTTCCTTTTAACTGCCAGTGGAGGTATGAACTGATTGGATGGGAGCTTGGCTGTGTTCTGATTGGGTGGAGGTGTGTTCTGATTGGTTAGGGGCTTGGCTGTGCTCTGATTGGATGGGGGGTTGGCTGTGCTCTGATTGGATGGGGGTGTGCTCTGCTTGGGTGGGGGCCCTGTTGTGCTAGGATTAGTCTTAGTTGCAGGGGAATTTGAGATGGAGAGCTGCATTGCTGTAGTTTGGCTTCGCGTTCGTGGTCGTGCCACATCTTCAAGGTGGGTGTCGGTTTGCTTCACGTATGGAATGGAGGGGTTTAAAATGGCCAATGATACAGCTGTGGTCTGGTTTCTGGTCCGCGGTCGTGCCTCATCATCGGACTCATTGAGTCTGCTTTTTGCGTGGATGTGTGGTGGTGACATCATGTGTGGTCTTCGTGAGTGTGGGTCCAGTGTCGCTCCTTGTGCTAGGGATTCGTCTGTCAATAAGGCTGGGTTTCCAAATGGCTGGTAGACGGGAGGTATCATCTCGTTTATTCATGCTGTGTGGGCGTTTTTCTATCTCGATGGCTTCTCTGATTATTCTGTTGTTAAAGTGTTCAGTTTTGGCAATAGTTCTGGTATTTTTAAAGTCAATTTTATGTCCTGTGGCTTTGAGGTGTTGGACCAGGGAGGAAGTTGGTTCCTCTTTTCTGACTGAGTTCTTGTGTTCTTCAATGCGTGCACTTATTCTTCTGTTGGTTTGTCCGATGTATGTGGTGGGGCAGGCGGTACATGGGATTTCATATACTCCTTGATTTTCTAACTCAATTTTGTCCTTGGGGTTTCTTAGGATGGTGGATATTTTTCGGTTTGTGCAGAATGCTGTCTTGATGTTGTGTTTGTGGAGGATCTTGCTGATTTTGTCTGTGGTGCCTTTTATGTATGGGAGGAGGGCTTTGCTGTTTTCTTGTTCTATGTCTTGGATTTTAGTGGGGGTTTCTTTTTGGATTAAGTTGGTAATCTTATTTCTTTGGAATCCGTTGGATGTTAGTACATTAGTGAGAGTGTGTAGTTCGGTTTTTAGGTGTTGTTCGTCAGCTAAGCGTTTTGTTCTCGAGATGAGTGTCTTGGCTACGGAATTGATCTGTGCTGGGGTGGTGGTGTGAGAGTGCGTGCAGATAGCGGTTTGTGTGTGTTTTCTTCTGGTAGATGGTGTGTCCTAGGGAGCCATTGGATTTCTTGTAGACTAAGACATCCAGGAAGGGAAGTTGCTTGTTAGCTTCTGTTTCCATGGTGAACTGTATTTTGGGGTGTAGGCTGTTGAGGTGTGTGAGGAAGTTGTCTAGTTTTTCTTTCCCATGTGGCCAGATTATGAAGGTGTCGTCTACGTATCTGAGCCAGAGTTTGGGTTTGTGATCAGATTTTTCTAGAGCTTGGGTTTCAAAGTGTTCCATGTAGAAGTTTGCAATGACAGGTGAGAGGGGTGACCCCATGGGTGCTCCTTCTATTTGTTTGTATTTTTGTCCGTTATAGATGAAGTATGTGTTGGATAAGGCAATGGTTGGTCAGATCTAGGATGTGCTTGGGGGGGTTATATTTGTTTTGGATAGCTGTCAAGGCTTCTTGGATTGGCACTTGGGTGACCAGGACCTATGAAAAACTCGAAGTCCAAAATAAAAGCCTCCCCCATCAGGGAAGAGATCCAGCAAAGAATCATTCCCAGAGAAAAATCATCCAGATGCCCTAAGCTCTATGGTCTCCCCAAGATACACAAAGAAGGAACCCCACTTAGACCCATAGTCAGCTCCATAGGCTCACCTCTACAAAACCTAGCCAAATTTCTCGCCAAACAACTACAGCCCTATTCAGAATCCATCACCTCACACGTAAAAAATTCATTCCAATTCATAGAGATCATAAAGAAACAAAACTTACAGCCCAGCGACCTACTCGTGAGCTTTGATGTCATTTCCCTCTTCACCCAAGTGCCCATCCAAGAAGCCTTGACAGCTATCCAAAACAAATATAACCCCCCCAAGCACATCCTAGATCTGACCAACCATTGCCTATCCAACACATACTTCATCTATAACAGACAAAAATACAAACAAATAGAAGGAGCACCCATGGGGTCACCCCTCTCACCTGTCATTGCCAACCTCTACATGGAACACTTTGAAACCCAAGCTCTAGAAAAATCTGATCACAAACCCAAACTCTGGCTCAGATACGTAGACGACACCTTCATAATCTGGCCACATGGGAAAGAAAAACTAGACAACTTCCTCACACACCTCAACAGCGTACACCCCAAAATACAGTTCACCATGGAAACAGAAGCTAACAAGCAACTTCCCTTCCTGGATGTCTTAGTCTACAAGAAATCCAATGGCTCCCTAGGACACACCATCTACCAGAAGAAAACACACACAAACCGCTATCTGCACGCACTCTCACACCACCACCCAGCACAGATCAACTCCGTAGCCAAGACACTCATCTCGAGAACAAAACGCTTAGCTGACGAACAACACCTAAAAACCGAACTACACACTCTCACTAATGTACTAACATCCAACGGATTCCAAAGAAATAAGATTACCAACTTAATCCAAAAAGAAACCCCCACTAAAATCCAAGACATAGAACAAGAAAACGGCAAAGCCCTCCTCCCATACATAAAAGGCACCACAGACAAAATCAGCAAGATCCTCCACAAACACAACATCAAGACAGCATTCTGCACAAACCAAAAAATATCTACCATCCTAAGAAACCCCAAAGACAAAATTGAGTTAGAAAATCAAGGAGTATATGAAATCCCATGCACCGCCTGCCCCACCACATACATCGGACAAACCAACAGAAGAATAAGCGCACGCATTGAAGAACACAAGAACTCAGTCAGAAAAGAGGAACCAACTTCCTCCCTGGTCCAACACCTCAAAGCCACAGGACATAAAATTGACTTTAAAAATACCAGAACTATTGCCAAAACTGAACACTTTAACAACAGAATAATCAGAGAAGCCATCGAGATAGAAAAACGCCCACACAGCATGAATAAACGAGATGATACCTCCCGCCTACCAGCCATTTGGAAACCCACCCTTATTGACAGATGAATCCCTAGCACAAGGAGCGACACTGGACCCACACTCACGAAGACCACACATGATGTCACCACCACACATCCACGCAAAAAGCAGACTCAAACCCGCACCGATGATGAGGCACGACCGCGGACAAGAAACCAGACCACAGCTGCATCATTGGCCATTTTAAACCCCTCCATTCCATATGTGAAGCAAACTGACACCCACCTTGAAGATGTGGCACGACCACGAACGCGAAGCCAAACTACAGCAATGCAGCTCTCCATCTCAAATTCCCCTGCAACTCAGACTAATCCTAGCACAACAGGGCCCCCACCCAAGCAGAGCACACCCCCATCCAATCAGAGCACAGCCAACCCCCCATCCAATCAGAGCACAGCCAACCCCCCATCCAATCAGAGCACAGCCAAGCCCCTAACCAATCAGAACACACCTCCACCCAATCAGAACACAGCCAAGCTCCCATCCAATCAGTTCATACCTCCACTGGCAGTTAAAAGGAAGAAACAGCTGCGATCACACATTGCTCCTAGAAGCACGAAGCCGAAGACACCAGCCTGAAGATGACGAATGGGACTTCGTCGAATATATATATATATTCGACGAAGTCCCATTCGTCATCTTCAGGCTGGTGTCTTCGGCTTCGTGCTTCTAGGAGCAATGTGTGATCGCAGCTGTATATATATGCTTTTGGACTCCGGAGTAAATTTAAAAATGCTTAAAAGGTCCTGTTTTTCTGTGGGATTATCTGTGAGCTTAGCTCTTGTCCTGGGCTGTGAATGTATGCTTAATTTGTATTGATTTACATTTTGGCTACACACAGAGGTGATTATTCGGAATGATATTTTTTTTTGCTTGATGGGTGAGTATGGAGCATTGGAGCAAAAATTTCATTAGGCTTATTTCCTGTTATGATATAAGTGCTATAAGTCATATATATGAAAGCATTTACAGCAAAATTATTTTTCTAAAAATAAAGCCAAGAAACCAAAATCACGTACCCTCACATAGAGACCACAATACAATTTTCACTAGCTGAGTTTCAAATATTCTTTCCAGATGAATATCCTGTGCAATTGCTAAAACTGCTAAAATAAGTACTAACATTGTTGAAAGATTAGCACTTTTGTTCTCCATTAATGTAGGCTGGTTGAGCTGTCAGGGAATTTATTTCAGAAGGTGAAAGATTTTGTTGGGCACTTTGTTGTTTCTTTATTCATACACAGCCTGCTCTCTATATTTTATCCTATAGGGGATTTTAAATATTTCCCAAAATGTTTTAAAATAACCCATTGGATAATGCTTATACCACACAGATTATGATCCCTCTTACCCTTGTGGCCCAGATAAAGAAAAAAAGGAAGCAAGGAGCTAGTTCTGAGTTCTCTATGGTTTGAACATTTCATGTCGGCAATTCTCATTGTTAATGGTAGTTTCATTCTGTGAAAATGCCTTAAATACTGAATTAGTGAATGCTGAAGCCTCAGCTGGGAAAGTGCAGGTTGGACGATTGTAATGTTTTACTGCTCTGCATGTCCTCAAATAACAGTGCCATGAGTACTGATGTGGGGGTGACAAAAACATTTTTCTAAATAAGCAACTGTGTAAATACAAATGAGGATTGCTTGCATTTCTTTAGTAAAAGGTGACACATTTATATGATCTGAAGAGAAACCAGAGAATTAATATTTTGTGTGCGTCTGTATGTGTTTACATGTGATATTAAGTTTTGTTCCATCACATAAATTGAATAAAATGCTTTGAGTAAGGCTTTCTTTCTGAGCTTGGACAAAATAATATTTCCATTTCATGTTCCATTTAGAATACACACTAACATCATTAAATGAATTTTAATTTATAAAAGTAATTTCATATTTAACAAATGATGTATATTCTGAAGATTATTAATGTTCTGTTAATATTCCTTTTGGATATGTTTCAGAATGTGGTTGCTTTGGTTTATTTTTAATTTGTCCACCCACTACTAATAAATACACTTTGAAAAAAATAATTAGAATTTATTAGCATTCCCTAGATAGTATTGCACAATTATGATGGGAAAAGATTTCCAAGACAGCTATCTAATACTTAAAAGCTTTTTCCAGTTATTGCAACCCAAGTCAGTGGAAGAAAGTGTGATTAAATTTTTCTAAAGGAAAAACAAATATAGGTAGTCTTTGACTTACAACAGTTAATTCAAAGTTAATGTAAGGACCCACCTCAATTTACATCTTAAGAAAACAGAATTCTTGGAAACCGTCTCTTCCAACAGGAATTTTTATTAAGAGAAATTGACTGTAGGCATGCTAGACAGGATCTGGGGAATTCCCTTATACATCGATGTTTTAAAGTATTCCTAAGCAAACTCCTCCCCACATTCCTTTCGGCCGATTCAGGCTGGCAATTCTCTAGTTATTAAACCCAGGAGAGATAACATCACTCGGCTTCCACAATCATTCACCAGCTCTTGGCAGAGTTTATTTTGACACGGAGTATTTCCATGTCAAAATAACCAGATTCCGGAGGTCTGTGGGTTTTCACACATACCCTTTCTAGTTTCTCGATAAAGCAGAGAAGTTCAGAGGGACATAGGATAAGAGTCAAATGGTTCCATTGTAATGGTTAGTAGAGGTGAATCAACAAAAGGTTACTTTGTAGTGCAGGGAGGAAGTGAAAGTCATAAAACCCCTCTGCATATCCCCCCCTCCCCCTTGGAAGTATGGTAGGATCCAGGAAAGAATAATACTTGGTTTTAGATTAGAGGAGATAGATAGAAAAGAAATATAACTGGATTCTGACATCCTGCTCCCCTTAAAAATAAGAGAGATCCACCTGTACAGAAAACAAAACAGGTATAAAAGTTAGTCTGGCTTGTTAGGATACTCTGTATGAAACTTCTTTAACAGTCTCGGGGCTCTGACATGACGTTTATGAACCCACTCGTTTTGTGTGGAGGGGAGGTGTTTCCATGCTACTAGGTATTGAGTTGACCCATGATATTTTCTAGAGTCCAGGATTTCCTTTATTTTGAAATGTTGTTCTCCTTCCACCATGATTGGAGGTGGTGGTGGTGGGGATTTTTGGCCGTAAGGGTGACTGTTGTTCTCTTTTGAGCAGACTGCAGTGAAAGATTGGGTGTATTTGCCTTAGATTTTTGGGTAATTCTAATTCTACTGTTACTGGGTTTATGATTCTTTTAATTGGGAAAGGTCCTATATATTTTGGTCCACATTTTTTTAAAAGGTTATAGGGATTTTAAGTATTTTGTAGACAAATATACCATTTCTCCCACAATGAATGGTGTGGGTTCAACCCTTTTTTTATCTGCTTGTATTTTGTATGCTTGCCTAGCTTCGTCTAAGGCTTTTCTAGCTATTGGCCAGGTGTTTTGTAATTGTTCTATCCGCTCTTTCAGTGATGGGATTGCTGGTTCATTTGGGATTAATTCTGGCATGGGATTGAAACTTTGACTGTTGGCTATTTGAAAAAGGGTGTAACCTGTGCTGGAGTGGACTGCGTTATTGTAGGTGTAAGGACCCACCTCAATTTACATCTTAAGAAGACAGAACTCTTGGAACGTTTCTTCCAACAGGAATCTTTATTAAGAAAAACTGACTGAAGGCATGCTAGACAGGATCTGAGGGACCCCCCTGACCATTCAATGTTTTAAAGTGTTCCCAGGCAGCCCCACTCCACACTCCTTCCGGTCAATTCAAATTGACAGATGGTTGGGTGTTAAATCCATCGGATCCCAAGCATTGAAATCTCCCCCCCCCTTTTTTTCCTCGCTGCCGGTACAAGGAGACTTCACAGGGAATGAGATCAAAGGCTGATGGCCGCATTGTTATGGTTAGTACTCTCGAAGGGAATCCACAGAGGATGTTGCTTTGTAGTTGATAGTCATAAACACCCGTGTTTACACCCCCCCACTTTGTAGTATGACAGAATCCAGAAGAGAGTAAGAATTGGGGTTTCTCAGAGTAGATAGCTAGAAATAAAATATAATTGGGTTCTGACATCCAGCTCCCCTTAAAAATAAGAGAGGTCCACCTGTACAGAAAACAAAACAGGTATAAAAGTTAGTCTGGCTTGTTAGGATACTCTGTATGAAACTTCTTTAAAAGCTTTGGGGCTCTGACATGACATTTATGGACCCACTCCTTTTGAGAGGCGGGGAGGTGCTTCCATGCTACTAGGTATTGAGTTTCCCCACGATATTTTCTAGAGTCCAGGATTTCCCTTATTTCGAAGTGTTGCTCTCCTTCTACCATGATTGGTGTTGGTGGGGGGGATTTTTGGCTGTAAGGGTGACTGTTGTTCTCTTTTCAGCAAACTGCAGTGGAAAATTGGGTGTATTTCCCTAAGATTCTTGGGTAATTCTAATTCTACTGTTACTGGGTTTATGATTCCTTTAATTGGAAAAGGCCCTATATATTTTGGTCCAAGTTTTTTACAGGGTTGTATGGATTTTAAGTATTTTGTACACAAGTACACCATTTCTCCTATAATGAATGATGTGGGCTCCACCCTTTTCTTATCTGCTTGTGCTTTGTATGCTTGCCTAGCTTCCTCTAGAGCTTTTCTAACTATTGGCCAGGTGTTTTGTAATTGTTCCATCCATTCTTTCAGTGATGGGATTGCCGGTTCGTTTGGGGTTAGTTCTGGCATGGGGTTGAAACTTTGACCGGTAGCTATTTGAAAAGGAATGTAACATGTGCTGGAGTGGACTGCATTATTGTAGGCAACCTCTGCGAAAGGCAACAGGTCTGTCCAATCTGACTGCTGGAAATTAAGAAAACATCTTAAATATTGCTCAAGTACTGAGTTACATTTTTCCGATTGACCATTTCCCTGAGGATGATGGCTAGATGTCAGTCCCTGGGTGGTCCCTAAAAGGGATAGAAATTCCTTCCAAAATGCAGACGTAAATTGCACTCCCCTATCAGATATGATGCGTTGGGGTGCCCCATGCAATATGTAAATATGTTGCATGAAAAGTTTCGCTAAAGCTTTTGCGGTGGGGATCTTTTGGCAAGGAATAAAGTGAACCTGTTTGGAAAATAAGTCCATGACCGTCCAAATAACAGTATTCCCATTGCTTTCTGGTAATTCCACTATAAAATCCATGGCTATTTCCCTCCAGGGGGCTGAGGGATTTGCCACTGTTTGTAACAGTCCTGGCGATTTCCCTTGCAACCTTTTTGCAGTTGCACACTTTGGGCAGCTGGCCACGTAACTTTCTATGTCTTTTTTCATGGATGGCCACCAAAATTGCCATTTAATTAAGTGCAATGTTTTTACAAATCCAAAATGCCCTGCTGATTTTGTGTCGTGGCAAAGCTGCATGAATGTGATCCTTTGGGTGGTCGGTATATATAACTTCTCCCCCACCCAAGGCAGTCCGTCTTTCATTGTGCACACGTGTTTATTTTTCTGGAACCATTCATCTGTTTCCAAACTTTTCCGGAATTCAATTCCGGTCTGGCTATCCAGCTGTGGTTTTAATTTAACTTGGGCTCTGGTAGTCACTGGCGCTGCCAGTTGTGATTCTCCCATGATCGGTTTAGAGTCAGTAGCTCGCGTGCTGTTATACTGGGGCATGAGAGATAATGCATCTGCCAGAAAGTTCTTTCCCCCCGGCAAATGCTTGAGCTTAAAATTGAATTGGTGAAAAGGCTGGGACCAGCGGGCTTGCTTGGGGTTGAGTTTCCTGAGTGTTTTCAAGGCTTCCAAATTTTTGTGGTCTGTCCACACCTGGAAAGGGATTTTATTGCCTTCAAGGAATTGGCACCATGTAAGTAAAGATCAACGTATCCCGTATGCCTCTTTCTCCCACACGGGCCAGCGCTGTTCCGTTTCAGTGAGTTTCCTGGACGTATACGCGCAGGGTTGCAATATTCCTTCATCATTTTCTAGTAATAGTACAGCCCCCACTGCCACATCACTTACATCCGTCTGTATTACGAAGGGTTTGTCCATGTCTGGGTGCTTCAGTACTGGTTCAGCAGAAAAAAGCGTCTTTAATCTCTCAAATGCCGCTTGGCATTCCATTGTCCATTTTAGTGGCTGGCTAGGTTTCACTGAGGATTCTCCCTTTGTTTTTAGTAAGTTCATGAGGGGCAGGGCTATCTGGGCAAATGAGGGGATGAATTGGCGGTAAAAGTTTGCGAAACCCAGGAAACTTTGCAGTTGCTTTCTTGTGCGAGGTGGTGCCCGTTCTAATACTGCCCTGACCTTTTCTGGGTCCATTTCAATGCCCTGTGGGGATATGTGGTAACCTAGGTAGTCTATTCTTTCCTGGTGAAATTCGCATTTTGATAATTTGGCATATAGGTGGGCAGCTCGCAGTTTCTTTAAAACCACTCTGACTAGGTTGACATGTTCCTCTTTTGATTCAGTGAAGATAAGGATGTCACCTAAATAAACCAGGACCCCCTTAAATAGGTGCTCCCTTAGTACCTCATTGATTAATTGCATAAATACTGCGGGCCCCCCTTGTAATCCAAATGGCAAAACTTTGAATTTGTAGCACCCCATTGGGCAGTTAAATGCGGTTTTCCATTCATCCCCTTCCCTAATTCTCACGCGGTAATACGCTTCCCTTAGATCTAGTTTAGTAAAAAAAATTCCTTTTGAGAGATGTGATAACATGTCCTTCATGAGGGGTAGGGGGTATAGGTTGCTTTCACTGATTGCATTCAATAGGCGGTAGTCCACGCATAAGCATAGAGAGCCGTCCTTCTTCTCTCTAAAGAGGACCGGAGCGGCCACCTTAGGCTTGGCTGGTTCAATGAACCCCCTTTCTAGGTTTTTCTTTATAAATCTCTCCATTTCCTCCTTCTCTTTGGGCTCATGGAGTATAATCTGGGCTTCGGGAGTTTTGCCCCGAGCTTGAATTCTATGGCACAGTCCATGGGTCAGTGGGGGGGAAGCTCATCCGCCCTCTCCTCGCTGAAAACTTCAGCCAGATCTCTGTATTCCTCTGGTATTTCTGGTAGCCCCTTTTCTTCTCCCATGGACGCTATTTCCGTTTTTAATTTTGGTAGATCCCCTTGGGGTTTTAAGTCTGTAGGGTCCTCTTTCAGGAAATTGATTTCTTTTGTCCTCCAATTTACCTAGGGGTTCCATTTTGTTAACCATTCCAGCCTTAGGATCATCGGGCATTCCATGCCTGGGGTCACTACAAACGTTATGTCTTCCTCATGATTTCCCAGGGATAGGTGGATTGGTAACGTGGCTAGGGTAGCTGGCACCCCGCCTGCTATGGACCCATCTAACTGGCCAAATGAGATTGGTTGTTCCAGCCTCCTCACCGGAATGCCCAAATTTCCCACTAGCATCGGGCTAATGAGGCAGCGGGTGCAGCCAGAGTCTATTAAGGCTTTCACTTTGACAGCTTCGGGCATGGAGGGGGCTAATATAGTCACTTTGAGGATGGGTGGGATGGATCCACTTACCAGTGGTTCGCCCTCCGAGCTTTCATCTGGGGCGTCCACCAGCCCTGCGGTGTAGGCTGGAGCTCTTTCCCCACGATGGGCGGAGGTAGGGGATTCCACAGCCTCTATCCCTCTCATGGCAGATTCTTTTGACTTAGCTGGGGACTTCCCGGATTTGTTGGCCGGTGGTCTGTCTGGGTTGTGCTGGGGGGCTTTCGAGCAGTATTCTACAGCCTGATGCCCCTCTCTCCCGCATTTGAAACAGCCCATTGGCTTCTTGGCCATAGCCAATGGCTTCGCTGGTTCGCGCGTCGGTTCAGACAGTGAGCGGCTCCATTGTTTTCCTCGGCGGTGCCTCTTCAGTAGGTCGATCTCTGCTTCCTCTGCCAGGACGTATCATTCGTCGAGTTGGTGTGGGTCCCCCCGGGGCAGGCAAGCGTCATATAGGTCGTAATTCAGAACGTCTTTGAAATGGCTCAGGAAGATGTCTTCCGGCCAGTTCATCTTGCTGGCAATGGTTCGGAATTCTTGCGTATATTCGGCTACTGGCCGTCTGCCTTGCCTCATCGTTTTGATTCTTTCGCGTGCTTTGCGATCAGCCAGGGGGTCTTCAAATCACCTTCTCAGAGAGGATATGAAACGGTTGAAGTCATTGAGCTCTGGGGCATTGGAATCATGCAAATTCGGCTGGCCCGTCCAGAGCAGATTGCACGATCCAGATATGGGCTTTGTCGCTAGGGATGTGCCATCCATGTTCCTCCATGTAGCCAAGGACTTGGGTTAGGAAAAACCCCAAGCGTGTCGGCTCCTCCTTGAATTTTGCGTCCAGCTGCGGGAGTCTTTGAATGGATCGGTGCCTTCTTCGTCGGTATTGTCTTCCATCCGGATCGCCATCTGCAGGTCGGTGGGGGGTGGGGACTACTGGATCAGTGGATGTCCCCGGGGCTGCAGGTTCCAATTCCCCCTCAGTGTCTCTCCAGTTGCGGCTCCAGGAGTTGGTGCGACCGTGGGGCTCAGGATCCTCCTCTCCTAAGGAGCTGAGGGTTCTCTTCATCAAGTCGATAGCTTTCTCTAGGATCCAGTTCGAGTTCAATCCTGGTTGGCCCCCCGTCTCAGGGTCACCTTTCTTGATTTCTTTTTCCACTCGTCTGTCTTTCCAACGCCCATTGACCACCAAGGTTTGTGGTTACGCGTCTCCACCACCTCTTCTCCTGAGGAATCTGACCCTTCAGATCCGGATATTTGGCAGGTTTCCAGTCAGGGCAACGGCTCCCTCTCCAGGGGGCTTTCCCCCTTCCCCGCTTCATCGTCTGACATGGTATTTTTTGCAAAGTCCCCCAGCAAGATTCTTCCTTCCAGGTTGACCAATTTTGCAGATCCTGTCTAATGTAAGGACCCACCTCAATTTACATCTTAAGAAGACAGAACTCTTGGAACGTTTCTTCCAACAGGAATCTTTATTAAGAAAAACTAACTGAAGGCATGCTAGACAGGATCTGAGGGACCCCCCTGACCATTCAATGTTTTAAAGTGTTCCCAGACAGCCCCACTCCACACTCCTTCCGGTCGATTCAAATTGACAGATGGTTGGGTATTAAATCCATCGGATCAGAAGTGTTGAAATCTCCCCCCCCTTTTTTCCTCGCTGCCTGTACAAGGAGACTTCATAGGGAGTGAGATCAAAGACTGATGGCCGCATTGTTATGGTTAGTACTCTCGAAGGGAATCCACAGAGGATGTTGCTTTGTAGTTGATAGTCATAAACACCCGTGTTTACTCCCCCCCTTTGTAGTTTGACAGAATCCAGAAGAGAGTAAGAATTGGGTTTTCTCAGAGTAGATAGCTAGAAATAAAATATAATTGGATTCTGACAGTAGGCAACTTCTGCGAAAGGGAGTAGGTCTGTCCAATCTGACTGCTGGAAATTAAGAAAGCATCTTAAATATTGCTCAAGTACAGAGTTAGATTTCTCTGATTGACTGTTCCCTTGAGGGTGATGACTAGATGTCAGTTCCTGAGTGGTCCCTAAAAGGGATAAAAATTCCTTCCAAAATGCAGACGTAAATTGCACTCCCCTATCAGATATGATGCGTTGGGGTGCCCCATGCAATCTATAGATATGCTGCATGAAATGTTTTGCTAAAGCTTTTGCGGTGGGAATCTTTTGGCAAGGGATAAAGTGCACCTGTTTGGAAAACAAGTCCGTGACCGTCCAGATGACAGTATTCCCATTGCTTTCTGGTAATTCCACTATAAAATCCATGGCTATTTTCCTCCAGGGGGCTGAGGGATTTGCCACTGTTTGTAACAGTCCGGGTGACTTCCCTTGCAACATCTTTGCAGTTGCACACTTTGGGCAGCTGGCTACGTAACTTTCTATGTCCTTTTTCATGGATGGCCACCAAAATTGCCTTTTAATTAAGTGCAATATTTTTACAAATCCAAAATGCCCTGCTGATTTTGTGTCATGGCAAAGCTGCATAAATGTGACCCTCTGGGTGGTTGGTATGTATAACGTTTCCCCCACCCAAGGCAGTCCGGCCTTGATTGTGCACACGTGTCTATTTTTCTGGAACCATTCATCTGTTTCCAAAGTTTTCTGGAATTCAATTCCGGTTTGGCTACCCAGCTGCGGTTTTAATTTAGTTTGGGCTCTGGCAGTTACTGGCGCTGCCAATTGTGATTCCGCCATGAGTGGTTTAGAATCAGTGGCTCGCGTGCTGTTATATTGGGGCATGCGAGATAATGCATCTGCCAGGAAGTTCTTTCCCCCGGCAAATGCTTCAGCGTAAAATGGAATTGGTGAAAATGGGGCCAGCGGGCTTGCTAAATAAATAAACCAGGACCCCCTTAAATAAGTGCTCCCTTAGTACCTCATTGATTAATTGCATAAATACTGCGGGGGCGCCTTGTAATCGAAATGGCAAAACTTTGAATTGGTAGCACCCCGTTGGGCAATTAAATGCAGTTTTCCATTCATCCGCTTTCTTAATACTCATGCGGTAATACACTTCCCTTAGATCTAGTTTAGTAAAATAAAATCCTTTCCAGAGGTGTGACAACATGTCTTTCATGAGGGGTAGGGGGTATAGGTTGCTTTCACTGATTGTATTTATAAGCCTATAATCTACGCATAAGCGTAAAGAACCGTCCTTCTTCTCTCTAAAGAGGACCGGAGCGGCCACTTTAGGCTTGGCTGGTTCAATGAACCCCCTTTCTAGGTTTTTCTTTATGAATCTCTCCATTTCCTCCTTCTCGTTTGGGCTCATAGAGTATAATCTGGGCTTCGGGAATTTTGCCCCGGGCTTGAAATCTAGGGCACAGTCCGTGGGTCGGTGGGGGGGAAGCTCATCCGCCCTTTCCTCGCTGAAAACCTCAGCAAGATCTCTGTATTCCTCTGGTATTTCTGGTAGCCCCTTTTCTTCTCCCATGGATGCTTTTTCCGTTCTTAATCTTGGTAGATCCCCTTGGGGTTTTAAGTCCGTAGGGTCCCCCTTCGGGAAATTGATTTCTGCCATCCTCCCATTTACCCAGGGGTTCCATTTCTTTAACCATTCCAGCCCCAGGGTTATTGGGCATTCCATGCCTGGGGTCACTACAAACGTTATGTCTTTCTCATGATTTCCCAGGGTGAGGTGGTGTCAATGCTGCAAACATCAGCTGTTTTTGCCTGACAATATATAAGAAGTCAGACATCTGCTATTTAACCTGTATATTACTAGAGAGCCAGTACTAGATGGCAAGGAGGTGGAAAGGGAAGAATGTGCTAGGAACGAGTTAGCCATAACAATATCTCATTGAAGTTTCCCAAGCTTGAATGTAATGTGTAATATGAGCAGATAAGAAATTGGTGCGTTCTGGGGAAGAGGGAACTTCGCACTTCGGAGTAATTGGACAATGTGATTGATGACTGTTTAATGTGGGAGGGAAAAATGCTCAGGAAAATGGGAACGAAAGTAGGGGATTTCAGATCTTGGCTTCGCTTATGTCTGTACCGAAGTATGTTGCAGAGTAAAGTGATTTGCAAGGAATATATGCCTCAAGTCTTCTTTTAGATGCTTCTATATTCGGAACCATTACATCTGGACTGGTAAAGTGGCTAGGGTGGCTGGCACCCCCCCCCCGCTATGGACCCATCTAACTGGCCAAATGAGATTGGTTGTTCCAGCCTCCTCACCGGAATGCCCAAATTTCCCACTAGCGTCGGGCTAATGAGGCAGCAGGTGCAGCCAGAGTCTATTAAGGCTTTCACTTTGACAGCTTCGGGCATGGAGGGAATTAATATAGTCACTGTCTTGAGGATGGGTGCGATGGGTCCACTTACCAGGGGTTCACCCTCCGAGCTGTCGTCTGAGGTGTCCACCGGCCCTGCGGTATAGGCTGGAGTTCCTTCCCCACGTTTGGCAGAGGTAGGGGATTCCACAGCCTCTATCACTCTCATGGCAGATTCTTTTGTCTTAGCTGGGGACTTCCCGGATTTGATGGCCGGTGAACTGTCTGGGTTGTGCTGGGGGGCTTTTGAGCGGCATTCTACAGCCCGATGCCCCTCTCTCCCGCATTTGAAACAGCCCGTTGGCTTCTTGGCCATAGTCGGTGGCTTCGCTGGTTCGCACGTCGGTTCAGGCAGTGAGCGGCTCCATTGTTTTCCTCGGCGGTGCCTCTTCAGTAGGTCGATCTCTGCTTCCTCTGCCAGGATGTACCATTCATCGAGTTGGTGTGGATCCCCCCGGGGCCGGCAACCGTCATATAGGTTGTAATTTAGGCCGTCTTTGAAATGGCTAAGGAGGATGTCTTCCGGGCAGTTCATCTTGCTGGCAATGGCCTGGAATTCTTGCGTATATTCATCTACCAGGTGTCTGCCTTGCCTCATTGTTTTGATTCTTTCGCGGGCTTTGCGATCAGCCAGGGGGTCCTCAAATTGCCTTCTGAGAGAGGACATGAAACGGTTGAAGTCGTTGAGCTCTGGGGCATCCGAGTCGTGCAAATTCACCACCCAATCTGCGGCCGGTGCGTCCAGAGCAGATTGCACGATCAGGATATGGGCTTTGTCACTAGGGATGTGCCGGCCGTATTCTTCCATATAGTTGAGGACTTGGGTTAGGAAAAACCCCAAGCGTGTCGGCTCCCCCTTGAATTTTGCGTCCAGCGGCGGGAGTCTTTGAATGGATCGGTGCCTTCATCGTTGGTGGTATTGCCTTCCATCTGGATCGCCATCTGCGGGCCGGCGGGGAGTGGGGGCTGCTGGTGTGGTCGCCACTGGATCAGCAGACGTCCCTGGGACTGCCGGTTCCAATTCCCACTCAGTGTCTCTCCAGTTGCAGTTCCAGATGCTAGTGCGGCCGTGGGGCTCAGAATTCTCCTCCCCTAGGAAGCCAAGGGTTCTTTTCATCAGGTCAATAGCTTTCTCTAGGATCCAGTTCGAGTGCTGTGCCCAACTTCCTTCCTCTTTGCTTGTGTGCAGGGATTTCTCCATCTCCTGCTTCCATTCTGGTTGGTTGGCCCCCCGTCTCAGGGTCACCTTGTTGATTTCTTTTCCCACTCGCTTTTCTTCCCAACGCCCATTGACCACTGAGGTTTGTGGTCATGCGTCTTCTCCTGAGGAGTCTGACATTTCAGATTCCGACATCTGGCAGGTTTTCGGTCGGGGAAAAAGCTCCCTCTCTGGGGGGTTTTCTCCCTTCCCCGCCTCGTCGTCTAATGTAAGGACCCACCTCAATTTACATCTTAAGAAAACAGAACTCCTGGAAACCGTCTCTTCCAACAGGAATTTTTATTAAGAGAAATTGACTATAGGCATGCTAGACAGGATCTGGGGAATTCCCTTATACATCGATGTTTTAAAGTATTCCTAAGAAAACTCCTCCCCACATTCCTTTTGGCCGATTCAGGCTGGCAATTCTCTAGTTTTTAAACCCAGGAGAAATAACATCACTCGGCTTCCACAATCATTCACCAGCTCTTCAGAGTTTATTTTGACGACGGAGAAATAAGCCAGATTCCGGAGGTCTGTGTTTTTTCACCCCCACCCCTTTTCTAGTTTCCCGATAAGAGAAGTTCAGAGGGACATAGGATAAGAGTCAAATGGTTCCATTGTAATGGTTAGTAGAGGTGAATCAACAAAAGGTTACTTTGTAGTGCAGGGAGGAAGTGAAAGTCATAAAACCCCTCTGCATATCCCCCCTCCCCCTTGGAAGTATGGCAGGATCCAGGAAAGAATAATACTTGGTTTTAGATTAGAGGAGATAGATAGAAAGAAAATATAACTGGATTCTGACAGTTACAACGGTCCTGAAAAAAAGTGACTTATGACCGTTTTTCACACTTATGACTGTTGCAGCACCACTATGGTCATGTGTTCAAAATTCAGATGCTTGATGGTTGCAGTATCTTTGTGACCTTCTTATAAGCAAAGTCAATGGGGAAGCCAGATTCATTTAACAACCGCTACTAACTTAACAACTACAGTGATTCACTTAACTGTGGCATGAAAAGTCATAAAATGGGCAAAAACAGTCATGCATGTTTTCTGTGTCTGTTATGCAGTCTTGATTATATACTTTCTTTAATATGATTATCAGCAGAATTCGTTTCCTTTCTGGCATTATAAGGAAAAGGTACAATTAGGAAATAATTTCTCCAGCACCATGTGTATGATGCAAAAAATTGCTAATAATCATGGGATTTGCTAAGATGCAGAAAGTTACCTGAATTCATAGAGTTATTAAATTGTAGAGAAAAATTCAACATGTAGTTATGTCATCTGTTGAAGAGCAATTCAATGAGACAAAAAAGAAAACATGGGCATAATACAAACTACATTTGTGAGAATAGTAATAAAGTAATTGGCAACCCCTGAGATATTGGAACACTGCTATCATATCACCCCTAGTCCTTCTTTTCATTAAACTAGACATACCCAATTCCAACAACTGTACTTTATGTTTTAGCCTCCAGTCCTCTGATCACCTTTGTTGCTCTTCTGTGTACTTTCTAGAGTCTCAACATCTTTTTTACATCATGGCGACCAAAACTGGATGCAGTATTCCAAGTGTGGCCTTACCAAGGCATATATAAAGTGGTATTAACACTTCATGTGATCTTGATTCTATCCCTCTGTTAATGCAGCCTAGCACTGTGTTGGCTATTTTGGCAGCTGCAGCACACTGCTGGCTCATATTTAAGTGATTGTCCACTAGGACAGGGCTTTTCAACCTTTTCACCCATTGTGCCACTTTTAGGATAAGGCAACATCCGAGTACCACCAGTCACCCAGCAAGGTGTCAAAAACTTGACCCCCCCCCAAAAAAGGAAAAAAATGATAAAGTACAGGTAGTCCTTGACTTACAACAATTTGCTTAGTGACTGTTCGAAGTTACAATGGCACTGGAAAAAGTGACTTATGACCATTTTTCACACTTATGACTGTTGCAGCATCCCCAGGGTCATGTGATTTACATTTGGATGCTTGGCAACTGATTCATACTTATGACGTTCACAGTGTCCCAGGGTCATGTGATCACCTTTTGCAACTTTTTGACAAGCGAAGTCAATGGCCGGGGGGGTGGGACGTGGCCAGCTCATCACTCAGGTTGCGGGGTGCCTGTGGGGGGGAATCCGTGGGTCTCTGGTGGAGGGGGGTGGGACTGGGGTGGGTGCCTTCCTTCCCTCCCTCTCTCCCATTGTCCCTTCCTTCCTTCTTTCCTTCCTTCCTTCCCTCCCTCTTTGTCCCTTCCTCCTTCCCTCCCTCCCTTCCATTGTCCCGCTCTCCCTCTCATTGTCCTTCCCTCCCTCCCTCCCTCCCTCCATCACTCAGTTTTAATTTCTTTGATGGTGGTTCCTTTGCTGAATCACTTTCCTTTTGCACTGTAATAATTAAGGTGAGCAGTGTTAAGTCCAATATAAAGGAATGACTAAATCTCTTGATATAGGAACAGTTGCAAAAACTGCATGCCAAGATTCTGGTGCAAGAAATCTCAGCCTTTGTGTAAGAACTACAACCTCCCATAAAAGACACCCCAAAAGCTGTTACCATTGTGAGTGGGCAGGAGGGAAACCAAACTTTTCAATAGGCATGTTACTGTTTATACTCTGAAGGGCAAATATGCTGCTTGCTAAGTGAAGCCCCAGGATCAGCGGGCTACGTGTGTGTGTGTGTGTGTGTGTGTCTGTGTCTGTGAGAAAGGAAGAGGGAGAATGTATATGAATATGCATATGTATTTGTGCATATATTCATATTTTATAGTGCTATTCCAAGTTCATATTATCCAGATTGCATATTTAAATTTCATCTTGTTGTATATCTGTAGTATGAATAAGCCTTTTAACATATTCTGATTTGATATTGTTTTTTAGCCAAAATGTTTGTCTGAAAGTACTTTTTTAACTATCCTGAATTTGTCACTTTAGTTTTGGATATTCTGAGTATTTGAATGCCAATTCTTTTGTTCTGGTTAATGACTGCAATAAAGTTAAGATGATGATAATGACAATGCAACCCAGAAGGGTGCAGTAAAGTTGAGAAATATTGAAAAGAATAACACTTTGATTCAACTGATAAAGGAGAGTATTTATACCTCAGGGTTGACATGAGGGATCCTTGGTGCTCTCTGAGCTTGGTTGTTTTCTTGCAGATGTTTCATTACCCAAATTAGGTAACATCAGCAGTGCTAGTAGGGAATGGGGTTTGCTGTTAAGGTTGCCCTGTCAGTATAGGAGTGATCTTAGAGGTTTTTTTGTTTCTTTGCAACAAAGCTCAGAGAGTGCTAAGGACCTGTCCCTTTGATTCAAATTGGCAGAAATTTGCTATGAAAAGTAAGGTAATTAAAATTGGGGGGGCCAAGGATCTTGATGTTTAACATATTACAACTGACAGGAAGAAATAAGAAACTCTGGAGAAATCAAATAGATCGAGGTTAAGAGAGATTATAACTGCTTGAAAACTGTAGCTAATCTAGGAAATTACAATTAAGCAGATTCAAACAAGGGAGTAGATTGTCCCAAGCAGCAGAGAAACAAACTTCAGAAGACACGGAAAGGCATCAAAAGCTGTTGATAGATAGAAAGCAAGCGGAAAGCAAGTGAGCTGGGCAGGAATCACCGTTCCTGAGCACACACTGATTCGCGTCCCTGCCCATCTGGCTCGCTTGCAGGGGTCCTGACCGACCTTCACCGGACGGGAACGGGGAGGGCATAAAAGAGCCCGGAGGAGGCAATTGGAGTTTGGCCGCGGCTGCCGCCACCGCCGCTGTTGCTGAGCCAGACGGCTGCGCAAGGGCAGCTGCTGCGGTTCCTGCGTGCCGCTTCTCCTTGGCTGCTTCCTCTGACAAGGAGCGGCGGTCGCGCTCGGTGCAGCCGGGAGCCCAGCACAGCAATTTCCAGATGTGTGAACTTCTACTCCCAGAATTCTCCTCCGCTGCCTGCGCTCTCCTCCCCCCGCGGAAGAACAGCGGCTGTGCTGGGCTCCCGGCTGCACCGAGTACGACCGCAGCTCCTTTTCAGAGGAAGCAGCCAAGGAGAAGCAGTGGGCAGGAATCGCAGCAGCTGCCCTCGCGTTGCTTCTCCTTCGCTGGAGGGGGACAGGCTGCCAGCGCGGCTGGTGGCTGTACTGCCGGTGGCCATGGTGACATGCCAAACCTGCCTGCCTGCCTGTGCGTGTGCAGAGGCAGAGGAGAGCTCTGCCCAGCTCACTTGCTCGCGCTTTGCCGGAAAACATGCTGCTTGCTAATTTAGCAGAAGCACCAGGATCGGCGCGGGCTACAGCTGATTCGCGCTTCTGCTAAATTAGCAAGCGGCATGTTTTCTGGCAAAGCACGAGCGAGGTGGGCAGGAGCGCGGAATCGGCATTTCTGAGCACACGCCGATTGGCGCCCTTGCCCTCTTGCTCGCTTGCCAGCGCCCACAATCTGCCCGGCCTCCCCTCTGCCTGCTTTGCGCAGCTCCTCCTGGGCCCCCCGCGCCCGCTGTTAACCCTCCCACCACCATGCAGGGTAAGGTTGGCGCCCCCGCCCAGATGCCCTCGCCTCCCCCAAGCATTTTTTTACTCACCTGCTTTCAGCTGCACTCCCTTTCTCCTTTTGCTTCTCTGCCTTCGTGTGCTTCTCTGCCTTTGCCACATGCTTGTGGGTAAAAAAGAAAAAAAAGTTCCATGAGACTTTCTAACTTCTCGCGAGAAGTTGGAAAGTCTCATGGAACTTTTTTTTTTTTTGTCTCACAAACACGTGACGAAGGCCGAGAAGGACAGGAGAAAGGGAGTGCAGCTGAAAGCAGGTGAGTAAAAAAACGCTTGGGGGAGGTGAGGGCATCTGGGCGGGGGCGGGGGGGCAGGCAATGCGTCACGCAGCTCCAGCGGAATCTCCCCTGAAGACTGCGTGAGGCTGCCTGCCACCCCCAAGGCCGCTGCCAATCAGCTGGAGCTGCGCGCTTTGATCCTGGGCTCTCAGTAGGACCCAGGCAACGTGCAGTTCCAGCTGACTTTGCCACAAGCCTCTGCGGCACTGCTGCTGCTTTACCTCATCCACTTTTACACTTTTTTTTTACATTTTGTTTTCAAAAAAATTTAATTTTTTTAACATTTTTTTCCAACCCGTCCTACGCGTACCACCAGCCATGTGCTCGCGTACCACTGGTGGTACGCGTACCACCGGTTGAAAAGCCCTGCACTAGGACTCCAAGATCCCTCTCACAGTTACTAGTATTAAGCAAGATACCACCTATACTATACCTGTGCATTTGGTTTTCCTTGCTTAAATGTAGAACCTTACTTTTTCCACCATTGAATTTCATTTTGTTAGTGTCCAATGTTCAAGTCTGTCAAAATCTTTCTGTATCTTAAGCTTATCTTCTACAGTGCTGGCTATTCCTGCCAGCTTGGTATCATCTGCAAATCTGATGAGTTCCCCATTTATCCCCTAATCCAAATCATTGATGAAGATGTTGAAGAGCACTGGGCCCAAAACAGAGCCTTGGTGCACCCTACTGCACACTTCCCTCCATGTAGATGCAGTTCCAGTGAGGACCACATGCTGAGTACGTCCGGTCAGCCAGCTATTAATCCATCTGGTGGTGATGCTGTCTAACCCACATTTTTCTATCTTATCAACTAGTAGATTGTAGTCTACTTTATCAAATGCCTTAGTAAAGTCCAAGTAAATTATATCCACAGCATTCTCCTGGTTCACTAATTTTGTCACAGGTCTAAGAATGCAATAAGATTTGTCTGACATGATCTGTTTTTGACAAACCCATGTTGGCTTTTGATTATGACTTTGTTTGCCTCTAGGTGTTTGCTGATTCGTTGCTTAATTATGTTTTGTTTTCCAGAATCTTCCCAGGTATTGAGGTCAGGCTGATAGGTCTGCGGTTTCCTGGATTTATTTATTTTTTCCTTTTTTGAAGATGGGAACTAAATCAGCTCTTTTCCAGTCCTTTGGTAGTTCACGGGTGCTCCAGAATCTGTTAGATGTAAGTTGTGACTTAGCACACAGTTGGAAACTTTTCCAAAATTTCATTTGAACAGTGCCAGATTTATCCAATGTTAGGACAATAAATTTACAGGAGGGTTATGTATTTTTCCTTAACCCTGTTATGCCTATTTTAGAACATACATTATAGTTTTCCTACACATATCTCACCAAATAAATAGTAAAACATTATACCACTATTATTACTTTGTGTACAATTCAAGGTGACACTCGTGGCCACAACAAACTTTCTGAGAATTATAATGAAGAGCTTGGGAGTCATAGGTGGTTCTGGGATAATAGGTTGCCTGCCTTTTTAGCATGATGTATGAATCCAAATTATACAACAAATTAATATTTGCAATATTTTCAACTATGTATTTCACATTCAGCTAAACACAGACAGCTACAAAAATGTGTAACATAAAAGATGTTGAAAAGAGACCTACCGTGTTCCCCCCAAAATAAGACCCACCCCGAAAATAAGCCCTAGCCTGATTTTTTTGGGGTGGGCTTAATATAAGTGGCAGTGAGCACAGGGGGCCCGGTGGTGTCTGGCAGCAGCCACAGCCCACTGGCACCTTGAAGCAGGACAGGTAAGTCCAGAGCAGAGGGATATTGGAACCTTTGTCTGCTTGCAAATGGGGCGGTTGGAAATGGAGCGAATCCCTCGGTTTCCAACCGCCCCATTTGCAAGCAGATGAATCTTTCAGTCTCTGACATTTCTCCATCCGGGCAAAAAGTGTTTGGCGCCTATGGGGCACTCAAAAACCGAGCGAATTACAAATCGGAGACTAGACGCTTTGTCTGCTTGCAAATCGGGCAGTTGGAAACGGAGCAAATCCCTCTGTTTCCAATCTCTCCATTTGCAAGCAGACGAAGCTTCCAGTCTCCCTTTGGGTGAAAAGTGTTTGGATGCCTATGGGGCACTTGAGGTAGCTCCACCCCCTCCTCCACCTGCCATGAGTGGCCACAGAAGTGGGCCAGCGCCCATGCGGGCTTCTGCTGGACGGGGCTGTTGGTGCCGCCGCTGCGAGGTGAGGCAGGTATCGGGAGAAAAATAAAGATATCCCCCGAAAGTAAGACCTACTGCCTCTTTTGGAGGCAAAAAAAAATATAACACTGGGTCTTAATTTTTGGGAAAATATGGTAAAGCACTCCATTTAGATTGTCAAAGAATCTTGCACATAAATTCAATGATAATTTTATCACTGGTGGCAAAATCTTGTATTAAAGTCCACTCAAAGTGATTTTAGTATAAATATAGTTCTGCATGACTAGTTCTGATGATTTCTAACAACAACAACAACAAACAACCCAGAGAAACTGTTATTTACAGAATCTTTTTGAAAATAAAAATGATGGAAGAAGTAATGAGAAAATTCAGGAGAGTTACTAGTTAAATCTCCTTCATGGATTACTGCCTTGTCATGGCGAAGGGGCTTGCATAACTCAATGAAGCTATGAGCTATGCTGTGCAGGGCCACCCAAGACGGACAGGTCATAGCAGAGAGTTCTGACAAAATGTGATCCACTGGAGAAGGAAATGGCAACCCACTCCAGTATCTTTGCCATGAAAACCCCATGGACAGTACCAAAAGGCAAAAAGATATGATGCTGGAAGATGAGCCCCTCAGGTCGGAAGGTGTCCAATATGCTACTGGGGAAGAGCAGAGGGCTAGTACTAGTAGCGCCAGAAAGAGTGAAGTGACTGGGCCAAAGCCGAAAGGACGCTCAGCTGTGGATGCATCTGGTGGTGAAAGGAAAGTCCGATGCTGTAAAGATTTTTTCTCCATAGGAACCTGGAATGTAAGATCAACGAATCAAGGCAAACTGGACGTGGTCAAACAAGAGATGACAAGACTGAACATTCACATCTTAGGAATCAGCGAACTAAAATGGACAGGAATGGGTGAATTTAATTCAGAGGACCATCAGGTATACTACTGCGGGCAAGAATCCCTCAGAAGAAATGGAGTAGCCTTCATAGTCAATAAAAGAGTAGGAAAAGCAATACTGGGATACAATCCCCAAAATGACAGAATGATCTCAGTGCGAATCCAAGGCAAACCATTCAATATCACAGTAGTCCAAGTCTATGCCCCAAACACTGGTGCTGAAGAGAATGAAATTGACCGGTTCTATGAAGCCCTACAGCACCTTATAGAATCAACACCAAAAAATGATGTCCTTATCATCATGGGGGATTGGAATGCTAAAGTAGGAAGCCAAAAGATAACTGGAATAACAGGCAAGTTTGGCCTTGGAGTACAAAATGAAGCAGGGCACAGGCTGATAGAATTTTGTCAAGAGAATACGATGGTCATAGCAAACACTCTTTTCCAACAACCGAAGAGACGGCTCTACACATGGACATCACCAGATGGTCAACACAGAAATCAGATTGACCATGTGCTCTGCAGCCAAAGATGGAGAAGTTCTATACAGTCAGTAAAAACAAGACCAGGAGCTGACTGTGGCTCAGATCATGAGCTTCTCGTTGCAAAATTTAGGCTTAAATTGAAGAAAGTAGGGAAAAACACTAGGCCACTCAAGTATGAACTAAATCATATCCCTGATGAATATACAGTAGAGGTGACAAATAGATTTAAGGAATTAGATCTGATAGACAGAGTGCCTGAAGAACTATGGACGGAGGTTCGCAACATTGTACAAGAGGTAGCAACTAAAACCATCCCAAAGAAAAAGAAATGCAAGAAAGCAAAATGGCTGTCTGAGGAAGCTTTGCAAATAGCTGAGGGAAAGAAGGGAAGCGAAAGGCAAGGGAGAAAGAAAAGATACACCCAATTGAATGCAGAATTCCAGAGAATAGCTAGAAGAGATAAGAATGCCCTCTTAAATGAACAGTGCAAAGAAATAGAAGAAAACAATAGAATAGGGAGAACCAGAGATCTCTTCAAGAAAATTGGAGATATGAAGGGAACGTTTCATGCAAAGATGGGCATGATAAAGGACCAAAATGGTAGGGACCTAACAGAGGTGAAGAGATTAAGAGGTGGCAAAATTACAGAGAAGAACTATACAAGAACAAGCTTAGCATCCCTGATAACCACGATGTGGTGGTCTCTGACCTCGAGCCAGACATCCTAGAATGTGAAGTGAAATGGGCCTTAGGAAAGCTGAACAACAACAAAGCTAGTGGAGGTGACAGTATTCCAGCTGAGCTATTCAAAATCTTAAAAGACGATGCAGTAAAAGTGCTACACACAATTTGCCAGCAAATTTGGAAAACTCAACAGTGGCCACAGGATTGGAAAAGATCAGTTTACATTCCAATTCCAAAGAAAGGCAATGCCAAAGAATGTTCAAACTATCGCACCATTGCACTCATTTCACGTGCAAGTAAAGTTATGCTTAAAATCCTACAAGCTAGACTCCAGCAGTATGTGGATCGAGAACTTCCAGAAGTACAGGCAGGATTTCGAAGAGGCAGAGGAACTAGAGATCAAATTGCCAACATACGCTGGATCATGGAGAAAGCTAGGGAGTTCCAGAAAAACATCTACTTCTGCTTCATTGACCATGCTAAAGTCTTTGATTGTGTGGATCACAACACATTGTGGCAAGTTCTTAAAGAGATGGGAGTACCAGACCATCTTATTTGTCTCTTGAGAAACCTATATGCGGGTCAAGAAGCAACAGTGAGAACTGGACACGGAACCACTGATTGGTTCAAAATTGGGAAGGAGTCCGGCAAGCTGTCTTTCTGTCGCCCTGCCTATTTAACTTATATGCAGAGCCATCATGAGAAAGGCGGGCTAGATGAATCAAAAGTTGGAATTAAGATTGCCGGGAGAAATATCAACAACCTAAGATATCAGATGATACCACTCTAATGGCAGAAAGTGAAGAGGAACTAAAGAGCTCTTGATGCGGGTGAAGAAGGAGAGTGCAAAAGTTGGCTTGAAACTCAACATTAAGAAAACCAAAATCATGGCATCCGGCCCTCTCAATTCCTGGCAAATAGATGGGGAAGAAATGGAGGTAGTGACAGATTTTATCTTCCTGGGCTCTAAGATCACCACAGATGGGGACTGCAGCCAAGAAATTAAAAGACGCTTGCTCCTGGGGAGGAAAGCTATGGCAAATTTAGACAGCATACTAAAAAGCAGAGACATCACCCTGCCAACAAAAGTACGTATAGTCAAGGCCATGGTTTTCCCAGTTGCAATGTATGGCTGTGAAAGTTGGACCATAAGAAAGGCTGAACGCAAAAGAATTGAGGCCTTTGAACTATGGTGCTGGAGAAGACTCCTGCGAGTCCCTTGGACTGCAAGGCGATCAAACCGGTCAGTCCTAGAGGAGATCAACCCTGACTGCTCCTTAGAAGGCCAGATCCTGAAGTTGAAACTCAAGTACTTTGGCCACCTAATGAGAAGGAAGGACTCACTGGAGAAGAGCCTAATGCTGGGAAAGATTGAGGGCAGTAGAAGAAGGGGACGACAGAGAATGAGGTGGCTGGATGGAGTCACTGAAGCAGTAGGCGTGAGCTTAAATGGACTCCAGAAGATGGTAGAGGACAGGAAGGCCTGGAGGAACGTTGTCCATGGGGTCGCGATGGGTCAGACACGACTTCGCAACTAACAACAACAAATGAGAAAGAAACACCTATTTCCTTTGATGAATAGTGTTTATATGAACCTGTAAGAAATCGGTATCCCATTTTATCTAATTGGTTGCAATATATTGTAATAAATATTTCTCCTCTGTAAATAATCTAGAACAGGCATGTCAAACTGCTGGCCCACAGGCCGAATGCATCATGCCGAAACCGCACCCACCCCATTGCTGGCAATGGGGAAAAAGACGCGATACGTCACGCAGCGTCATGTGACGGCGTGAGTTTGACATGCCTGATCTAGAACAATAAAATCCATTAAACTATTTTATAATATACTAAATATTGAGGATGTTTATTTTTATTCAGCCTAACAAACATGTTGAATATTTGCCAGACATGTAACCTGAATGCTGTTATGAAAGAGTTCAGTATTTTTGGCTTCTTGAACACATATCATAAATTTGTTTGCTCTAAATACCCTCACTCAAAACTGCGTCATTTTCTGGATGAAGCAATCTAACTGCATGCATAAGTACTGAAATATATTATAGAAATAGGGATAATTGTAATAGATTGAAAGTCTCTGTAAGTAACTAACATGAAGCACTGCTACTCATCCACTAATCATTTTCACAAAGTTCTCCCAAAATTAATTTATGTATATTAAATTATATTTAATTAAGACCTAAGTTTGCCACCATAGTCACAATCGTGAAGCAGCTTGTACCTAGGCTTCATGTTTCAAGTATGAAATGGGTGGGCATATAAATTTGATTAATAAATAAACAAAATGAAATATTTTCATGCAAACTACAGTAATTGTTGTAAGCTCTTTATGTTTTTTTTTTAATAAATTCTCCTTTAATTTTATAAGAGCATCAATGGTTCAGTTTCCCTTAATTAATCAGAACGTGTCCATGGTTGTGTTGTCATGAACTGCCCCAGTAGGTTAATCAAGAAAGGCACGCAGAAGATTCTGTCCTTAATAGTACTAGGATGGGGATCACCAGGAAAATCTGCACTTTAATGCTGAATTTTGCTAAGAAAATTACATGGAGAATTGCATAGTAGGCAGGAATTCAATATGATTTCAGCAAGACTGTCATCTTCATCTAGCCTTTGTTTTCATCTTGTGCTCTGAGAGATGTGGCTAAATAAAAACTATCATTGGTCCAGCCACCCAAAATTTGTTTGCTTGCTGGAGCAATCTATGCATTTCATTTTAAAACAAACTTTAATACCGAATCAGATTTTCAATCTCTCTTTTACTGACACATACCTGTTGCCATATCCTAGCACTTTTATTCTTTTTTAGTCTGGTTCCTATTCCTGCTCATCTCTGATCTTATATTTCTTAAATCTTGCAGTATATGATGAGTTGACTACAGCAAGTAATTTTAGGTTATATATTGGTGGAAACGGCTGTTAAAGTTAGAATGAAGACAAGGGGGAAAAGCTGTCAAGAGATGTTGTGAAATCCAGTTCATGGAGGATAATTAAGACCATGCTGGACACCATCTAAAGGAGATTGTTTAGTGATAATGAGGTCTAGCCTGCCAAGAGAACAACTAGATGAGCCACTAGAGAGCTGCTTCATGCCCAATGTTTGTATGCGTGATCTAATTTTTTTTTTAAAACTCATTTTATTCCATCAGTAGAAAAGGAAAGTATTTATAACATTCACTTGCTCTTAGGAACCAAAACATTGGCTACTGGATTTCGTCTTGCAATAAATGTACATAAAGTTTTCTGTTTCTCTACAGCAACAGTGGCAGAACTGAAAAAAAAAATAGTTCTGTTTTGTTAAGAAAATGTGTTGCATTCCTTCTCCGAGGTGCAAGGTTTATTTATTAAAAACATTCATATAGTTTACAGTTGTCAAGAGTTTTAATTGTACACTCTCTGGATTTTCATGGAAGGGAAAATATTAATTTGTTTTCATATTCACAGAAATTTTTGAGGGGGTAAAAAAAATATCCATTGTCTCACCGACTGTCTTTTGTTCTTTTAGTGGACAATCTGACTAGAATTACAACAACACACTTGTCAAATACACCTCTGACAAAGTATTTCTTCCTTTTATCTAATTTAATTAAAGAGATGAATAAAGGCATTGATGAATCTACTTCAGCCCACTCCCCATTGTGTGGAAAACAATATATCCATCAAGCCTGTCCTCAATTGATTATTCTTTTAGGGCCTTATTATTGTTTAATTCCAGTATTTCTTTCTTCTTCTGTTTTAAACCCCATTGAAACTGACAAAAAAAAAACAGGACTGATTTTGTGGTTTTAGTCTTGGTTTGCTACAAGATCAGGCAGACACACTTTTCTGCTGATCCTTTGGCTGATGAAAAAGCTTTAGGTCTCCTTGGAGACCACTCATGTTCACTCCTGCACTTCACCCATCATTACTGGTCCCCAGCTGAGTGTCCTCCTTGAGCCATTTTCTAATCAGCAGGTTCTATCTAAACTACCTGGTAGCAAATCTCAATTACTGTACTGAATAAGATGAGATAGAGGGAAAGAATCTTGCTGTTTATCACTGATTCACCAGCACTTCTTCCTAATCACACAGGATTTGAAGTTGGGCCCTTTAATTTCTCTGTAGTGGGACAGACACAAACCTAATTCCCTTGCCCACTAGCAGGACTTGAAAACAAAGGTTTTTCTTCCAATGAAATATTGCATGTTTTTAGGGTCTCTTCATAAACATCTCCAAAACGTGCCTAGGCTATATATGTAATGCTTTTACTCATTTTTCTTGAGGTAGTATTAATGTCCTAAAAACAGCATGGTCATTCTCCCTCTCCTCCACCCAACTGACTTTTCTCATTTATTTTTGTATAACTGGCAAGATCAACTGATTCTTTATACTGTAGCTATGGTATCAACCCTATATGAGTATGAAAAACTGCATCTATGAAATGAGAATCAAACAAGTGGTGCACATTAAGCAATAAATATTGTGGAGAAAGGTATGGAAAATCATGAGTGCAAAAGCTAATTAAATGATTGCAAATTGATACAGGACTTTACAAAGCTGCTAAAGTTGTTCTTAAATAACAATGCACTAAAACCTGTTTATTAATTTCCAAAATGCTTTCTTTTCCTGAATTTTTCCCCCTTCTTTTTCTCTCCTAGGTGCTTTAGAATTTATTCTCAATTTTGTTTGAGGATGTTTTTAAGCTCACTTTACACAATTGTTGCGGTGTGGCAGAGGGTGATAATGTTGTTTTGTTCTATTACAAAGGTGTCTAGGAATCTGTAGCCTATTCAACCATTCACATTTGTTGCTCTGAATAAAGGTTCATGGGAAATATTGTATCATGATGTCTTTCCTTGGAGAGAATACTGGTACATATGAAAATAAGTAAATCACACAATCAGCCACATCATAGCTAAGGTTAGTGTCCAAGCAGAACATTCTTGGGTTTTTTAACAATTGCCCTGAGATTTTAAGTTAACAATAATTTAGCTTTTGTGAAATAATTACATACAAAAGGAAAACAGAGCTGGACTGAACCAGGTAATATTGCAACCAGTGTGCTTGAAATAACACAATACTAAACAATACTAAAAATAGTAAGCAAGGGTGAGCATGTAATTATTTCAAAAAAGCTAAATTACTGTTATTTCCTTCAATAAGGAAATAAATATTTACTTATTTACTTATAAATAAATGATCAAATGAATTAGGTACTCCCATATAGGGTTCCTTTTTTCAGTGTTTACTTCTATGTATGGCTACTATGCATGCAACTATTACATCAACAAAGCTTCCTATGGATCTTTCAGAAAATATGCAGAATTGGGCTGACATGATGGTAGAACCATATTGGAGATGCAAATTGTTAGAAGTTTATCCAAGACCGCTACCAGCCAACTGTATTCTGAAAAATTATTAATTTTAATTTTTGACTCACATGGGACTCATCATCAGCCACAAATAGGAAGCATTTATTTCTCAGCTGGAAAAAAAAAGTTTGTTTACATCCCAATAAACTTATTAATTACAAAATTTGCCTTAATCATAAATACTCCTATATGTTCTTAATTCTATTCACATCCACCTAGCCACCCAGAGACACCTTATTATCAGCCTGAATCTATCAGTTGCAGGAGAAAAAGCTTTTCATTGAAAGTTATAGACTGTAATTTATCTAGAAGTATGGGTTGGTAGATATTTTTTGACTTTGCAGTCTAAGGCCCAAAACCAGGGCCAAAGACCAGAAAGCATCCATGCCTAAAGGAGGAAGAGAATTTGGATATCTCTACTAATATACCTCACTGGATCCTATTTGTCTTTCTCTTGTCCATTATAGGTTGCTATAATGAACCATAGCATAAATAGTATGTTCAAGAACAGCGAAATGACATTCCATCTGGTCATATAAAAAAACCCTAAAAAACCCCCACCTAAACTAAACATTTACAAACAAAAAGGGGTTAACTGCTAGATTATAGAAGCTGCTATTTCTCTGTGATTCAGAGAAAAAAAAACTACTTATAGAACAAATACGAATTATTACTATACAATATTTCCACACAGACTGGATGTGCAGGTGTATGTGTGTAAACATATGAACTTCCAGACCAAGACACATTTTGGAAGTTTGTCCCTAAAACAAGATCTTTTGTTTCCACTGACACTTTGAAATTTATTTGCCCTGTATTTTTCAAACAGAGCAGAACAAGATCAGAAGGCTCCCCCCAGGGCTAAATTCAGTTTTATTACAGCAAATAGCTAAAATTTGTCTCTTTGGGGCATTTCAAAGGACAGTATCCTCCAGTAATACATGATATATCAATCAGAAAAATATATTCATATGAAATGAAAACACTGCTACCTCAACATTTCTGCAGTCATTAAAATGCAGCAAAATACTGGTTGACTAGGTCCCCTTTAGCAGACTTACGTAGATGCATTGGAACAAATTTCTGCCTGGATGTCCTCCTACTCCTCATGACAGATAGGCCTGATGCATCTGTAGAAGTTTAAGAGGCAGTTATATTGACATAAATTTATCGTGTGTGTACATACAAGTCAGTTTTTATCTCATATAGGGTTTTATAGCATATTAAATGTTTATCATATTTATACAGTCGTCCATCTCACAAAACGTGAGTAAATTGTACCCTCATTTCAAAATCGGTTTCTTAAAGATCAACCTATATATTTCCAAAAATCAGCCGACTTTCTTTCTTCCAAAACAATGGTACCATAGTCATAATGAATGGCCATGTTGTTTTTTATTTATTAAATCAGTGGTTAATATTGTAGCAGCTATCAGGTTTTAAACAGAGCTATAATACTTAAAGTTGGAAGGAGCGTGTGGTTTTAGTAATGTTTTAGGTGAAGGATCCCCTCAAATCTGTTTTGGGAGGCCATATGGATTCTTACTATGTTTACCTTTCTTCACTTTGTTTCAGCTCTTCCTTAAGATCCTTGGCAGTTATAAAGAAACAGAGAATGCAATAGAAGACATTTGTGGAAGCCTCCTATAGCTTTTGAATATGTTACTATTCCTTTACTGCTGCAATGTTTGGAGAGGACTCTGGGTAGGTGTAGCCAATGAGCCAAAGTATCTTATGGTTTTTGCAAGTAATGGGGGTAAAAGAAGATAGAAAGGCTTCAGAGTCCCATGAAATGCTCTCTTTCCTTGCCAAGACAAACAGAATCAATTACTTCCAGAGCACAAAGCTCTTAAAGGGAAATTTAAATTGTTTTGCACAGTAGTATTAAATTGTATAGGCCAGTTATGGCGAACCTTTTAGAGACCGAGTGCCCAAAAACTGGCCCTGCCCCCGCTCCACCCCTGCCCTGCCCCTGCTCCGCCCCCACACCGTTCCCCGCCCCGCCGGCCCACAGGGCCACTCACTGCCTCCAGGGTCCACCACAGATCACCCAGGCAGCCCAGCAGCTCCATGGTGGCCATGCCCTCTGCCCACGCCCCGTAGCATCAACTGTGCGCGATGGCACATGAGGGCAGAGTCTTGTCTACACTGCCTGGCTGCAATGTCCTTGGCTGCGCTGCTCCACGTGGGCCATGCTCAGGGGTGACTCCTCCAGGGGGGCTGCTGGTGGGGGGGTCATGGGGGGACGCAAGGCTGGGACAATGGCACGTGTGCCCACAGAGAGGGCTCCGAGTGCCGTCTCTGGCACGCGTGCTATAGGTTCGCCACCACTGGTATAGGCCTAGGATCCCTTTACCTAATTCAATATATGGCCCAGACACACATTTTTTAGATCTATACCATAAAATTCCCTTCGTCAGTTGAATACACAGAAAAAAGTACAGTGAATTTGCCTATGCGCATGAATGAACCTCCATGAATGTTATATTTACTGAATATAATGCTTATCTTATGAAATGCATGTGGGAAAAAGAGAAAGGCACCAGAAAACCAAAACACAAAAAATCCAGATAAACAATAACAGTCCCAGTTTAACCATTTTGAGTCATGGAGCAAGATGCAGGTCAAAATGAGAGATTTGTTTTTGTAAAAATAAATTAAATGGATCCTGTAATTACATGGAAGGAAAATGGGCTTTCCTGAAATGAAAGAGCAGGGATCATGTTGGAGATTTAAATTCAGCAGAAGCTAGTTTCAGGGGAGGTGCTTCTGAACATAAGTGGATTGCTGAAAGAGCACTGAGCAATTAAGTAGCAGAACATCCCATTAAAAAGAATAAAATGCTCATAATACCGTTTCTTAGATACAGAGTCTGGGCTTAGCCAAGCTCTCAATGAATGCTGACAGTTATTGTAGTTGAAAAAAAATGTAGTTTTATTAAGCAAGATATGAGAATAGAAACTACCTAAACTGCATCTTGAAAAGAGGAAAGCATAAGAGAAAGGGGGAGAGGAAGTTCCCTTCTTAAATTCAGAAACTCATTTAATTAACAGAAGGCCAGACAAGAAACAGGCACAGGGACCGTATGTGAAGGACCTCTGTCTCCTTATTGTTCACCAATTGCCCTAGTGGTCAAGATTGGGTTATGGGTGAAAAGAGGTGATGCAATCTACAACATAGAGTAGGTTAAAGGATTTGGTTTCTTAAATGTCCAAATATTACATCATCTTCTTGCTTTTCAATTCTTTCACTAGCATTAAATGCACAGTAACATTTAATAGCTACTGTGCATTAGCTGTGATTATGGTGGCAGTGGGAATAGGCATGAGTAGGGTGGCAATAATTATGGTAGCAATGGGTAATCATGATTATGGTGACAATGGGAGTAGCCATGATTATGGTGGCAATGGAAATTGTGGACTTCTAAGGGTGAATTCACTGTGCTATCTATCATGGCATTATGGAAGTGGAAAACTGGAGCCATTTATTTAAAAGCAGAAAAAAAAGATTGTTTGTTGTGTCCTATCCAGATTCCATGTGGCAGGGAGGATTTCCCCATGAAGGAACAAATGATGTCAGACAGCTACCTGTGTAATTCTTTTACCTGGGCAAATAGCCACAATTGGATACCCTGGAACTTAGATAGATGAGCGAGTGAGGGTAAAGATTTGAGAGGGCTGTGTTGGTGGGTGCATCTCACAAATTGTGGAACCAAGCAATTCTCTATTATTCACTTAAGTCATAGAAAGTGATTTTTGTGCATGCAGAGAAGCTAGCCCTGTGAGATAAGGTCAAAGACAGATTATGTTTGATCAAGGCACATTGGTTTTGCAGCAATGTTTTTCAAGATAGAAATGCTTCTTCTGAATCTCTGGTAGCTCTTCCCTAAATAATCTTCTTGAGTCATGCAAACTTCCTTAATGAATATGATTGAATTTGGACTCCAGGTAATTCTGTACATGGGGGCAAAACTGGCCATACATTCTACAGTGAACTTGAAAGCAAATCAATGGTTCTAGTGTCAACTTACCTATATAGTTTTAAATTTTTGAAGTTACTTCAAATTGTTACTTTCATTGGTATTAAAAAAAAAGGGTCACCTTGGATCAAATTCTCCCTTGCTACAGATAAATATAAAACCATCACATAAAAGCAAACATGTAGCTATATAGGATAGAGAGCAGCAGAGTTTTCAAAAAAAGAATTGAAAAGGATGAAGGGTCCATGGTAGTATTGGCTTCTTATCTAACCAAGGCTATAAGGTATGTTTCACACCACCAGAAATCTCATCATCAGCTACAGATAATGATGCCAGTGGTTTCTGCTGACTGATCCATTCCACAAAATATCAGAATAGCCATAGGTGGATAAAATTAAACAAAACAAGTTCAACCTTTACAGCTCATTGCTATGGCACCATGATTAGCTGGCAAACAATGACATTTTCCCATTATATATTACTGCTATTTCTATTAGCCTTTCCACTCTCCCAAAATATCTGTCAAAGAAATGACTGAATACCACCAAGGATAACAAAAAAATAAGTTCTGATTTATGGAAATCTGATCTTTCTTTTCTTTTTTTTTGATAAAATATTTTAATCTATAAGTTTCAGTCAAAGAACATAGATAATGTGTTGGAAGGGTAAACCAATTGATGTTAAGTGGCTTATTTTAGTCAGTCAAAAGAAGATCTGTATACATAGTTAAATGCACTTTCTGCATAATATATCCATGTAACGCATACCTAGTATCGTGCACAACTTTCTTCAAACATTTTTACTTAAAAAAAATCAATATAAAAATAAAAAAAATACAGTTTAACAGAAAGTGGAAGCCACTAAGACAAAAAGATGTATAAAAATAGTTAAATGCAATTTCTGCATAATGTATTCATGTAACACATACCTAGTACCACATACAAACTTTCTTCAGATAGTTTAACAGAAAGTGGAAGCCACCAAGATAAAAAGATATATAAGTTGTATAACATTAATGCATGTGAATAAGATATAAAATTGTGTTAGACATATGTGTTCAATTGTTTTATCCAGAGTAACATTTGTACAAAAGTAACTTATTAGAAAAATGGTTTTAATATTGCTCAGACGTTTTTACTGTAAAACACTGGGCCCTATCTAACAAAATGAAATTCAATGGTGAAAAAAGTAAGGTTTTACACTTAGGCAAGAAAAAACAAATGTACAGATATAGAATATGTGTAACCTAGCTCAAAAGCAGTAACTGCGAGAGGACCTTAGAGTCCTAGTGGACAATAACTTAAATATGAGCCAGCAGTGTGCTGCAGCTTCTAAAAAAGCCAACACAATCCTAGGCTGCGTTAACAGAGGGATAAAATCAAGATCACATGAAGTGTTAGTAATACTTTATAATGTCTTAGTAAGATGCCTTTATAATGCCTTGGTAAGTCATAATATAAAAAAGATGTTAAGATGTTAGAAAGAGTTCAGAGAAGAGCAGCAAAGATGATTTGGGAGTTGGAGGCTAAAACATATGAAGAAGGTTGCAGGAATTGGATATGTCTAGTCTAGTGAAAAGAAGGACTAGGGGTGACATGATAGCAGTTCCAATATCTATGGGGCTGCCACAAAGAAGAGGGGTTCAACCTATTCTCCAAAGCACCAGAAGGCAAGACAAGAAAAAACAGATGGAAACTAATCAAGGAGAGAAGAAACCTAGAACTTAAAAGAGAAATTTCCTTACAATGAGAACAACACCCTCCAGTGATGGAGTGAGTACTCCATCACTAGAGGTTTTTAAGAAGAGACTGGACAGCCATTCGTCCAGAATGGTATAGGGTCTCCTACTTATGCAGGGGCTTAGACTAGAAGACCTCCAAGGTCTCCTCCAACTTTGTTATACTATTATTCTGTTAAAAATGAATCCGTTGCTAAGCATCTGAATTTTGATCATGTGACCATGGGGATGACGCAATGGTGGTAAGTGTGGAAAATGATCGTGTCACTTTTTTCAGTGCCACTGTAAGCTCAAACAGTCACTTAATGAACTGTTGTAAGTTAAGGATTATGTGGATTGAGATACATAAACAGTATGACAACATGGATAAGGTAGCACAGTCTATTATTTTGTTGTCAAAAACAAAGTAGTTATTGGGGGCATGCTTCATGAATGCTCTTATAGTGGATGCTAGTGGGGAAATTCCATCACCCATAAAACAGGCAAAACTATTGTAGTTTTGACTGGAACATAAAACTTTCTAGAAATAAAATGTATAAAGAAGGCACTGCCTTCTGGTTGTTCAGTGTGTAGGGGAAAGGTACATGTGCCATACAGCTGTATAGTTGTATAATTTGCACGTTACTAAAGCCATTTTAGGAGTCAACTTTAGAGTATTCGACTTTAGAGAGTAGTTGACGGTTTTGGGGTACATTAAGAGTAGCCCCCATTAGAGTGTATACAATAATTTTCTCAGAAACAGCAATTTTGCAAATGATGAAAATAAATTTGCCCATTACCACAGTGAAAGCTTCAAGGCACAGACAGAAAACAGTTATTAAAATAAGTGCCCTTTGCTCAGAAGTGTTCAGATCAATTAAATAAGACTATGACTAAATCCATTTTCTGATATATTTTTAATGAATTGTGTTTAAGAATTCCCAGAACCACTCTGCAATTTAATACAAGTGATCTGTTCCTCTGGTAAGTAGCAGTATTTCCCAGGTGAAATAATAAGATAAAACAGAATTATGAAAACCAGGAAAATACCTTCTACAGTTTTTCAATATTAAATTGAACTTAATTGGTTACAAATATAGAGATGAAATGTTTCTCATTCTGGTTTAATGCCAAACCAAAAGTGGGTGATGTTGAAGAGTGCCAAAAACTCCTTTTGTAAAATTGAAATCCTTGGATTTCAAAGCAAACACATTTGACATTAAGTCCTGTCAATGCCAACATGACTATGAAACACCTAAATATTGTCTAATTTCTGCCAAGAACATCAACGGCCGGTAGAAGGAAACTATAGTGAATGTTTGTGTCAACTAGTTTGAGTATCCCTTTAATAGAAAAAAAGTTAAGAATATTTAGAATAAAGGGAAGGAAGGAGGGAAAGAAAAGGTTTGTACATCTTATTGAACTTTCGTCCCTCTCACATTTTCATCAGCTAAGTATAGAGCTCAATTTAATTATGGAGTGTCTTCTCATTTCCAGACATCATGGAAATATTTTCAATGATTAGTTAACAAAACTAGGTTAAAAATAGGTTTCTGATATATTCTGGGCAGATGAACAAAGAAAACAAATATCAAAGACTACTTAAAGTAAAGAATCAAAATTTATAGCTCTGAGGGTTTTTTTTGTTTTGTTTTGTTTTGTTTTTTTGAGATTTAGGAATAATAATCTGTGTGGGAGGTGAGAGAAAGAAATAAAGGACAGGAAAGGAGAAAGAATTCTCTATTAAAATACTTGAATTTGGCAGTCTCTGACTATGTTATCCCCCCCCCCCCATGATGTAGAGGGCACTTTCACAGAATTCACTTCCCCAGAGTCAGTCATGGATAATCATATCAGAAGCTAACTATGATGGCCACAAAATGAGGACACAAGTGATAATGTGGGTTTGCATAATGATGTCACCTGCATATTTCATTTTTTTTCTTCCTAGTTTCTCCCATTAATGACCACAATAAATGTCTTTATTTCTTCAGGTGTGAAATGTGAAAGATATGACCCCCACTCTGAGTTGTTCTCTTCCCAGTCCTGCTATGTTGCCTCATTGTTGGGGTAGAGGTATTATTGGATGGGATGAGTGAAAAACACTGGGAGTGTAGCTCAATATATATATATATATATACTATTAGCAAGGTATAAAGAGCATCCCAGAAAAGGAAGTGAGCAAGCTCCTCAATTGGACAGGAGCAGTATAGTAAGATACTGAACGTAGATTATCATCTTAGTGATAATGACAGAAACATCATTTCCTACTGCATGGGAGAAGGCAATGGTAAAACACTCCTCTACAAAGAAAACCACGTGGCTCACTTAAATGCTAAATATTACAAAGCAGTCAAACTCAGACATTTAGAATATGGTTTCTGAAAAAATGAATGTGACCAATGAAAATTATACAAAAGGATTTAAATAAACACTAGAAATAATTGTAATGCATAATATACATTATAAATATCTAGGCTGTGGTCAATAGTTGGGAAAACAAATGAAAGGGAAGGGAAGAATATGTCACTAGAAGGTTTTCCCACAATGTTTTTGTTTATGCTTAGTAGCTGTTTCTCTTTGTTTTAATTGACCATCATTATCTAATGTAGTTTTTTTCTTTGCAATTTACTATTCTAACAATACAAATATATTTTAACTTTTTTAAAAAAGAGAAAACTACAAGAATGGACAAGTTACAGACAACAATATAGTGCCATATGATGGCTCCCTTGGATTGAATAACCCTGAACTGCTATTGAGGCAATGCTGAGGATCTTTTGCAGTACTAATGGTGTTTATGATGTGGCTAGATTAAAGTCTTAGGACATGTAGTTTTTTAAGTAGTCATGCAGAAAAAACAGAATAACAATGAGGACATGGGATATAATGAACAAGAACATGAGAAAGTTCAACACAGAGAAATATGAAATTAAGTGACTGCACACTAGCATGTTAAACATTAATGAATTAAAATTGAGTGGAATTGGATACTTTTAGTCAGAAGATGACATGTTTAACCTAACTTTATTGCTGATGCAGGCTGGCTAACTGAGAAACAGAATAATGCCAAAAATATCTCAGTGTGTGCTTCATTGATTGTAGAAAGGTCTTCAATTGTGCTGATCATGTCAAGTTCTGAAAAATCCTTAGAAATCTGGGAATCCCAAAACATCTCATTATTCTAATACAAAACCCATATAAAGGTCAGGAAGCCACAGTATGCACAGAACATGGTCAAACAGACCAGCTCCAGGTTGGCAAAATAATGAAGTAAAGCTGTATACTCTTTCTTTATTTATTCAAGCTGTATGCTCAATATATTGAGGGAGGCTGGATTGGAAAAAGATGAGCAATGTACTAAAAAAGGTACATTAATGCATTATGCCATGCATATGACACTCTTTTGATAGCTGAAAATGCAAATGAACTGCACGTTCTAATAATGTCCAAACTATTGATGATGTGTGGAGCAACCAACCTTAGAAATAACAATTAAAACACAGAAGGGTTGGATAGCTTCTACCTTTTAGGGGATTCTTGATAAAAGCAAAGATATCAGCAGTCAAGAAATAAGCTGCAGACTAGCACTTGATAAAGTTGCAATGGACATTTCAGAAAATATATTCAGATATCATGATGTGTCTTTACCTACAAAAATTAAAATCATCCAAGCAACGTTATTCCTTGTGATACTTTATAGAATTATAAAGCTGGATTCTGAAGAAGCAGAATAAGATAGAGTATTGATGCTTTTGAACCTGTGTTGAAGAATATTCTTGAATATACCATGGATAGCCAAGCATGCAAATGCATTAGAGACTAATCAACCCACTTGAGGCACAAATGACCAGGGTCAAATTATTGGATTTTGTGCACACTATGTTAAGATCCAATTCTCTTGAAAAGTCCATAATGCTGGAAAAGGGGAAGGAAAGAGAAATAGAGGATGATCAACAGAAATGTGGATGGACTCAATTACATAGCAGTAGAAGCTCTGAAGGACCAGGCTCTGGACAGATCATCCTGTAGTTGAATTATATGAAATTACCAAGAGTTGACACCGAACTGATGAAATATAACCAAGCAATCAATCTGAGCTGCTGCCCATAGAAGGAAAAGAAAAAAAAAGATAGAAGTGCAAAAGAAAACATGAGCAATTTGGATGTTCCAGTACTGAAGAACATTGAAAATGACATAATACTTATAAATTGCTGTCTTTTTTCTGGATTACAAAGTAGTAACTGCACAGTGATCTTGAATTTCCCTTCAAAGACTTGAAGCTAAGGATGCGGGAGGGGAGAATTTCCTCCAATGGGAAAATATGTCATAATATCTACAATATACAGTAGAAGCAAACAAATGAAAACTTAACTTTTCGATAGTTTCAGCTAATACTGCCAGAAATTAGTTTACATCTTTAACACTGCAGTCATCATAGAAATCCTCCTGTGGAAATGCGCGGAGCTTCATGGCAAGCAAACAATGGGAATTGAACTGTTCTTATGTTCAGCATGAAAGAATCAGTGCCAGCTTGGCAGTTCTCTTTTCTACTTATTATTTTCTAACATGATTCATTTTCAGTATGCAAACTCTATTTAACACCCCATTCTTTTCCATATATAGTATTTCACATTGTAAGTTTTTTATGTGCATGAAATGACAAAGTAGGAGACCTTGCTCTTATGTGCACTATAAATTCGTAAACCCGACTTGCCTATTTCCTACAAAAATCTATATTGCATTTACTGAATACACTGTAGCTGAGTTTATGTATATGAAAAATGCTCATCAAGGTATAATGTAGCAGCTAGTTTGCAAACTGGAGCACAATATTGGGAATAGATTATTCTATTGAAAGGCATATACTGGTTGCTTTTTGTGAAAGTACCAATATTAATTTTTGAAGTCATAAATGGTTTGGACTAAAGCCTGATTAACTAAGAAACTATGCCAGCCTTTCTTGGCATTAGGACCAGCAAAAAATGTGCCCCCTGTTCTGTTCTTCTAATGAAGACAACGAGATGAGGCTGGTTCACAACAAGGATCTCTTTATTGAAGCACATTCACAGAACAGAAGCAAGAACAACAATGGCCACTGGCCTTTTATATCCCCTTGCAAGGGGATGCACATCCAATCATTGTAGGCCGTTCTCCCGCCTTGCGCATGCGCGCAAGGCCGGAGACAGCCTGTCTGGGTCCCGGGCAGACACGTGGTCTGTCCGGGTCTCTGCAGCCTTCCTGCAGCCTTCCTGAGCCTTGCTGAATGACTCAGCAAGGCCCAGGACATAACACCCCTCCTCCCTTGGATTAAACAATAACTAAGCATACCATATTGTTTAACACTTTACACACAAACACATCATAGCAGGCCGGTTGGCAAATTATACATTGAACCTTTACTCTTGCAACCCATTACCTTCAGTTCCCTGTTATACACACGGACCTTCACATTTTGACAATATTAACATTACAGCACTACAAGTGTTTTCCTCAGATGGCGAGGACTAGTAAACCTCCTGTATAGTAAACAGGGACCTTACATAGTCCTTTAAATGCTTAGGAGGACCCTTAACCCACTCTGATCTCCATGGAGCCAGATTAGGTGCAGGTGTAGTTGTAGGTGTAGAGGTAGGTGTTGAATTAGGAATAGGTGCCTGGAGTGCCTGCTTCTGGGTTGCGCAAAACAAACCAGGACTTTGTCGCCCAGAAGACTCAGGGGTTCCCCCTGACTGCTGACTGGCTGTATCCACCAAACCCAAACCAGAGTTCCTTGGTGGGGTTGAGTTCCCCGAGTCCATTGGTGGGGTGGAGTTCCCCAAAATTCCATTGGACTCCTCTTGGGAGCACTGTCCCTCGAGCCCAAGACCAGCAGCAGGAGTAGCCTGAGTAGCTGATTTACGCCCATTTGCCCCTAGCCAGGGACCTCTGCCAGAGTCAGGAGCTGCCTCCATGGCAAGACTCCCACCAGAAACATGTGGATGAACATTTGGATAAGTGCCCTCGTGGAGAGACTGTGGTCCACAATCATAATTGGGGTCCCCCTCCCCCCCAAGAGCAGAGCCAGGAGAGGACACATGGCCAGGAAGCCTCCAGCGCAATTGGTCAATGTGGCATCTAAGCACACGACCATCCTCCAAGGCCACTTCGTAGGACAGTGGCCCAGAGACCTTGCATACCACAGCAGTTACCCAGAGATGTCCATGCCCATAGTTTCTGGCCCATACCGGATCACCCACTTTGAGTCTCCTAGGTGCCCGCGGCTGTGACACCTGTGAAGCCACCCGGTCTGGGTGCAACCTGTCCAGTTTCGTGATGAGTCTGCGACCCCAGCGTAGTTCAGCTGGGCTCTTTCCTGTAGCTGTGCAAGGTGTGGTGCGGTGTGCAAGGAGAAAATTGGCTAACTTGTGATGCCTCGAGTGATTCTCTTTAATGCCTCCTTGGTGGTACGCATCATGTATTCAGCCTGACTGTTGGTGGCAGGGTGAAACGGGGCAGACGTAGCATGCCAGATCATGTTGGCTTGAAGAAAAGCCTGAAACTCAGAAGAGGTAAATTGGGGACCATTGACCAGGACATCAGGAAGACCATGGGAAGCGAAAATTCCTCTTAGCACCTGGATGGTCCTGGCAGTAGTAGTGGAGGATACAGGAACAACCTCTAGGCACTTGGAATGGCTATCCACGAGGAGAAGGAAGAATTGCCCCTGAAAGTGCCCAGCATAGTCAATGTGTACGCGTGACCATGGAGTGTGTCTCCTCCCACCTATGTACAGGAGCCTGGGGCATCTCAGGCCATGACTGTTGGCACACTTGGCACCCCTGAACCTGGGCCTCGATGTCCTTATCGAGTCCAGGCCACCAAAGATGGCTACCCGCAAGCGCCTTCATCCTCACAATTCCCAGATGTCCCTCATGCAGAGAGAGCAAGACTCTAGTCCTCAATGAGGCTGGGATGACTACCCGGCTACCCCACAGGATACACCCCTTGAAAGTAGAAAGCTCGTGCTTCCTTTGCCAGAAGCCTTGGAATTCTGCACCAGGACACGTGTCAGGCCATCCTGACAACACCCATGTCAGCACGCGTGTAAGCGTGTGATCAGTGGCAGTTTCAGCAGCCACATCCCTAGCATTGAGGGGAGATTCAGGCAATTCCTGAATGGAGAGAATGTGTACAGCAGGAGCAGGGTCTGCCTCTATTTGCTTCAGAGGTAACCTACTAAGGCCATCAGCGTGGCCCATCTCTGTCCCTGGTTTGTGAACCAGGGTGTAGTCATAAGCTGACAAGAAAATTGACCATCTCAGCATTCTGGGAGCGATGATATGTGGGGTTTGTTTGTTTGTTGTAAACAAACCCAGCAAGGGTTTGTCCAACTCAGCATCTATTTTACTTTTGAGGGCAAAAGGCACCCTCCTTGGTTTAACCCTGATGGGTGTAATGCCTGGATCTAACCTTAAAGCAATGGGAGGCCCCTTGTATGAGCCAAGCTCTGGGCTGAACACATCAGCAAACTCCTTACAGACGCCTGCAAGGCTGGCAGTTTGTAGATGGTTAAGCCCAGTCACTTGGATCCCAAGTGCCTCGAACCAATCGAGTCTGATAAGACTCGTGCGATCACCCCCAACAACCACCACATCTAACAACCCATCAAATTCCTTACGCTGTACTCTGAACGTGGCCTCCCCCTTCACACTGACTCGGGAATTCTGTAAGTCAGTGAGGATGAGATTGGAGGGCCTAAGTTTGACTCGTGAGCCACTCCTGGAACAAACCTTTTTTAAAGTGTCAGCAGAAATAATAGAAAGAGGGGACCCTGTGTCCAGCTCCATGGCCAGGGGAACTCCCTGCAACTTTACATCAATGCGAAACTTTTTCTTAAGGGGTCGGTGAACCCCAGTTTTCAATATCCCCCTACGGGACACGCAGAAACCCACCCTGTGTTGGCTGGGGACCCTGGTAGCTTTCAGAGGCAACTCTTTGGGGGACCTGTTTTTCTGGCAATGCAAGCAGGCTGATGCGATGTGGCCTTGCCTGCCACATGCCCGGCAAACAGCAGAACGAAAATGGCAGTCGGCTCTCCTGTGGTGACCCCCACAGCCGAAACATCGAAGGGATGCAGGCATCTTTCCTCTGCGTTCTTGCAGTCTTCTCTCCGCCGACTGTTGAAGTCTGTCCACCTCTTCTTCCTCGGATTCTTCTTCGGATGCCTCTCGCACGACTTCCTGATGGATGGGAACTGCTGCTGGAGGGTTCTTGGTCGACTGCAAAGCCTTCACCATGCTGCCGGCTGCTTCTTCAGCTGCAACTTCTCTCAGGGCATCTTGGAAGAAAACATTAGCTCTAGCTAACTTTTGTTGCATCTCACGGCTTTGTAATCCGCAAACGAGCCAATCTCGGAGCCTCTCTTCCAAGTCTTGGAACTCACATGGCCTAGCAGCCTGCCTCAGAGCCGCGACGAAGTCCGCAGCTGATTATCCCGGCCACTGATCCCGCTGCTTGAATTGGTGCCTCCAAGCTATTATGGAAAGCTTGGGCTCAAAATGCTTGCGCAGAATTTTCTTCAAATCTGGATAGGCGATCGACTCCAGTGGTGCTGGGGCTACAAGGTTCTCAGCAATGTCAAAAGTCTCTTGCCCACAGACACACAGCAAGGTAGCAGCTTTCAATCGTCTTCTTGGACCTTGTTCACCCTGAAGTAATTCTTGATGTGAGCTGTGTAAGAGCTCCATTGTTCTGGGTGCGAAGTATTAAACTCGACAAGACGGCCCAGCTTGACATCTCTCGCCTCAAGGAAGGAGAAGGGGTCCCACAAAGCCAAGCCCACCTCCAGAGTCTTCGTACTAGCAGGCGGTTGCTTCTTCTGGATGCCGTGCTTCTCTTCACCTCAGGCCTTCAGGTGAGTTGGCCCTAGCTTCTTCTTCTTTGGCTTCCTTTGCGGCGAATCCCACCTTCGTCGCCAATGTTCTGTTCTTCTAATGAAGACATCGAGACGAGGCTGGTTCACAACAAGGATCTCTTTATTGAAGCACATTCACAGAACAGAAGCAAGAACAACAATGGCCACTGGCCTTTTATATCCCCTTGCAAGGGGATGCACATCCAATCATTGCAGGCCGTTCTCCCACCTTGCGCATGCGCGCAAGGCTGGAGACAGCCTGTCTGGGTCCCGGGCAGACACGTGGTCTGTCCGGGTCTCTGCAGCCTTCCTGCAGCCTTCCTGAGCCTTGCTGAATGACTCAGCAAGGCCCAGGACATAACACCCCCATTTTGAGAAATCTGTGTTTGGGTCCATGGAACAGAGCATCCTTTTGTTTTATGGAACACATTCTCTTGGGGAATTATATTTAGCCTTACTATTGAGCTAGTTCTTTTGAGATATATTAATCATTGCAATTGTTAAATTTTGTGGTTTTAGCCTGTTAACTACTCTGAAGTTAACTACACAGAAGGTCAGGGAAAAATGAATACATCAAGAAATTTAATAAATGTACACAGGTTTGTTACAGAAGGTTTGCCCTATGTTCTATTTTACCACGTTCATCTTTGTATTTCCATGGTATGAAAAAGAAGATATAGAAGTTGTGGTTATTGATTGGCTCTCTGCACAGATTTGAACATTTGTAAACTTCCAGAGTAGTTCAAGACTACATGCAAACACACCTAGGATATGTGTAGGTTCAGTGACCAACTACTACTGTAGAAAGAACCTTCTTCATTTGCAAATCAAAGAGCAATGGGAGTTCTAACTGCAGAAGACTACTGATTGCATTTCCAATACAATTTCTTTCACATGCGTAGGGCTCAGTGAATAGGGCATCCAAATTTCTCTACATTCTTTATCAGTGCTGATATGGGGTAGATGGGGAGACATTGTGCCAGTATCTGTGAATAGAACTCATTGTTGGGAGTGGAGGAAAAATACATTTATCCCTTCTATGAAACTTCTGAAAATTTCTCTCAGTAAAATTTCAACTTAACAACCTGAGTTATAATACTGAATTAAATTATGTGCTTAGTTCATATTCATGCACGACGTAAGCAATTGCCTCAGAAAAGCAGAATGGAAGAAGTAGAGGTATAGCACCTTCTTTCAATAATATGAAAATTATATAATTTTAACAAGGGCTATTTCTGCTATTGTTACTATATTGTACAACGAAATTTTTCCCAGGTTAGGAAAACATTGGTATGACTGTTTCATTGCAGAATACAGAATTTATTGCTTGTTTGTCCATTATAGCATGGCTCAATTGCTTAAGCCATTTGGCTATAATCAGTGATACATTATTTTTTGCTCTTGCATTGTGTCCAAATGTACTCAAAGCAAAAACATATAACTGCAAACTGTTCTCCCAGGAAAATATTACAGATTTCAGAACAAACGAGTCATAACTATAGAAGTTTCTGACACTGTGGATTCTCATTTTAGGAAAAATCAATGCTGATTGCATTTTTCCTCCCTCCTAGTCCAATTATAGCGCCTATTAAAAAGCAGAAAACAGATATCTTGTAGTGCAAAAATGAATTCCAAAGTTGCACTGAGTCAATACTGATTAGATTTACAGTTTAAAAACCATTTTTATTGTTTTCACTAGAGAATTTTCTTCTCAATTATGGTTCTGGACAGAGCTATACAATAGGAATTGCTTTAATCTCTTCCACTGACAGTGCAACTACTCCCATTCAATGCAATTTAGATCTACCCAACCCAATATTTTTTTTCCGGGTTTCTTACTTGCAGAATGCCTCCCCCATAGGTCTGCAATGAATAACTGGCAATCTGGCAATCTGCCTATATCTAGCTGCCAGCTGCAGACCCACCAATCATTTCCGATTTCCTGACACAATCATTTATATCCCATTGGATTAGAAACTCTCATGCTCCAATGGATAATAAAATTCTGCGTAAGAGAGTACCTCAGCTACTCTGCTTTTGCTTTACATAGACCGTTATTCATGGCTTTTAATTACAGATTACAAAGCAAACCGGTTGAATGAATAAAAAAAGCCTTCCTTTTGGCACCAGGCATTGCAGTACAGAAAAAAACATAAGAGGGAGAAACACACACACTCGATGTAAGACATCAGATGCTCTTAAGGGGATACATGTTAGCAGATTCAGATGTGTTGCAAGTTACAGCCATTACAACTTTTTAAAATGTTTTAGTTTCCTGATGAGCTCTGCTTTGCCACAGGTTATAAATGCATGACACATTTCCTTTTTGAATGGACCCAATCTTTCTCAATCATACATTTTCATAATAGATTTGGCATTTTCAAAGCTCTGCTAATTTTTATTATAATTATTTTTAAAGGATTATTATTTCAAGAACCTTTTTTTAGGCTGTCAGGACTTAAAAAATGTCAGCTCTGATACTTTCAGTTGGAACCAGCAGTTTCCCTTGAAATTACAGGGATTAAAAAAGGATAAATTCAATATAAAACTGTCAAAAAGAAAAACAAAGATAGAAAAAGATCAATATTTAGATATTTACCTTGGTGTATGCATAGATGGTAGACATAAAATGCAAATTACTTCAAACTTAAAAAGGAAACTGAGTCATAGGCATATAAATGCTGCACATATACAGGTTGCAATCTTCCAGCTACTTTCTCAGAATTACCTATATTGATTTCACTCTGAATAAGTAATTGCAGAATGTTTAATATGAAGGAAACAACTGTGATATAGCTTCCCTGTTTTTAAAGCCCTCTGCTTCATTACTTGTATTTTGCCTTTGAAGTTGAATCACCAAAGTGCAGTATATTTTCATATAATATATATCTATACCTATGTAGAAAAGCATGGGCTATGATAATTATGTGTGTTGGGAAGGAAAGAAGAGATAAGTATTAGCCCTGCTGAATTAAGCTAAGACACTGTGTTAATCACATTATGCCCAGTCTTTTGATTTTGGGAAGTTGATAGATATAGGCGGGTAAATCTACTCATTGTCTTGAGAGAAGTCCACAAGTTATCATAAAAAAAATCAAGATGGTGGTCACTATGGTGCATCAAAACTCTGCCTGTTTTCTTCATAGAAAAGGGCTCAGATTTCTACAGAGCTCAGTACGATCTTTCATATCTATGCCCAGGCCAGGACCTGGGAATCAGGAAGAGATTCTGGATCTCCAGAATATAAAGTAGATATAAAGTAGAACAGAACCAGAGCAGCTAGGAAGAGAATGAGAACTTCATGTGGCACAGACCTTATTACACTATTTCAGAATCAACTCCTATAAAAGTTACTCTGTGGGAATGTAGAGTACCAATCCATTTCACATATGCAACAGTGCATATGATGTCCTTCAACATGTATGGAGGAAGACCTCATGCTGACAAGAGAAAATGCTGTCAAGGTGGCCCCATAGTGGATGATTGTCATTTAGTTTTAATCCTATTTATTCTATATACTTCTCACACATGCTATATTTGTAAACCTATTTTATACCTATTTTATTTGCTCAGCGTTGAATGTCTTTAATTTTTAGGTGCTTCTGACATAAATACAGAAAAGAACCAACTCCTCTCAATTCAACTCTTTAGTTCTTCCTGGAATTCTTGGTGAATGCCATAGTTTTCTTGACCATGTGGCTTGGTATTTTACTGGAAATCTTATCACAGGTTCTTTTACTTTAGATCTACTGTATGGTCTCATGTCTTAATTTACTTAACAATAGAAGCCCCAAATTTTTTGCTATGGCCAAAGCCCACCTTTGGAAATAGACCCTACCTGGTAGAATTGTCCTTGCTGGAATTAATTTTCTTTCTGTTCTTAGTTCAAGTGCTTCTTAGTTCTTTAATCAAAGCACCATATAGCCAGGATGAGTGCTTTTGGTTTATGTGACTTTCGTTCTGCTCAATTCCCTTTTCTAGTATGCCCAAGTCTCTGTGTATCCATTAAGGCAAGTGCATTCTCCTTTATGTGAGCTTTTAAATAGATGCATTCATGCATCCGATTGAGGGATTTCTTCTTTGCAAAATATAACTATATTCCTAAGGATTTCAGTCATGGTATTTGCCAGTTTAATCAAGCCAGGGTTGCCAAAAGTAAAGGTGTTTCACTTCAATAAAATTTCAAGTAAAATATTCCCTTAAAGCTGCTTCTTGAAACAACATGGCCCTTTTGCTACCAAGAGTGGAGTTGCCAAGTTACAGCAATTTACACAGTTTACTACCCAATGAAGACTCTCTAGAGTCTTCTATGACACATGTAAAAGCCAAAAGCTTTTCCTGGTTTTGTAAATGACAGGAAGAAGCTCAAAGAAGACATTGAGGCAATACAAAGTACCTTGCACAAGCTTATTAACTTACTGATCAATTTACATGAAGCTAAGAATTCTGTTGCTAATCAATATAGTGACTCAATTCTTCTTAATATTATGGGAAGCTTAAGATTTTTAGAACCCACATTTAGAGCTCACTCTAAAAACTATTTCCATCAGCCTTCTGTTGAGAGAGAAAGAGAAGACCAATTGAAATAGGGAATAATAATGTGCCATAGAGCAGGGCTTTTCAACTTTTTCACCGATTGTACCACTTTTAGGATATGGCAATATTCGAGTACCACCTAGCAAGGTGTCAAAAACTTGATGACCAAAAAAAACACCCTGTTCAAAGTTGCAATTGCACTGAAATGACTTATGACCATTTTCACACTTATGACCATTGCAGCATGCCCGGGGTCATGTGATTTATATTTGGATGCTTGGCAACTGATTCATATTTATGATGGTCACAGTGTCCCAGGGTCATGTGATCCCCTTTTGCAACCTTTTGACAAGTAAAGTCAATGGCAGGGCTGCTGGTGGCCAAGTGCTAAGGCGGGACTTCCCTCCCTCCCTCCTTCCCTACCTCTCTCTTTCTTATGCCCACCTCCTTCTGAAGGAAGAATTTGAACCCCCCCCATATTTTTTCTCTTCCATATATTCATCAAACAAGGAAAAGCCTCCAGAAACAGAAAAGACAAACTGCTGAGTGAACTAGCTTAAAAAGGCACATTTCCATTTAAGAATTAGCTACTGGCTAGAAAGGAAAGTAAGGAAGAAAAAAAAATGTAGTAAGTATTGGCTGCCGGCTAAGGCAGCTTCCCCAAATGGCTCCATTCATAAGTAAAAGAATCTACAGGTAAAATCCATTCAGGAGAAACATACTTCAAAATCCCTTGCAGCAAAACTTACAGCTAACAATAGCAGAGCAATAGAAGCTAACACGAGACATCAGCCATCAGCCAAATAGAAATTGCCAAACACTCCTTAAGAACACAAAGCCCACATTGCACAAATCCCAGAACTTCAAAGTCACAAAAGCACATAAGAATCCTTCCACTCTCCATCTCCTTCCCTCCCTCCCCTCCAGCCACTGCTGCCTTTTCTTGGAGGGCAACCCCTCCCCCACCCTCCTCCTTCAACCTCTTTTCCTTCGGTGCAGCTAGAGCTGACTCTGCCTCCTCCCAAGGTTGCTGCTTTTTTCTCTCTCCCTCTCTCGCCCAAACTGTTTCCTTTTATAGCCTCTCCTGTCTCCGCCCCCTCCTCCTCCTTTCTCATGGGGGAGGGTGAGCCAGAAATGAGCCTGGGCCCTTTGTCTCTCCCCAGCCACTGCAGCTCCAGAGGACTCTCTCACTGTAAGTCCTTGCCTGTGCTGGCTCATTCCCTCCCCCACTAGACTTGGCTAGGCAGGTCTGCGTACCACCTGCCACTTGTTAATGTACCACAAGTGGTACGTGTACCACAGATTGAAAAGCCCTGCCATAGAGTAGCATATAATAAAGTTTTATTTGTTGGGGTCTCCTCCATATATTCATATTCTACTTACTTGTTCAAGATTTGATTGGAATAAATAATTGTAGGCTGATATTGAATGAACTAGACTGACTGGCAAGTAGTCCTGTTCTTGAAGAACTTCAAGGAAAGCATCTTGTCTACACACCGGTATGTATCAAGTTACCAATTGCAAACACTTTTTTTCTGCGTGGCTAATCCACTTTTCTTCAGCTATATTTGATACATATTTATAATTTTAATTATATCAATCATACCACAGAAATAATTCGGTTAAAATAGCATATAATTTATACTTTAAAAATGAAAAATATTAATTCATCAGTCAAATGAAAATAAACTTTACTCAAATACCAGTCACCTGAAATATTGTATCTGCAGGTATCTGTGCTCTAGTTTGATTAGGGAATATAATATGGAACCAGTAGCCTTCCAGCGTTAAGTAACTAAGGTGATTTGAAGTGAACCTTAGCAACCTTCACAATTGCACATGGTTGTTTGGATTGATACAACATTTAGAGAGATAAATATTTGCCATTCTGGTGCAAAATGACATTCGTTGAACAGATACAGTAACACTCAAATATTAAAGATTGTGATTAACTAATGGACATTCTTGAAGAACTTCAAGGAAAGCATCTTGTCTACACACCGGTATGTATCAAGTTACCAATTGCAAACACTTTTTTAAAAAATATTCCATAGAAAGAAAGCTCTTTGCTATCCTAAAAATGCATTTTGCAGCCCTGTTAGTAATGCAGAAACAAAAGGGTCTTATCTAGCTTTCCCGTTCATGGATAGATCACTTCAAATTAAGTGTCTAGAATTTCTTCCCTGACTGCTAATCCAAACTGTCTAGAATGGAATATCAGTTTACATTTGGGAATTGATCGTGCTGTGATAATATGTGCCTGTGCATCTGAGAAGAGGATCAAATCTTTAATGTGTAGCACTGCTAACTATAAATGGATTAAGAAGCTGAAAAAGTGACAAGAAGACCATTGAGCAATAATATCTGGGGATGACATTAAGCCTTTCTTGTTCTACTCTGATTTTGTTCAAGTAATTTATTACTCACAAATTGTTGTGAGTAAGTAGAACTGAAAAGTGAAGTACACAATACAGAAATCTGGCAGCAGTTACATCTTGAAATACACTCTGGACAAAGAGATCATTCAGACACCCTGGAAAGCTTGCTTTTTTTTTTAACCATTGAGCTAATTCATACTGTTGAATAAGCCAACGTGGTAAAGGGATCTTACCACACAAAATGAAAATGATTAAAAGATGATACAACATCTACCTCTACAGCTATGCCTATATCACTTCTAGCAAGTAGAAATGATTATTCTATCAACATGGTATAACGGAAGTGTGAAAGGACATGTACCAATCATATCATTCCTTGTTGTCTTTGTTTCTAGTGTTTTAATGCCAGTTAGAGGTCTAGTAGTTGAGGTAATAAACTTGTTTTTAGGTCTCAAAGAAATAACTGAATTTAAATAAAATAAATAGCAGGTGCCTGCCAGATTTGATCTTTGGGAATTGTGGTACAATAAGCATTTTATTGCTCACCAATCCCTAGAAAATATGAGGTTAACCAGGTTCACCTCTCACTGATACCATCCTAATTGGCAATTGCTTGGCTAATTATGTTGCTTTCTCTCTTTTTTCCCCCCAGAAAGATGAGTGCATCTATGATTCGTCTTTTCTAATACAAAACTCTCATACAACCATCTAGTTTGTTTTGAAATCATCACAAATATTATACTGGACATTTACTTATTTGATAAAAAAGCATCTCTGTTAAGGTATGGATATTTTTTTCCATCACCATGAATTTAATACTATAATATTTAAAAGATAGCTATGAAAGTAAGCCTGAAATAAAGCAGCATTATGAGCAAATTTCACAGAGAACACTGTTTTACACTGATTTAGATTTTTGATCCATTTTGTTTGTTTATACTTAGCACAATATTCCAGGGTTGTTCAGGCAGAGATTCAAAGTTACTACCAAGTGTAAAAAAAGATGAGCCGTGGTGGCGCAGTGGTTGGAATGCAGTCTTGCAGGCTTATTCTGCTGACTTCCAGCAGTTCGATTCTCACCGGCTCAAGGTTGACTCAGTCTTCCATCCTTCTGAGATCAGTAAAATGAGGACCCAGATTGTTGGGGGTAATATACTGACTCTGTAAACCACTTAGAGAGGGCTGTAAAGCACTGTGAAGTGGTATATAATTCTAAGTGCTGCTGCTAATATAAATTTTAGTTATTGTCTCAAAATAGGAGAGCGCAATTTTTAGGTAGATGATTCTACTTAGCTTTCTTTGGCCATATCACACCAAAGAGATGTTTTTGGTTGGGCAGATATGTTTTTGTAATTGTTGTTGTTGTTTAAGGGAGAAAGATTTTAGGTTTATATAAAATTATGAAATGCCTTTTCATGTGTCTGAAGATGGAGGAAACCATTATTAATTTCCAGCAACTGTAGTCAGCAACTGTATTCATGGGGATAAAAAGGACACAGCACTGTTTACTCATTCCTGCTCTGAGAAGTTCCTGAGACTTCTATGAAGCACTCTAAATGTCAAACCAAAACTCATTTGATCCTAACTAATGCCACTGATAATTGAAAGTGTCAGACTCCCAAAATATAGATAGTGGGTTCAGTGACAATTGGAGAAGAGAGTTCTGTAGAAGAAACAAAAGGAACAGAGAACTGAAATTCTCAAATGAATCTCTCATTAAACCGAAGCTGTCCAGAGGAGTACACAAAAGACAATCTGCAGGTGTTCAGAATCTGAAACTTGAGATGATAAGGCAATCATCACTGAGAAAGTTACAATGCCAGTTTTTGATTTAAGTTGTCTGCCTAGAAAAAAAGAGTTATAGCTCCATTGACTTTAGCAGAATTAATCCAGATTGTATCAGGTAAAATAAGTAGCGGTGGTGCGGGAGAGATCAATCTAATTTAGGGTGCATTGAAGCTACATGGAGAGGCAAATAGATAAAGTCAAAGCTGCATGCCAAAATTCTAACTTATTTTTCTGTACTGAAATAGATTTTCCCTTTCTTTCTTCTTTGCCTGCCTGCCACTTTATTCTGTACAAATCTGCTGACATTTCTGAAAGGTCAAATATTTAGGATTTAAGCCAAAAACTATTGAATCCTCTTCATCAAGCTAGTCCAGTGACATGGAGGCCACATAGAGCTACTGGCTTGACCAGTCATTTGTCCAATAAACAAAGTAAAGGATGGGTTACTACCTACATTTTTGACTGGCTCTCACAATTACCAATAATCACATTATATTTACACGGAATACAATATTATTTACTAATTTATAGTATGAGTGCTATCTATTAATTGCTAAAGGAACAAACTGCACATGATTTTTTTCTCTCATGACTGGACTTCATGAAACCTTGTTTGCCTTCAGAAATATAATTTCAGAAATTATATTTCTGGCAACAATTCTACAGGTAGAAGTTGCATTCTTCCAAGAGTGGGACTTACTGGAAATGATAGTGTTCCTATGTCTTAATCTTAGGTCCATGCTGTACGACACACTGGGTAACAATTGTTCTCTGAGGGTTTCAATGAGATTAGCAGTTTCTGCTTCTTCCCATGCTATAATTTTAAATTAAGCAAGATTTGATGTGAATATTTCCTATTTAAAACACAACACATCAATTTTACTTGGAGTGAAATGAATAGTTATTCTTTTGTGATACCTGGTCAGATCATGACAGTGAGAAGATTTTTAATCAAAATTCCCAGCCAGGTGATCGATGATACTTTCCTGAAATTCTTCAATCCTGAAGTCAGAAATAAATGGCAAAACTCCATCCTAACTTCGTCTGTCCAATATATGACAGATTAAGAAGATGAGAGCTGTGTTGCAATGTATGACTCTTGTTTCCTTTTGGCTCAAGTGAAGTAAAATTTAACACTCAGGAAACTCAAATGTCTACTTAATATTACCACCTTTCTGTGTATTATTATAGTTTACATACAGTGTCATTGCATTGGATATAATTTAGCAGAACTTTCATATTCATTCCTGCAATCTGAAATGGCTATATTTATCCCCTTTAGATTAGCTTCTAATTATTTCTCTGATAGAACTTAAGTTGTTACCGACCATGGACACAACATATAAATTAAACTACTCATAGCTTTTGAGAAATTTAAGTTATTAATGTGCTCATCTCAGCATCCCTGTTTATTTCCTTTCATTATAAATGATTTATGTGATTCATTAGATTCGGGTAATTATCATTTTAAACTCATAGCTCTGTTATTTATGCAAGCACTGCTTCTGTTGATGAAGTATATTGCGACAAGTTTGATCAGTTAGATATACAGGATAATGAAGTCAGACAAATTATCTTTAAAGGACAATAAGACAAATCATATTTTAGATGAAAATTCAAATAATACTGTTGATGAAAATTATTCATACATTTATTTTAGAGAGCAGGGTATGGTGTGTGAGTCTTCTATAAAAGTTCATAGAAAAAATGAAATTGAAATAATTTCTTGAAATTTCATATGTAGCCTACAAATAAACTACAAAAAAAAATCCAGATTAAAAAACCCTGGATTTCCGAATTGCACCGCTAGACAAAAACCCTGAAAGGTAAAAATAGCACAAACATTAAAATGCCAAAAATGATGCACAAAATGTTGCATTATCAAAACTTTCATTAGCCTACATGGTAGAAAAAAAGAGACGAATGGGGAAAAACCAAAACAAGTGTTGAAGTATTGTCCTGATTTTTGCAGCCATAAAAGCTGCAGTGTAGTGTCACAGTCAAGATGTGTGATGCTGGTATCAAAGCTTATCACATATTAACAAATTTGCAAATATGATATAAAAGTTAATCAGTGGAAGGTATGTGACCTTTCAGGTTTTTAACTACTGTACTAGAACGAAATCTAAATTTAATTAAAATCAAGCTAATAATATAATTTCCTCCCCCATGTAGTTAATATTTTATTTTGTTTCACTTTATTAAACATTACAGTTCATTGTTTCTGAAAGACGATTTAGATGCTAAATCAAAGGCTTTGCTCAAAGAATGGAGCCCTGATTTTGGAAATGTTTATCCCTTCTTTTTATGAACCTGTCAATACATAAAAGTTGAAATTCTCTCTAAGGATAATATCTTAAATATCTTATTCCTTTGTTCAGCACAAGGCACAAAGACTTATTCTGTCTTTGTCATGTTGCATATTGATACATTCAAGTATTTTGAAAGGTGAGATAGAATCACCTATCCTTAGCACGATGAATGATAAACTGACAGATATCCAAGAAAATGACTCCTAAATCAATATTGAAAACATATATTAGAAGTTTGCCAAATGATATACAAAACATAGATTTTACTGCTAAGATCCCATCTTAAAATCAGAAACTGATTGTAAATATAAACGTTTCAGCATAACATGCTATTTTACTCAAGTAAATGTTTCACAATACTGCTCTGTATCAAGATGGACTCCTTTAATCTAGAGAGAGAGAGAGAAATCTTAGATTATTGGACTAATAAAAGATTTGTCAATACCTGAATGTGGAATTTTTCCTAAGAATGTTTGCAGGAAAAAAATTTGCACACGCACACACGCAATGTGATAACAAGTTGCTGCATACTGAGATTGAAATCAATCTACTTGCCCCAAGATGCATTTATAATACTGAGAATAACTAAAGGTAAAAAAGCCAACGCAGCTTATAATGTTTTATCAGTAGTTTGAAAGGTAATACTCTAAAGCAAGGCTGTTTGAATACTATGAAATTTCTTCATAATTAACTGCTTATACTCCTAATGGGAAACCTTGGCTGTACCGGTACATGAGTATTTTATAGACATAGAAATGAAAGTTCAGTCTTTCATTTCAGAAGAAGAAATATCAACAGTTTGTTATTATTATTATTACTGTATGAATTCCATTAGTTGTCTATTTGAATGGAGAGCTGAAGAACAGGGATGACCTTCTACTGAAAATAAATCTAGTGAGATAAATTTTACCTTGCCTAAAGAAAATTGATATGTGATAGCTTTTTGAAACTTACTTAGTTTAATTAATGTTCAAAGTCATGTAGATTGCAAATGCATCACATCTTGCTCATAATCATCAACATTATATTCAGATAGCCAGTTCTTTGTTTCATTCATTATTTATGTAAATTTCCCTAATTGTTTATTTTTAATTACATAAATGTCCCTTTTGTGCATGTCTTCATAAACACTGATTATTTGTGGATAATCAAATTATTTCTTCTAATATACATGTGTATGTATTATATGCTATTAAATGCTGTCTTCCATGCTGCTATGGTTGCCATTTTATTTCCATTTGCAATATGCATACTATAACACCTAATAATTAAGAGGCACCATCTGCAGAAACAGAGTCAATTAGTCAATTTTCAGGTAGAAATGCTGGAACACAACCTCAGAACATTTACTGCAAAGAAGAAAAATGTTGGTTAATATGAAACTTTCATTCAATCTTACTGGTGGGGAAGGCAACTTTCATCAGAACAAAATCTCTTCATGTGTAAAAAAGCAAGAGAAAGCATTATAGAGATTTAACCAAATAATTATTATTTTCTTAAGTAGATATAATTTCCCAACTTTAATCTGTTGGTATTTTCATTACTGAAATATTTGTCTTAATTTTTGGACAACAGATTAATTAGACCGCTTTCTAAATTACAACTGTAAATTATCTTTAGTTTGAACTAGGTTCATATCTGTCTATGCTGAAAATGTAAAAAAAATGTACTTACTAAAGTTAACCAAATACAATGTAAATGAAAAGTAAAGACAAAATTGCATGAAATTCATTATATGATTTAGATTTGTTATTGTAGTTCAGCCTCTAAACTCCTCTTAACTCTTTCAATAGACTGTGAGGATAGAAGAGACTTAAGTTTTGAGACTTAAAGGTATAAGTAATAAGAAAGCCATGATAACTCCAATATGATTCATATAAATCATACGCACGCACACACACACATTGATTCCAATATATAACAATAACAAAAAAATGAATACTATGGATAGCTGCTTTAGATCCATGTCCAATTCTAAGCTATGTCTAAATATATTTCTAAAATATTTCTAAAATATATTTCCCAATATACCTATTTAACTAAATGGGGTTAACCTGAACTACATTTAATGTAAACTAGATGACTAGGTTTCTTTAATTTACAGATTAAAAATGATTATTGTCAAATCAAACATTTAAAGCTTTATATGCAAATTTCATTAAATGCTTCGGTATTTCACTCTATTTTTAACACTAGTAACCCCTGCTTGTAATCCTTTGAGTTACCTTCATCCTAAAATTGATGTGATGGATCCAATACTGAATTTATCTGCTAAGCTCGGCATGATAAAGAGAATGGCTATCTTGTTAGTCTCATATAAGGAAGCAAATAGAACAATCCTCTAAATAGGTCAGATCCAGGAACACAGTGGGCACCTCTGCTGTCTTGATGTGATGACTCTAGTCGGATTGCACTTGCTTGTTAAGCACAAAGTACTTCAGAAATTCTAGCTGTGCAAATGATCAATTTTTTTGTTGGTTCATAGAACTGATTCCACATGTCCTTATTTGATGATCACATGAAATGACAGTATATTTTTTTCAACATCTGGCTTCACACCCGAGTAAGCTATTCAATTCTTTTTCTTTCCTAATCAGGTGCATGACTTCGGCATTGTCGGATAAATAAAACTCTGCAGTGACAATTGTGTGATTCGTGGACTAACCCCCTTTTTGTTGTTGATAGTACAGTACGGAGGCAGGGAAAAAGAAAGTATTTAAGGACTTTAAGGACACTGATGACTTTTGTGGCTTGTGTGTTGCACTATTTGTTGTGTATCCATAAGACTATTGAAAAGTATGAAGAGTATATATGTGGGTTTATAAAGAAAAAAAGAAAAATTCCTTCTTGCCCACCTCTATCAACTCCTTTTTTTTCTAGAGATGGACAATGTCTATTATGGATCATATATAGCCTTGCCATCTAGCTTAGGTAATCTAAATAAGAGCCTTACCTATTTACTTTTGGCTATCACATTTGACATTCAGTGACAGTATAAAAACTTTGCTTGCATCTAGAAGTCATCTGGATTTTTTAAACCCAGATAAGAAAGTCTTACATTATACAGGAATCCACTATTTCCTCTCCACCATATGAAGGACAATGCAGGGAACAATGGCTGTTTTCTCTTGTCCACATAGAAAAGTAGTCCATTTCTCAATCCTCAAGGGAAGAGGAAGATTTATGTTTTCCTTTATTCTGAATATAAAAGAGAAACTTACTTGTTTCACTCAAGTGGAAAGTAGGACTGAGACTTTTGGAGAAGAAAGAAGATTGTCTAGTATAGGAGATGGAGAAATTGACTTTTGATCTGGATGTAGTTTTTTCTCCAAGATACAGAATGTGATTGTTAGTTAAATAGTTCTTCTAATTGCCACATAATTTGATCTGCTTAATTTGTGAATACAATGATGGAGCTCTTGAAAAAGTATTGATAAAAGAGATTAAAGATGAAGATGTTGTTGATAATATTAAAACATATTTATTGATAGTTAATATTTCAGACATTAAATATAAATACACTGACATAGTCCTTGGTTATAAAGGGCAGTCCTTTATTTCAGGAAGGTGACTTTTAGATTAACCTAATTGTTTTCTTGGTTTTTGCTGTTGAATTTTCCTTCATAAAGAAATATAACCATTATGTTTACTTTAAACATAATATAATTATTTCTTTTATCCTTATGAACCTCTTTCAGATTTGACCCTTTTTTAGGTTTCTTCTTTATTTTTCACAAGAAAATATGGTCACTGTAATTACAAATACAGTTTCAAAAAACAAAATTCAAGTGATCTAACTTTTGATATAGGTTAAGATAAAAGGCGGCAGGGAGGGAATATTAAGAATTAAACCTTGATTCATATTTTTTTACAATGTTATCAAGATGGAGAAAAAATATTTGAGAAATTATTACTACCTGTTATCAATAAGAAGGACAAGATTTCCAATCATTCAACTTTATTTATCTTGAAAGCTCAACTGGACAATATTTCTTTTAACAATGAATATAATAGTTGTCATGGTAACAAATGCACTTTACTAAAAACTGTGGGATGCAATATGGCAGGCCAAATTGTGCAGTGTGAGTGTGTGTGTGTATATATATATACAGGCATGCACAATTTATAATCAAAATAGTGTGATGATAACCTTTATGAGATTCAGTGGGAATACAATTCTGTTAAGTGAATAAACATACGTACAGTATAGGCAAACTGCTGTATTCAACAATTTTATGTGAAAAATAGTACATACATGCATTTACCCAAATGAATATGACAATTATTCAGAAATTCTGGGCATGTATTAATGCTAGAAACTATAAAATAGCACAAACTTTGTAATTTTTCCTCATGAATGATGTTATCATGAAAAAATCACAAGGACACTATAACTCTACCATATATCGAGTCAAGGACAGCTAGTTAACTAATACATAAAACAGAAATATCAGGAATATTAGGGGGGAAAAATGATAGATGCCACTTTTCCCACCAATAGTAGAGTAGCTCTGAAGGGGGAACAGCAAAAAAATAAAATCCTCAAACATTATATAGGTGCAAATACACCTTGTATATCCTAGTGCTCCATCTCCAGTGATGATATGAGCAAATATTTCAATCCCATTTCCCATTTTGTCAGAGAAACATGCAAAGGTTTTAAACAAAGGGGACTGTTGAGGAGGGCAATGAAGTTGCAGTTTGGGGTAGGTGGTCCTGAGTATACCAGCCAAAGCTCAGTGTGACCCTTGAATTAACACAAGTTGGTTATCCAGCTAATATGTCCACATTCATGTATATCAATATACAAGAATATCAAGATGGCACACTTCAAGGAAAGATGGGTAACCTGTGATTATCCTGAAATATTAAATTACAACTTTAAAAAGGCCCATCTAACTTAGACAACAATAAAATGTGCTGTGTTCAGCACCATCTTGAAGGAGAATGGTTTTCCATTCCTGAATTAACATATCTAATATTTATTCCCACAGATGTAATATTAGTATTTTTTTTCATATAGAACCATGCCAGGCTATTTTTTCCATTTTCATTTGCCCTATTGCATGTGGGGACAAATTAAAAGACTGACACAGGAAAAAATATCATATATTGTTGAGGCTGTGAAAAATATCTGTTTCTTCTCTTCTAATAAAGTTTTAAGTAGCGAATTTGTGTATTTTTTATAATGAAGGGAAATCCAGCATTGGTGAGATGACCATAAATTTATCTAGTAAATTGCTGATGTTTAAATGAAGCTACAATCCATCAGATTATATAAGTGAGAGAACAGCAATAGCACTTAGATTTATATACCACCCTATAGTGAGTTACAGCACTCTTTGGGCAGTTTACAATGTCAGCCTATTGCCTTCAACAGTCTGAGTCCTCATTTTACCAACCTCAGAAGGATGGAAGGCTGAGTCAACCTTGAGCCGATCTGGATCGAACTCCAGGCTGTGGACAGAGTTAGCCTGAAATACTGCTTCTAACCACTGCGCCACCAGAGCTCAGTGTGAACATACGCTTCAGAATGTGAACATATGCCTTTTCCAAATTGAAATATTTCTTCAATGGCTACTGCCAAGGTGCAACCTCCCCTTACGCCAGCCTTGCAATTTGTACAGGGATTTATTTTGTTCCCTGTGAAAAGGCCAAAAAAAGGCGATTCTGGAAAGAACTAAAGACACTCATAATAAGGGAGAAGAATTCAGCCTGGCATTAAGTAGAACCTGAAAAGCCATCTGAGTCAATCTAATAGCCTAGACTGGGAAAAGTAATACATTTTAAGTCTTCCAGTCAAAATCAAAGAAGCAGACAAATTTTTAGTCAATGGTGACAAGAAATTTCATGTATCACTCTATACTCTGGCTGCCTACATGGGCTCTACCATTAGAAATATCCTTTTCTTTCTTTCTTTCTTTTTTTTTTTAAAAGGCCAGAGCTAGGATGTGGCGAAAGATATCAAAACACAGGCTTTTAGAGAAACATTAGTCACAATGCTTCTGAGATTTAAATTAAAAAAAATATATACTCACAAGATGAAGTAATCAAGTTTCTTTGAGGATTCAAATAGCAAAATTAAGCTGGACAATCTCAAAATCCCTCCAAACATTCCTGCCTTTGTTGTTGTTGTTGTTGTTTTTGTTGTTGTTGCTTAGACTATTATGCTTAGACTGGCATAACACTTACACTGATTTAAGATTTTGTCAATATCGAAAACAGTGCAGTGATGTAAGTTGTGAAGTGCTCATAAATTCAACACCTTGTTATAATATAGATTTACAATGGTGTAAGATGTTTACTTGTCATCATGCTCTGATGTAAAACCTGAGGAGAATGCTACACTTCAGAAAAAGAAACTAATGTTTTCATTTTTCTAATGTTCCACCAGGACTACGACCATATTGGTTAAATTATAACTATTAAATGGAATATTTCTTTTGAATTCAATACAGAGTTGGTTATAGAAGTAGCTTATCACATATTTAATTACACTGATTTTCATTGGACTTACTTTAGACATGACTTGTGTATCCCACTGATTTCAATACAGTATAATGTAGCAATCTTCACTTGGATCTAGCCAAATTAGATCCTCTTACCTTAAAAATACATTAAAAGCTTATGGCTGATTTCAAAGGAGAGACAGTATGATTTTAGTATATAGGAACAATGTTACTTAAGGATGTGCTATACCTTACTAAATCTTTCAGCATCCAATACTGCATTTCTTCTGACTTATTTTCCAAAATTATTTTAAGTTCTACTATTCGTATGTTTAAGTACAGAGATTGGTACTTGGTTTAATTTTGCCTGAACTGCTAGCATTCCTAATAAAAATTGCTCATTTTTCTGATTAAAAAATATTGCAGATTTGGCTCATTCATAATGCTTAACATGGTAATGAAATTTTCCCCCGCTGGGCAGAAATATGCAAAAGCGCAGATGTGCAAATCCTACATACAGTATTTGTACATGTATGGGAAAGTGCATATTTCTAGGGGTGAACAATACTTAAGTGCACATCACCACTGCCATCTGTTCTAAAGAAAAAAATTATGTTGTCTAGATTATTTCTCATCATGTTCCATGCTAAACCTTCTTGAACATTCAGGCTTGACACCAGTAAGTTGGGAAAAGTGTAGCATTTGACTTCCATTTTGAGCAAAAAAAGAAATACAGCATTGGGATACTTTCCCTTTGTAAGAAAAATGGTACAGTAGATGCTATTTTTTTTAACAGCTAAGACACTGTTGATGTTGGAATAAATTTAATGGGAGTCAGTATGACATTATCACGTTGAAGCAAGGAAATTAAATAGACTATTAGTAGGAGGGACCCTACTATCATCCAAATTAAGAAAATCATCATGTGATGAGAATAGTGTGACATTTTTAATGAAAGTCTGAAATAACATTAAATATACAAAGACTATATGAATACTGCATTTTACAGCACAAATATTCTAAACAAAGAGAGATAACAACTAGCATATATTCAAATAAGGCTTCCTCTGTAGCTTTTAAATGTTGCTATAGTTTTTATATACTGTATATGCTGTACCACCCACCACCTAGTAGCATAATAATCATTTATTCTTACTGTGCCTCATATGATATATATCCTTTATATATAATACTCCAGCCAGCATTCTATATACTGTAATACTTATTACATTGTTTAATTGTCTTCTATGTCAAAACTGTTGAGGCCAAATTATGGTTTTATATGTTGCACCTGAACCTCCTCAGAAAGGTGCTTCAACTTGACCCACAAAATATTGAGCATCTGTGAATTCGTACTGCCAAGCCAATTCAGTTCAGTTGGCTCAGGCCATTTTCATCACCTACAGTATATATGCACAGAAGTCATACCTGTTAGCTGAAAGTGAAAATGAGTTGGTTCCTATACGCCTACCTTTAAAAGTGGGAAAGTTTCTTTGTCTTATTTTCCCTAAATTATAAACTAACTAAAATCAGTTCAGTTCTCACATGTGTTCTTTTATTGGTAGAGGAAGAGCTGCAAAAGTCTACTCAAGACAAAGAAATTGAAGCTTTGCCAGAAGTAGCTCAGATGGTAAAGGCAAACCAGGGGAGTCAGCCATTTGCCTGCAAGCAAGAATTGGTGGGACTACAAAATAAACAAAGTAGTAGAAAATAAAGAAGCTAAACTGTTCTGGGACTTTAGAATTCAAATGCCACATAACACACCAACTGTTGATAAGAAAGAAAAAATAAAAGTCTGGATAACGGACGTGGCAGTACCTGGAGACAGCAGAATAAAAAAGAAAGAACTGGAAGAAATCACGAAGTATAAATGCCTGCAAATAGAAGCAGAACAACTGTAGCAAAAGAAAGCAAAGATAATACCAATAATAATAGGCACTTTGGATGCAGTTCCAAAACACCACCACCATTGGCATTAACAAAATCACCATCAGTCAGCTGCAAATGGCAGCTTTACTTGGAACAGCTTACATCCTGTAACAATACTTTTAATATTATTAAACTGCAACATCTGTCTATGCAAGGTCTTGGGAAGGACTCAGTAGATAGACACAAATGCCAAATCAAGTCATAATATCTGAAAGTGTGGATAACTGATATGGTGATACCTGGAGATAGTAGAAACAAAAATTAAAAAAAATGGAGAGAATCAGGATTTGAAAATTGCTTGAAAGATTATGGCATAAACCACCCATAGTGATCCCCCTGGGTGCCACAGCAAAAAATCTTGAATGGTACTTAGAAAAAATGCAAATTGACAAAATTCACATTTCTCAAATACAAAAAGCCATGCTACTTACCTTCACATATATGATATATAGGTTCTTGGGGAGAACTTGATGCATGTGAAAGCCAGCACTAGCTAAAGAACTGGCAGCTGTGATTTCACATTGTTGTAATAATAATAATAATAATAATAATAATAATAATAATAATAATAATAATAATAATAATAATAATAATAATAATAATAACAACAACAACAACAACAACAACAACAACAACAACAACAACAACAACAACGATATCTTGGGAAAGAGTCAATAGGTAGACAAAAATATTAAAACAAATCTAAATATCTGAATGACTGTGTGGCTAACCATAATTATAATGACCATAATAATAGAATACTTGAAAAGAGAGAAAATGCTTATCCAAACCAACCTTGATAAGCAGCATTTTCTAAACATAACAACTAAATTTCTTTATTCACTGTGAACATTTTTCTCTTTGGTTAATATTGTCATTTGTCCATAGCCTCTGAACACAGGAAGAGGAAGACAGATAAGATACCTGATTTGTCTTCCAACAAGTAGTGCTTATTTTTAAAGGAATATTTAAAAAAGCAAACAATCTTAAAATGTGTTTGAAAAAACTATTTCTTTATTCCACACAGAATGTAAATTTCACCTGGATATTTTTAGGGCATATGAAGATTCTGATAGACTGTTAATTACTCCTGTGAGTGAAAAAGATTAGGATCTATGTTTGTGTTTGAATTTGTCCCAGGCAAGACTAGAGGATCTGCCTGTGGAAATGCAGGCAAGATTGAAAATATGTAAGAGTTGTTCAAATCACAAAAGCAGTCATTGGCAACAGACAAAGAAGAAGAAAGAATTCAGAATTAATCTTCATTAAAGAAGAATCAAAGTCCATTCATTTTCAATTTCTCAGATCAAATTTCTCAACTTTCTTATGCTTTGGATTCTTTACATGGAACTAATATAATTCTTCCACCTGCTATCTATATTTTAATTCATTTGAAAATATACAGAACTTAAAGATGGACCAGGAGCCAAACTATTTGGAAGTAGCAACACTAAGGGAAACATTTCATGCATTATTTATTTATTTATTAAATTTGTTTGCCATCCATTTCACCATGCATTATTGTTCAGCAGAGGAGCAGGAATTATGAAAATTCAAGAATACAGAAAGTATTATAAAATGTTTAAAAAACCGTAAACATCTATCCAAGAAATGTTGACAAAGTAAGAATTAAATGAATTGTTCCTATTGGTAAATGAGAAATAATTGTTCTTTCAGCAAGTACTAGTGATACCAATTTGTGTGAATCTGGATCTAAAGATTTTATCCTGCTTAGTAATGCTGAATCTAGAATTCTTCCTAATTTAGAAGTTTTTCACCCTGGAAGGGAGTGAAAATCATTAAGAAATTGTGGGAAAACCAGCATTCATTTTGCTTCAGACTGTTTGATAAAAAGTACAAAATTCACCATAGCACAGGATTGCTCTGGCATTTCTTACAGTCAATGCTAAGAAGTTTGACTTGATGAGTGACTTTGCAGAGTTTCTTGGAATGTTTGTATAACTCTTCAGAGTAAATGAATGAAAAGAGGAATGGATTATCTTTATCTTTTATATAAATGACAGACAGCACTAGTAATAAGGAAAAGTAATGGTAGACTCTGCTTTCCAACAGGTTTTATAATACATGACAGTAATTTTAATATCATTAAAGAATCATTCCATAAATTCTGTCAGATCAAACTCAGCCCTTCATTAATAAAATATATATTTCATTAACACTTCAGAAATTGCAATATCCAGAAATATTGCATTCATAACAAACAGAGGAAGGATAATAAAGAGATTGCAGAATTTTATAGCCCAGAGTTTTACCCAAGAATGATTTTTCAGGACAGCATCTAAGTTTGTGGCCATCATTCCTAAAGTTATTAAGCTGAATTAAAATTATTAGCAATCATAAGGGGAGGGGAGGAAAGGCTGTGACCCTTTTTCACTTTCTTTTATAGAAATGTTATACTTTGTGAATAAGGAACAATATAACATTTCCCAACATATCATTTATTACCTGCATCAAAGGAGAACAAAAGGGAAACATATTGGGATCTTAGCTCAAGCATGTACCAAGGAAAAATAATTTTCTTACTCGCTACAGTCTGATTCTACTTTTGGTTTGTGTATATTTGTGTGTGTGTGTGCGTGTGTGTGTGTGTACACATACAGATACGTGTGCATAAATGTATACATATTCCCCGTACATAATTATTCTTACTGTTTTAACCTGATTTATTGATTTCACATACATGCAGGTATGGACACTGTTGAGAAGTAATAACAAGTAGAATGTCATATAAACCAAGTAATGAAATAACTACTGTAAGTGTAAAATGGCATTCAAACAAGCAAGTCATTTGAGTTCATTTTATTATAAAACTTCTGTATTTTTATGGGACTTTTTATTTTGCTTCCAAGGATACTTCAAACATAAGAAGCACCCAGAAATAGAAATTATAAATAGTACAGATTACAGAGGAGAAATCTCAAAACATTTTAAAATAAACACACCTTAAAGAGTCACAAAACTATATGAATTCTTTAACTTGAATATAGAACAAAGCTGGAACAAACCACTATGGTTCTAAATGAGCTAAAACAGCAAATACACTGATTTTGAAACAGATAAGAATGCCCTTATATATATATATATATATATTGGCAACTATTTCCCTGAAAATAGAGTCACACATTTATCCTAGCTGCTTGCAGCTTTCCTTTTGCAGACAGTTTCATTATTGTGCCATGGAGCTAGCTCTTAATTAAATTCCATACCTGCTTAAAACAGCTCGTTTCCATTTTCCCATAAAGTTTGACAGACTTGCTTTTTCACAGAATTATTTTTTCTTCCACCACCCACTTTCCAGCACTTCCTATCATTTGAGTGTTTTTTACAGAGTCCCAGTAAAGAAGGGAAGTTAAGAATACGGTTCTGAAAGGGAACTATATCAATATAAAAAGCTGAGGCATCAGGCTAGAAACCAGGAGAGTGGGAATTCTATACCCTCTTAGGCCTGAAAGTCAGCTGGGTGACTCTGAGCCTTTTATCTTCCAAGTCCAATTCACCTCAAAGGGTTGTTTTGGGGAAAGTGGAAGGAAGAGATATTAGGTATGTTAGCAAGGCAAGATTTAAAAAATGTATAAAATAATCATGATTTTTGTTATATACTCATAAAAAGAGCAAGAGCATATAAAGAGGTCTAACAGCTTCCAAAGTAATCCTGAAAAGGATGCAATGAGGAAGAGGACATATGGTGTTACTAAATGCTTTTACTCCACAGCTGAGCCCTAAAGAAGGGCATAGAACTGATAGTTTAGTAAGAGAGGAGAGGTAATTAGCAAAGTAGATGAGCATAAACATATAGCTCTGAAATTTCAATCACAGTTATATATCTTTGGTGCACATGTTGTGTCTTTTTCCAACTTCAACCAATAGAGATTTCTGTTTCACTTCATCCTAGCTAGTCTTTGAAACCTTGCACTTCCTCTACCAACGATGGTGTTCACAACTCAGCTATAGTGCAGATTTGGAATGTGCAAAGTACTCTGAGAATACTTACACTATAGCCCTAAGTATATGGATTCAGATGTAGGTTTTCAGGGGTGTCAAGTAAATCTCAATTGATGTTGTGCAGCAATTGAAAGGTTAAGTAAAACACTTAAAGTGCAGCCTTGGTAACTTTTTCATGTTAGCCTAGCTACATATTAAATTATGCTGTCTTCCTTTAAGACACACATGCACACACACACACACACACACACAAAGCTCAGTTCTTTTTCTACACCACAAGACATCCCACCTGCTAGGAGGTAACAGTTATTCATACCAGCTTTCAGAAATGAAGAAGAGGCTGCAGAATTCATTTCTGCTGTAATGATGCAGACATGCTTTTTTTACGGTCAGGACAATTTATGTTCCATTATATCTGATTTGACAAATAATATTGAGAAGTGAGCCCCAAACTGAGCTGACCAAAGAACTGCTGTTTCCGTTCTTTGCCTTTGTAGTTCTACTTAACTTAGCTCATTACTTTGGTCTTTGAATTTTTCCAGAGCTTGCAATTACTTTGTGTATTGATAGCTCTAATCTAAAGTAGAACTTTAGTATAACTGTATGCAGTTGATTCACTCTCTTGATGAAGCACCAAGTCTAATATGTAAACCACTTCAAAATAAAAAAATAAAAATACAGAAACAGCCACGTAATTTAACTGCTTCAATTGCTCTCTCTCTCTCTCTCTCTCTCTCTCTCTCTCTCTCTCACTCTCTCCCTCACTCCCTCTCTCTCTTTCTCTTTCTCTGTGTCTGTATCTGTGTGTGTATGGAAAGCAATATATACATGTATATATATATATATATATGTACATACATATACACATACAGTACATACTATATACATATATACATATAGGAAACATCTATCTATCTATCTATCTATCTATCTATCTATCTATCTATCTATCTATCTATCTATCTATCTATCAATCAAAAGCAATATAGTATGATGAAGAAAGGAAAGAAATGAAGTATAAAGACACTTAATAATAGTGTCACATTATAGTTTTGGAGTAGAGTCTTTAGATCAGGGATCCTCAACCCCTGGGGTGCAGCCCACTAAAGGTCCTGGCCTATTCGCAACCAGACTGCGTGAGTGGTGGGCTGGCATGCATGCATGTGAGCACAGCTCAACTTGTGTTAGCAGTTGGCCAGTGCACATGCACACACGCGTGCAGCTCAACTTGCAGAAGTTGAGCTGTGCATGCATGCGTGTGTGCACCAGCCCACTGTTTGTGTGAGTTGAGCTGCACGTGCATGCCAGCCCACTGGTCACACGGCCCGGTTCCCCTCTCCCCACAAAGGTTGGGTGTTATGTCCTGGGACTGCTGAATGACTGCAGAAGGCCCAGGCAATCCACGTGGTTGCCCGTGACCAGACAGGCTGTCTCCAGCCTTGTGCGCATGCGCATGCGCAAGGCGGGAGACTAGCCTTGCATTGATTGGTTGATGCTATCCCTTGCAAGGGCTATAAAAGGCCATGGCGCCATTTTGTCTTCTGTTCTGTTCGTGATCTCAATAAAGACTTGTGTTTGTTACTCCTGCCTCGCCTCGATGTCTCTTCGGCTGAAACAGAACATTGGTGATGAAGGTGGGATGTGCTGCAAGAAGAAACAGGAGAAGCTAGGCTGACTTACCAAAGGAGGCCTGAATCACTGAGAAGTTCGGCGTCCGGTGGAAGCGATTGCCTGCCAGTACGAAGACGCTGGAGGTGAGCTCGGCTTCAAGGGACCCCTTCTCATTCCTTGCAGCGAGAGGCATCGAAGAGGTTACAGGCTGTAAAGATGTCAAAGCTGGGCCGTTTATCAGATTTTGACACGTCTTACCCTGAGCGCTGGAGTTCTTACGTGGCTTGGGTGGAGAATTACTTTAGAGTTAATAAGATCCAGGAAGACGGCCTCAAAGTTGCTACATTGCTGTGTGTCTGTGGGCAAGAGACTTTTGACATTGCAGAAAATCTTGTAGCTCCAGTACCATTGGAGTCAATTGCATACACCGATTTGAAGAGGATGCTGCGTGGGCATTTCGAACCCAAGCTATCAGTAATTGCTTGGAGGCATGCATTTGAGTAGAGAGATCAAAGGCCTGGTGAGTCTGCCGCGGACTTTGTTGCTGCCTTAAGACAAGCAGCTAGGCAGTGTGCTTTCACGGATCTGGAAGAGAGACTCCGGGATCGGTTGGTTTGCGGACTGCGAAGTCGTGAGCTACAACAGAAACTTTTTGCAAAGGAAGATGTATCGTTCCAAGATGCGCTGAGAGAGATTGCAGCTGAAGAAGCAGCAGGCGGCGCTGTGAAGGCCCTGCGGCTCACCCGGAACCCCCCAGTGGCGGTCTCAATCCATCAAGATGTTGCTCGAGAGGCATCCGAATCAGATCTGGAGGAAGAGGTGGACAGGCTTCAACAGGCCGAAGTGAAGAAGCCTCAAGGGCACAGAGAATCCTCACTGACTTTCAAAATTCGAGGGTCAGCGTGAAGGGGGAGGCCACAGTCAGGATGCAGTGTAAGAGTTTCCAAGGACTGCTAGATGTGGTGGTAGTTGGGGGTGATCGCACGAGTCTTATAGGACTTGATTGGTTCGAGGCTCTTGGGATCCAAGTGACTGGGCTGCACAATCTGCAAACGTCAGGCCTTGCAGATGTTTGCAAGGAGTTTGTGGATGTGTTCAGTGCAGAGCTTGGTTCGTACAAGGGGCCTCCCATTGCCTTACGTTTGGACCCAGCCATCACACCCATTAGAATCAGGCCCAGAAGGGTACCTTTTGCCTTGAAAAGCAAAATAGATACAGAGCTGGACAAGCTGATCCAGCAAGGCATTTTAGAGCCTGTGGACTCTAGTCCATGGGAAACCCCTATAGTCACGCCACTGAAAGGCAATGGAGAGGTCCGGATTTGTGCGGACTATAAATGTACACTTAATAGAGCATTGCAGCAGCATGCCTATCCGGTGCCAGTGGTGAGCCACATTTTGGCCTCCCTCAAGGGGGGGCGGATCTTTGCAAAGTTGGATTTGGCTCAGGCCTATCAATAGTTACCTGTTGATGAGGCAACGGCTGAGGTCCAAACAATTGTGACACACCGGGGAGCCTTTAAGGTAAAAAGGCTGCAGTTTGGGGTTAATGTAGCCCCTGGCATATTCCAAAGTGTGATGGAGAAAACACTCCATGGTATTCCGGGGGTCTGTCCCTATTTTGATGACGTCCTCATCGCTGGGGAGTCATCTGTGAACTTAGCTGAAAGGCTGACAGCTATTTTGCTGCGTTTACGCCAAGCAGGGCTGAAGCTGAAGCAAAACAAGTGTAAAATTGGAGTCACCTCCACTGAGTTCTTGGGATTCCGTATCGATGCTGAAGGCATCCATCCTTCGGAATACAAGCTTCAAGCGATTCAGCAGGCCCCAAGCCCCCAGTCGAAGAGTGAGCTTCAAGCCTTCCTGGGGCTGTTAAAAGTTTACCATTCATTCCTTCCCCACAAGGCTGCAGTGGCTGAGCCATTACACCGGCTCTTGGACAAACAGGCTCCATGGAAATGGACGGAGGTCCATGAAAGGAGTTTCACAGAGGTCAAGGCCTTGCTCTCTTCAAATGCGGTATTAGCCCATTTTAATGAGCAATTGCCTGTGTGCATAGCCTGTAATGCATCCCCTTATGGGGTTGGGGCTGTGCTGAGCCATTTCAAAGCTGATGGGACACAAGTCCCTGTGGCCTACTACTCTAGGACTCTCTCATCTGCAGAGCATAATTATGCACAGATTGATAGAGAAGCTTTGGCAATAGTGGCTGGAATAAAGAAATTCCATGATTTCTTGTATGGCCGCCATTTCATGGTTTACACAGACCATAAACCTTTGCTGGGTTTGTTTACAACAAACAAACAAACCCCTCACATAATATCTCCAAGAATGCTGAGATGGTCAATTTTCCTGTCAGCATATGACTACACCCTGGTTCACAAACCAGGTAAAGAAATGGGCCATGCAGATGGTCTCAGCAGATTACCTCTACAGCAGATAGAGGCAGATCCGGCTCCTGCTCGTCACATTCTTTCCATTCAGGAATTGCCTGAATCTCCCCTCAATGCTAGGGACGTGGCTGCAGAAACTGCCACTGATCACACGCTTACATATGTGCTGACATGGGTGTTGTCAGGATGGCCTGACACGTGCCCAGGTGCAGAATTCCAAGGGTTCTGGTAAAGGAAGCACGAGCTTTCTACTTTCAAGGGATGTCTCCTGTGGGGTAGCCGGGTAGTCTTCCCGGCCTCATTGAGGACTAGAGTCTTGCTCTCTCTGCATGAGGGACATCCAGGAATAGTCCGGATGAAGGCGCTAGCACGTAGCCACCTCTGGTGGCCTGGGTTCAATAAAGAGATTGAGGCCCAGGTGCATGGGTGCCAAGTCTGCCAACAGTCAAGGCCAGAAATGCCCCAGGCCCCTGTACATAGGTGGGAGGAGACACATACACCATGGTTGAGGGTACACATCGACTATGCTGGGCCCTTTCAGGGGCAATTCTTCCTTCTCCTTGTGGATAGCCATTCCAAGTGGCTAGAGGTTGTTCCTGTTTCCTCCACTACTACTGCCAGGACCATCCAGGTGCTGAGAGGCATCTTCGCCTCACATGGTCTTCCAGATGTCCTTGTCTCAGACAACGGACCCCAATTCACATCTTCTGAGTTTCAGGGTTTCCTTCAAGCCAACATGATCCGGCATGCCACATCTGCACCATTTCATCCAGCTTCCAACGGTCAAGCTGAGCGTATGGCACGTACTACCAAAGATGCTTTAAAGAGAATCACTCATGGAAACTGGCATCACAGGTTAGCTGACTTTCTTCTTTGTCACCGCAGTACACCTTGCACTGCCACTGGGAAAAGCCCAGCTGAACTCCGCTGGGGTCGCAGACTCATCACTAAGCTGGACAGGTTGCACCCTGAGCAGGTGGCTTCACAGGTGTCACAACCGCAGGCACCTAGGAGACTTCAGGAGGGTGATCCGGTCTGGGCAAGGAACTATGGACCTGGACATCTCTGGGTGACAGCAGTGGTATGCAAGGTCTCTGGGCCACTGTCATACGAAGTGGCCTTGGATGATGGTCGTGTGATCAGACGTCACATTGACCAACTGCGCTGGAGGTTGTCCAGCCACTCTTCTGCCCCTGGCTCTGCTCTGGGGAAATTCCACCCCACCAAGGAACTCTGGTTTGGGTTTAGCGGATCCAGCCAGTCAGCAGTCTGGAGGGTTGCCTGGGTCTTGGGGGCATCAAAGTCCTGGCTTGCCTAGCCCAACAGGCGAGGTGGCATGCCAGGCACCAACACTGGCTCCAAGAAGGTCAGAGAGGGCCAAAGGTCCACCCAAGCATCTAAAGGACTATGTGAGGTTCCTATCAAGTATTAGGGAGGCTTACTAGTTCTCTAGAACTCTGGACACTCATAGAAGGGTGTTCTATTGATAACCTGAAACAATATGAGGTATAACGGTCTGCCTGTGTGCAGGCATAACTGTGTTAGAATTAATAACATGATAATTGAACAAAAAACATGTATATGTAGGTTGTTTTAAAACTATAAGTATTCACTTATTGTTTTATCCAAGGGGGGAGGGGTGTTATGTCCTGGGACTGCTGAATGACTCAGCAGACTAAGGAGGCTGCAGAAGGCCCGGGCAATCCACGTGGTTGCCCGGGACCAGACAGGCTGTCTCCTGCCTTGTGCGCATGCGCAAGGGGGGAGACTAGCCTTGCATTGATTGGTTGATGCTGTCCCTTGCAAGGGCTATAAAAGGCCATGGTGCCATTTTGTCTTCTGTTCGTGATCTCAATAAAGACTTGTGTTTGTTACTCTTGCTTCGCCTCGATGTCTCTTCGGCTGAAACAGAACATTGGGCACCACCGCTTTAGATTTTTTTTAAAAGAAAAAAGAATGTAAAATCAATTAAACAATTGAATATGCAAAATACATGAAATAATAATAATAATAATAATAATAATAATAATAATAATAATAATAATAATAATAATAATAATAATAATAATAATAATAATAATAATAATAATAATAATAATAATAATAATAATATTAATAATAATAATAATAAAAGTTGGAAGGGACCTGGAGGTCATCGAGTCCAACCCCTGCTCAGGCAGGAAACCCTATACCATTTCAGACAAATGGCTGTCCAGTCTCTTCTTAAAAACTTCCAGTGTTGGAGCATTCACCGCTTCTGGAGGCAGGTTGTTCCACTGGTTAATTGTTCTAACTGTCAGGAAGTTTCTCCTCAGTTCCAGGTTGCTTCTTTCCTTGACTAGTTTCCATCCATTACTTCTTGTCCTGCCCTCAGGCGCCTTGGAGAATAGCTTGACTCCCTCTTCTTTGTGGCAACCCCTGAATATTGGAATACTGCTATCATGTCACCCCTAGTCCTTCTTTTCATTAAACTAGACATACCCAATTCCAGCAAACGTTCCTCATATGCTTTAGCCTCCAGTCCCCTAATCATCTTTGTTGCCCTTCTCTGCACTCTTTCTAGAGTCTCAACATCTTTTTTACATCGTGGTGACCAAAACTGGATGCAGTATTCCAAGTGTGGCCTTACAAAGGCACTGTAAAGTGGTATTAATACTTCACGTGATCTTGATTCTATCCCTCTGTTAATGCAGCCCAGCACTGTGTTGGCTTTTTTGGCAGCTGCAGCACACTGTTGGCTCATATTTAAGTGATTGTCCACTAGGACTCCGAGATCCCTCTCACAGTTACTACTATTGAGCAAGGTACCCCCTATACTATACCTGTACATTTGGTTTTTCTTGCCTAAATGTAGAACCTTACTTTTTTCACCATTGAATTTCATTTTGTTAGATAGCGCCCAATGTTCAAGTCTGTCCAGGTCCTCCTGTATCTTAAGCCTGTCTTCTGGAGTGTTGGCTATTCCTGCCAGCTTGGTGTCATCCGCAAATTTGATGAGTTCCCCATCTATCCCCTCGTCCAAATCGTTGATGAAGATGTTGAAGAGCACTGGCCCCAGAACAGAGCCCTGGGGCACCCCACTGCACACTTCCCTCCATGTAGATGCGGTTCCATTGAGGACCACATGCTGAGTACGGCCGGTCAGCCAGCTACGAATCCATCTGGTGGTGATGCTGTCTAACCCACATTTTTCTATCTTATCAAGTAGTAGGTTGTGATCTACTTTATCAAATGCCTTACTGAAGTCCAAGTAAATTATATCCACAGCATTCCTCTGATCCACTAATTTTGTCACTTGGTCAAAGAATGCAATAAGGTTTGTCTGGCATGATCTGTTTTTGACAAACCCATGTTGGCTTTTAGTAGTGATTTTGTTTGCCTCTAGGTGTTCGCTGATTCGTTGTTTGATTATCTTTTCCAGAATCTTCCCAGGTATTGAGGTCAGGCTGATAGGTCTGTAATTTCCTGGGTCCATTTTTTTCCCTTTTTTGAAGATGGGAACTACATCAGCTCTTTTCCAGTCCTCCGGTAATTCCCCAGTGCTCCAGGATCTTTGAAAAATATAGTTCAATGGTTCTGAGATCACATCTGCCAGTTCCTTGAGAACCCTGGGGTGTAATCCATCTGGTCCTGGTGATTTGAACTCGTCTAGGCTGGACAGGTGCTCACTTACCGTTTTCTTGCCTATCTTAACTTGCATTTCTATTCTGTTTTTATGGCACTATTTTTGGTAGGTTGGTCTGTTTTTTCCCTTTGTGTAAAGACAGATGCAAAAAATGAGTTAAATAGTTTGCTTTCTCCCTGTTGCTTGTCACCTTTTTGCCACTTTCACCCACTAGTGGACCAATCATTTCCTTCACTTTTTTCTTGTTTTTTACATGTTGAAAGAAGCTTTTTTTGTTATTTTTGACTTTGGTCGCAAGCCTTAGTTCATTATGAGCCTTAGCTTTCCTCACTTCATCTTTGCAGGCTCGGGCTATTTGCTGATATTCTGTCTTAGTTATGTGCCCCTCTTTCCACTTTCTATACTTGTCCCTTTTATCTTTCAATTTATCAGAGAGTTCTTTATGCAGCCATGCTGGTTTCTTTTGAGAGCTGTAATTTTTCCTCTTTGTTGGTATTGTGCTAGACTGGGCTTTTATTATCTCATTAGTGATACAATTATAGTACTAAATATTTCAAAGTCTGCTCTAACAATTCCTTTGCTAGGCCTATTCAAACGAAAAAAACAAATGTACAAAATATAGCTCGATAAAGATATAAAGAAACGAATTTGGGCATTTTATTTATATCAAATATCTGAGATTTTTTACTTGTACCATTGAATCATAACATAATAGAGAAGATAGCAGGGGGCCTATCAATCTGTTCATAAAGATTATACACATACAAATGAGAAATATGTTGATTCAGTTTTAATGGGACTGTATAAATCCACACATTTCTTCATGGATGAGATAATATAAATTAAGAGAATTTTTTAAAAAGAGCAAATGCAAAATAAATCAATATTGTTAAGTTTGTTCCTACAGCCAGGGAGACATTATTATTTAATTGTTAAAAATGTGAGTTTAAAAAGGATTGTACTCAGTTACAATATTTTAACTAAGGCTGTGACTTTTCTTTCTTCTGGTAAGCTTTTTATTGTTAGGATTCTAGGAGTCAATGAATTTAGTGGATATACTAGAAGGGAAAATTTTCTTTCAGAAATTTTTATCAGAATCTTAATTTTGCTAGGAACAATTGAACATTAGATGTAACACTAAGATGGAAAGGATTGCAAAAGAAGTTAGTGCAAAAAAAGATTAAGCTGACAGAAGTTTTTATCTTCACATTTTAACAGGTCTATTGGACAACCTGTTTTGAAATTCCAAATCTATCAAGCAAGTTATATCAATTTTCATTTGAGAAAGGAAGATCACATATAAATAAAATTCACAAAAAACCCACCAAGTATACGATTAATATTTGGCAATGATAATCTCAATGATAGAAATCAGAAATTGGGATTGAAAGAGAGCGAAAACATAGGTGAGCAACTCCTTATAGTAGCTAAGTCATTTCCTGGCATTGCATGTTGGATTCTGAGAAAAGACACAACTGATTTAAATAATTGCCACTCTGTGCTATGTGAATGCACCAAGGTATAAATTTCTTTTTGAACCTGGAAGCATTGCATAGCTATAACTGAAATATGCCAAGTAAATATTAAAAATAATAAGAATAGTAACATTATACTAAAGTTTATCACTGCGATTTTGGAAATGGGTTGCATATTTAACATAATAGAAAAAATAATCATTTTAGTCTGTAATCTTTCTGGGTTTTTTTTCAAGCGAGTAATATTAAAATAGCTTCGCTACTTTAAAATCCACTAGGAATTATTCCTAGGATCATTTCTGCAAGTTCAACCACACAGTGGAATACAATAAAGAAATAAATGATGAGATCTTGAACAAAATAGTTCCCATGAATTGAACATAAATATAGGTATAAATATCTACACAACAAAAATTCAAACACTTTTAGTATACTAATATCTATAGAGAAAGAACAATTGAAGAAAAGGCAATATATATAATACTTTCCCAGTAAATTATAATAATGAATTTATCATTCAAGCTTAATCACAACTGCAGAAAATGATATTCCATTAATGTTTATGTGGATAGGTTTGGTTTTTACTGCAGAAGTATTATTTGTGGAGGATGATCACTATTCATTATATTTTTATTCATGTCTCACTTTTCCCTTTCTTCTAATGCTTCAGTAGCTTTTTAGTAGCTTTCTCTTTTCTCCTTCAATAATTTCAGACAATGAGAAATTAAATATTGGATGAGATAACATAACAGTGCTTTGTATTTGGTCAGTTTGGCTAAATTGACACATAAAACAATCAGGCACATGAAACAATCAATGACATCTTTAAAGGAATAAAATTCACAAGGGGAGAAGAAAACAAGAATACGCTACCCTTTCTGGATATCCTCACCAGCAGAGATATTGATGGTAAATAAGAAACACAAGTCCATCAAAAAACAATCCACATCAACCAATTACTCCATTACCAAAGTAACCTAACCTCTCAGAAGAGAGCTGTGTTAGAACATTATTCAGATGAGCATATGCAGACTGCAGCAACTCAGAACACCATAAAAAGGAACCACTATCCAGATTTTCCAACAAAATGAATACCCACTCAATTTTATCAAAAAGTGTGTGGCTACTCAACCTACCACAGTACAAGCGAAGAAAAGGATAGTGTTGCCTTACATCAGAAACAGGTCAGAAACAATCAACAGAATATTACAACCATAGAGCATCATCATAACATACAAACCAATTAAAACCCTCCAAAGAATCTTAAATAAACAAAAAAAAACCAGTATCCCAAGAAGAAAAAAACAGGAGTCATCTACAACAGGGGTGTCAAACTCGCAAAGTCACGTGACATGTTGTGACGTATCGTGACTTTTTTTCCATTGCCGGCAATGGGGTGGGTGCGGTTTCGGCATGATGCATCCGACCCGTGGGCTGGCAGTTTGACACCCCTGATCTACAACATACAGTGTAAGGACTGTAACAGCCATTATGTAGGGCAGTCAGGTAGAAAACCAGCAGAGCAACTCCATGAACTTTAACTAGAAGTTGGAAGAAATGATGAACATTTCTTAAGATCACACTATCTTGGACAAGCTCAATCATAGCTTTAACTGGGAAAATATGACTACCCAGGACTGAACTAATATTTACACACCATTCAGGAGTGAAAATAATAAAAGCTAAGAAGGAAATAAAAAACTTGAACATTCTAGCAACCAACACCCAGATGAGCAAGGATTGACACCAGCTAAATGAGCAGAAAATAATAATCAAAGAACTACCATGAGAAAAATCATACTCCTGCCAACTCTGACAAGACAAGCTACTGTAGATAAATAGGGAACAAACACCGTACACAGTGGCACTGATGATATTACCAAGTTGAGTAAAGAAACATCTGCAAACAAACACCGAATCTCAGAAAGCACTGAGAACTTCACAATGCTGAATTTGGCAAGTCGTAATGATAAACAAAAACCAAATCTATTACAGGTAGTCCTCGACTTACGACACAATTGAGTCCACAATTTCTGTTGCTAAGCAAGACATTTGTTAAGTGAGTTTTGCCCCATTTTATGACCTTGCTTGCTGCTGTTGTTAAGTGAATTACTGCAGCTTGTAAGTTAGTAACACTGCTATTGTTAAGTGAATCTGGCTTCCTCATTGACTTTGCTTGTCAGAAGTTTGCAAAAGGTGATCACATGATCCCCGTACACTGCAATTGTCATAAATATGAGTCAGTTGCCAACTGAATTTTGATCACGTGACCATGGGGGATGCTGCAACAGTCATAGGTGTAAAAAATGCTCATAAGTCACTTTTTCCAGTGATGTTGTAACTTTGAACAATCACTAAATGAACTGTTGTAAGCTGAGGACTACTTGTACTTCCTTTATTAAGACTTTAATTTCAAAAAATTAAAATGGCTAAATGAAACCTAATCAAAGCACAACCATAGTCTGCTAAACAACTGTTTTTGCCTATTAAATTAAGTACCATATTTCTCTGATACTTTTTTCCAAACTGCTCAGTAAATTTAGTTTGGTAGTATGACTAAATTGTCTTAGTATTAGCTGATGCTTTGCTCTGCCTCCCTTCTCCAGCTTTCAATCTAACTGAAGTAATGGAAATGCTACAGAACGTCCTTTTCTCCCTTGTGTATTTTTTTTTATCTCTTCTTTAGTTCATTACCTTAAACCAAACCAAAGTGAATCTTTACTACTTCCCATATAGCTAGCAGTTCAATTGATTGTGTGGCTAAATTAGAAAAGCCAGAATGCTGGTTAAGGCAGCAGGCTAGAAACCATCTTAGGCACAAAGCCAGCTAATTGACCTTGGGCCAGTCACTTTCTCAGACCTAAGAAGAAAGTAATGGCAAATTACTTCCAAAAAATAAGCCAAGAAAACTGCAGGGACTTGTCCAGGTAGTCAACAGGAGTCAACAAGGACTTGCATACATACCACACAGACACAAAAAATACTCCTACAGGAGTATTTTAGTTCCTTGATGAAAGGGCTGGGAAAATACTTCACTGGTCAGTCGTTTGTATGTATATATTCAGCATCTCTACATGGATAAGGGTACTATAAGAATTGCTTCTCTGTCCTATGCTGCTTAAGTTTGGTTATTCACTATAGCACTGGAAGGAATTTTATCTACTTGCACATGTGCAAGTGTTTTTCTTTTCCCACAGCAGTGGTTTTATCAGTGTTGTTTCTTATCTCCATTTTTGGAAGTAAACAAGACTTGGCGCTCACCTGGAATGAAACGTTATAGTCCCTGTTAGTGCAGAGCTTGGTAGATGCCCTCAGACTGAAGGCAGAGTTTATATGATTGGATCACACTAGGAGAGCAATTAAAGTCCTGTCTCACTTTACTCCAACTTTACTGAAGAAGCCAACAATAAATTATAACCCTACAGTATATAACCCATTATGACTAAGCATGTGTTATTTTTGCTCTGTGCCTGCAATAGTTACTGCCAGTGCTATAAACATGATTTATAAACTTTTCAAGTGAAAAGTATTTCTCTCCAATTTGGAAAAAAATAAACTTCAATAGCTAAGAAATACTATCTACTGTGTGTCCTTAATTATGTATGAATGAAATGCATGCATGCAGTTGGAATTGATGAAGGAAAGATCAGCATACATGTGGCATTTGTCTTTTTAAACCAAATGTGTGTTTTTTCTAGGATTATATTGAGCTATGAAGAGCAGATGTTCAGTGTGATCCTACGAAGTCATAGCAATTTCAAGAAGTTGCAGACAGGATCTACATGACTGCTCTCATATATCCCAAAGCATCTTTTTATCTTTCAAGTTGAAACACTGAACACTCCTAATGTTTAACTACTAATACGGTAGAACTTAGAACACATTTATGTCTGGTATAGTTTGGTTTGCCCCCAAAAGTAAGCTATATGATTTTGGGACACATGCACCAATCTCAGCCAATCTTGACTAGCAGCACACAGTTCAGTAGTGAGGAGCAAATTATTCTTTACTTTTGTAATTAGGGCACCTGTAAAATTTTAAGACTGATGGGCTTGATCAAGACTGCTAGGAAGGGGAAATATTTTTTTTAATCATCTTCCCCTTGCTCTGATTTGGTATGCCAAAGTAATCCAAAATACATTACATTTCCATCATAAAAGTATTAATACCCCGCCCTTCTGATCTCTGCTGAGTTATCCAATAAATATAAAAATATTTTGATGAATTTGTCTCCCCTTAAGATCTTGATTCATAATTAGTGTTTTTAAAACACCAGCCCATTCGATTTATTGAAACCAAACCAGGTCAAACTGAGCAATAAAATATGTTTGAACTTAATTGAATTTATTATTCTTGCAATACACTGAATGTCTTGAAAGAATGATTGGTCATAAACTGGGTTAAGGTATTAACACATTTTTTCATATGTACACAGATGAAGTGTAAACTTCCACCTCAAAATGTTCCAAATGTATCTAACAGTCTTTAATACTGGAAAAGCAACCACATCTTGAATTAAAGAGGAACACAGACCCTGGCAAGATAATAAGGGGGCAAACAGTAACTATTGAAAAATGTAACTTTAATTTCAAACACACACACACACACACACACACACACAGTAAAAAAAAAATTGGCACAGTCAAATATACACAGAGTAATGTAATTGAAAATGAAGGAAATGGCTATCATTGCTCACATCAAAGTTATAATTTAAATAAGAAAACTTGGGGGGGAGGATTGGGCTCATAAAAACATTCTCAATGTCTTTTTTTTTAATGTGAATTAATCTGTTACATATATTTATCTTAAAAGCAATTATTCTTCTAAATAAGCTCAACAATATGTTCACAGGAATAATTTCAAAATATTTAAGAGAACTTGTGGAATAAATTCTCATTTCTTCAGACATTGAATCCAACTGGAAATACACTCCAAATGTATATTATATTCCAACTGATGTAATAATCTTATTATCTAATAGACTTCTAAATAATAATCACACATGTGTCTGAATGTCTGATTAATGATGATATTTTCAAGAAGCCACCCTTTCCTTCCCTAAATATTGGAGTTAGGATAGCTGAATAGTACCTGATTGCATAAGTTGAGGCAAGCCTGTGAGTTCTTCATTTCCCACCTCAACAAAACTTGATTTTTCAAATATGATTTTCCCCCTTTTTTTTCTGATGGCTACCACACAAATGTATGAAGCAAGAGAATCAGATGGCAGCTCTTGACTTGGAGGATGATGGATTAATTCTATCTGCACTGCCTCAGGTAAGCAAAAACCAGTTATAAATCTTTTGATTCTGCCCTGGATTTATGGCTTTGTCAATCTCTGCCTTTCTTTCTCCTTTAAATAAACCTTTGATTGTTGAATTGGATTTTAAATCCCAGAGCTTCCTGATTGTAAAATCTCAAATCAGTGTTACTGAATGCCATCAACTCTCAATACTTCCAGATAGAAACAATTTCTCTCAGACCTATTTAAAATTCTGCGATTGGCAAGGCCTGAGATCAACTTCAGATCTTATGCATGCAAAAACCCATTCACCCACTAAATTGCAGGTTAAAAGATTCTTGAGAAAAATCCACCACAGCATTATTCTGAGACAACACTACACTTTGTTCTCTAAGTGGGAAATTTATAATTATTGTTATTAACAGTTCGATTGGGCGACATCCCAGTCAGACGTGATAATGACATAAATGTTGTTTTTAAATTAATATTTGTGTTGAAAATGCTCCAAGAAATAAACCAGAAAAGTAACAACATAGTAGTCCCTTAAGTCCAAAAATTGGCAAATGCTGAACTCTATCCCCATTCTCTGGTTTAGGGAGAGAGAAAATTATTACACTTTCTACAGTGTTGTCACTTGTTTTTATAAGCCCAAAAAGTATTTTTTCCATCATATTCTATACAGTTTGCTTTTTTAAAATGTCCATGAGAAAATGCTATGCTCATGTTTATAGATAATGAACATTTTTGAATGTTACTTTTCTTGGCATACATATTGCACAAGACGTCAATGAATATAAACTATAATAATAATAAAAGGTGAAAAACAGTGAACCACCTAGCTACAGTAGCCGCTACAAGAAAATCATGCAGACTGAGTACAAATAACTGCATGACAAAGTACAAAATCTGCTTGCAAGCAAGAACTTATAGGACGACAAAATAGACAACGTAATAGAAAATGAAACAGTTAAACCTTAAGTTGGAACAGCTTACATCCTGCAACAATACTTTTAACACCATCAAAAAGCAACATCTGCCCATTTGAAGTCCTTGGGAAGGATTCAAGAGGTGGGAAAAAATGCTAAATCCAGTCTAAACATCTGGGTGTAATTAACCAGAATAATAATGCCAGTGATACACAACATTGATGTAGTTGTGGAATGGGCAGTTTATAATTGTTAAAAACATGTAAAAACAATACAAAAAACCCTCAAAAACAGCACAAGGCAGAAGAACAACAATGGCAAAATGTTGTTTTCCGGGGAACAAAAAGGAAAAAAGCGAGGTTGGACATCCTTGCCAAGAACTGAGTGAAGAACTAGGTTTTTAGTGCCCTTTGAAATATCAGTAAAATAGTTTGAAAGGCATTGGTACAGAGAAGACACACTTCTGGGGTCCAGGCAGATGGCATGGTTTAATCAATGGAACCTGAAGCACATCAAACCTAGCAGATCAAACCAATAAGAGAGATTCAATGAGAGATAGGTTGCTCCTCAAGTAATCAGATCTTATGGTATGTAGGGCTTTATGGGTGATAACCAGCAACTTGAATTGCACCTGAAAACAAACTGTCAACTAGTACAGCCTATGAAGCATAAGCATTACTTTCCACTGCATTCTGGACCAACTGAAGCTTCTGGGTGATCTTCAAAGGCAGCCCATGTAGAAAATGTTGCAGTAGTCAAGCTATGAGGTTATTTTCTTCAATACATGGCTTTTTCTACACTATTTTTGTCTTTTTTAATTGTAGAATTGCATAATATGTCAAGAAATATAGAAACCAAAGTAAGTTTGATTCCAGTTTGTGTAGGGGTAAAAAGATGACTAACTTTACTTGTTTCATAACAAAATGTGAATTGAGCTGATTTTGCTGATACTCATAATCTGACCAGGATGGGGAGTCAAAAAAATGGCCAAAGAGCTATGAGAGACAGTAAAAAGAGGGGATGAAAATGCATTATTTTCTAAAGAAAACCCTGCTCATAGGAAGAAAAACAATGTATGAGCATCTGTAGAGGTTTACATTATAAGTCTGTGAATGGAACCATGAAATTCAAATACTATTTCAACTCTGGAAATATTGTTCAATGTTCTTATTATCCCCCTATTTTATGAGAACATATTTGTTCTCCTGAATATGTTCTCCAAAATATACAAACTGATTTTGATCTATCAAATCTGTTTATGTCTCTTGAAAAACAACTGACTGCTTCAGTCATAATTTCTGGGTTGTTATTATTCTTCAGATTCTGTAACTACCAGGTATTTAACTTTCCAATTCTGTAAGTGAGCAAACTATAAGGTACCTATTGGTACAAGTGGCCCAGAATGCAGTAGCACATAGTGCCAAAGGATTCTAGGTTTGGCCATGTTACATCTCTGTTGTGCAAACAGCATTGGCTCCTAGTTTCCTTCCAGGTTCAATTCAAGATGCAGCCTAGCAATGAAAATCTAGAAACATTTTAAAATGAAGCCTAAAATTAGCCAAATCAAGGGTATCAAGACCTTACCTATGCTTGCAGAGATGCCCTCAAGACTTTTGGGCAAGGTTTTCTCTCTTTGTCAGCAGCTTAATGACAGAAGGCAGTTTCACAACACGTGCATTTCTATTCAGATTGGACAATGATCACAGAAAACATTCAAACTGACCTATCGATATTGGGAACATTCTCATTATACATCCTCTAGGTGGTTATTTAAGCATCTGTTTAATATCAAGCTGAGGCACTGGGGATTCTGAGCATATTTTCTATTCATAGACAAGTCTCAGTGGAGGGAGAAGAATAGCTTGGCTGCAGGTTCATGTCGTGGAAATGCCAAGATGTGTAGCTGATCCTCTTCCCTGTTTTGTGCTATTATTCACTCCAAGAAAGGCAAAATTTACTTCTTAGGAGTGGTAAGTGGGAAACAGAACATGAATGATGATAGGAACAAGGCAACATGATTTTAGGACATCATATTTATTTATATTTCACATTTCTGAACCATTCATCTTCCTCAAAGAGGGACTCTGGGTGGTATATGGTAAAACTTCAAAATATAAAATACAAAATATAAAAAGCAGTACATAAAAATTAAAATGTTAGAGTTAAAATTTTAGAATTAAAAATGTAAATAGTTATAAAACAATTTTAAGGAGGCAAGTTAAAGAGCCATGGTGGCGCAGTGCTTAGAATGCAGTACTGCAGGCTAACTCACTGCTGACTGCCAGCAGTTTGATTCTCACCAGCTCAAGGTTGACTCAGCCTTCTATCCTTCTGAGGTCAATAAAACGAGGACCCAGATTGTTGGGGGCAATATGCTGACTCTGTAAACCACTTAGAGAGGGCTGTAAAGCACTGTGAAGCACAGTATATAAGTGCTATTGCTATTGCTGTTAAACCCTGTTAAAAATGAACATGGATACAGTTATTTTTCTTGTATAGGTAACAGAGTTCCAACAAACAACTCCTAGCAGGATTGTGGAATTGTTCCTAATTTATCTCAGCCTGACTGCGCTAAGCAACAAATCCAAGAGATGCTTCAGGCAGGAATAACTTCTGTCTCTCCTCCATCAGCTTGAAGGTGTGGTCAAACAGGAACTCTGCTGCTTAGCAACAATATGCAAATTAAGAGAGGGAAAGTGGTGGCTGGGTTGGTTGTGAAAAATTCCCCCAGCTCTGCTCCCCACATCCAGTCCCCTGATGAAGGCAAGATACTGAGCACCAGATGAAAGGCATTTCCCTGACAGAGACAGCTTGTATCTAAAAATATGTTGTTTCTCCTGTATGATTCACTGACAGAGCGAACAAAGGCATGAGTTTGAAATTGTTTATCAATATTTCTCTAAGAGAGACAGCTTGTATGTATAAATATTTAGAGTCTTTGGTGGAATGAACATGAATAGGAAGCTAGTTACACCGCAAACACATTATCAGGCAATAAGCTAATTACCAGAGAATTAGAATCAATTATTTCAGGCAAAGATGGCAGGATAGTCACTCCCTTTTCAAACGAGGCAGTAGTTAAGTGACTTCTGATGACTAACTGATTGCCATTAATGGATAAAATTTAGTTTTATATTTATATTTGCATGCAAATCTATAGGCAAATGCAATTTTGCCTATCCAAAGCCCCTACCTTTTTTGCATTGCTTGATTGTTCACCAAAGGAAAAATATATGCAGAACAGCTTGGATCACTCAGGTGAATGGAGTGCTAAATGACAAATTTTAGGATTCTTCTGCAATTAAAGCATATATACATATTCAGTTGTGATGCCTGTTTGGTCTTTCAGAGTAAGTAAGTAAGTTTATTACATGCTTGAACTTTAAAAGGAGTGATGATAGGTATTGTTAACCCTGAATGCAGGTACATATCCTGGTAGCCTTGACACAACTGAGGAGAAAAACAGAAGTGAAGTCATTGAAACAAACTTTTAAGATTTGTTTTGGGCATCAAAATGAATCAAATAACTGGTGTGTGAGTTCCTATCAGTTCAGTTTGGAAACTGTTTGTTGTTTTGACAGCCTCTAGCTTAGTGGCATTAAAAGAGGATCTGACAAATCACAGAGCTTAAGGCTATCAGTAGCTATTAGTCATGATGGCTAAGCATCATTTCCTGGTTCAGAGGCAGGCAGATAGAACTAGAGGCAGGAATTACCTTCAAGCAGTGACCGTGGACTTTCCAACTACTTTTTATTTGTAAAATAAACAAAATAGTGTGAGTTGAGCCTTTAGTCCAGTTCAGCAAACCTTTCTTATCTTTATTACAAATACTTTTATACTATTTCCTAAAATATCTTTCCCAAATTGTGGAATGCCCTTCTTTCAAAGCAGTGATTAGCTACTCTGTCAATTCTTGAGAAACCTGTTAAGAAATACCTTGCTGATGTGACCTTTAAAAACATCCCCATGGGCTGCAGCCAATATTCTATGCAATGGGACTTCGCTCACTCTTCTCTCTCATCTTTATTTTACAAAATCTGTGCTACTGGATGACCCAAGCATCTAAATCACATGGAAAGGAACAGTAGATGGAATGTAAAAATCCATCTACCACTGTTAATGTTGCCTAAAAGCAATGGGAAATGGACGCAATTCAATATTTTTGCAGTGGTTTATTGTTGGTATTGCTGTTCTTTTTAGTTCCCTTGTCTCCCAAAATCAGAACAACATAAGGAAACAAACATCCGTTCTCATTTGCTTCTTTATGATTCTAAAAGAAAAACAATTTTTGGATGCCCAGGTCTAGAAACCTAGGCTCAATTAAAGCAAGCTTAGAAAATATCTTCCAGAGGGATTTTTATAAGGCTAGCATGACAAACCTGACGATGGGCCAAGCACTGAAGAAGAAGAAAGAAAAAGTACATAGTGCCTCCAGTCACTGTCACATTGTTTAGCAGCTAGCAATCACTGTCCCCTTGTGGACCTCTTTCATGGATCACCTATTGCTGTGGCCTCTTCAGTAGACTCCCTCATTGGGCCATTTTGGTAGGACACAAGCTCTCCACAGTCTTCTACTGAGCTTTGTTATTATCCTCAACTCCTGCACTATTTTCAGTTGCAGATTGTCTTGTTAATCCTATCTACTGGATAACCTTTGGCCTTCTCCAGAAAGAACATCAACAAACCTTTTCAAAGGTCAGCAGCCACTGGGCTATCCCTGGTCTTGGCTTCTTCAACTCCTGCTGGACTTTCAAACTGCTTCATTTTTACTTGTTTCAGTTCCTGGAATGTTAGGCATGCTTAGACATGTGCTGTTTTCCTTTGGCTTTTAGCTTCTAGCTCTTTAGTTTAAAGAAAAAAAAGTTTTTCCAGCTGTCATTATAAAGTGAAACATTTCTTTCATTTTCCTCACTGTACCCAACTCTAAACAATAGTAAAAGTCTTAACACCTCTCTCATGTCTCTCTTTGCTATGTACATATAGCATAGTAAAGGTTTCAATTTTACACACACACACACACACACAGAGAGAGAGAGAGAGAGAGAGAGAGAGAGAGAGAGAGAGAGAGAGAGAGAGAGAGAGAGAGAGAGACAACCCATTGCTGTAAGCAGGTGAGGTCATTCAGAAGCAAGAGGAAAGGAGGGGAGATAGCAATAGCAATAGCACTTAGACTTATATACTGCTCCATAGTGCTTTATAGCAGTGGCTCCCAACCTTTTTGATGCCAGGGACCTGTTTGGTGGAGAAAAGATGGGGATGGGGCTTTGTTTGTTTGCATGACCTGGTTTCTGGCATGCTGCAGATTGGTGCCATTCCACAGCTTGTGAGTTGGGGATCCCTGCTTTACACCACTCTCTGAGTGGTTTACAATGTCAGCATATTGCCCCCAACAATCTGGGTCTTCATTTTATCAACCTCGGAAGGATGGAGGTCTAAGTCAACCATGAGCTGGTCAGTATCAAACTCATTTGGAGATGAGCCAGATGTTTTCTTTTCATACTTCTGCAACAAAGCTGAGTATGAAAAATTATCTGAAGATTCTTTTTGTCAGAATTGTGGATGGAAGTTAAGTGATCCCAAATGACAGCTGGTCAGCTTAAGAAGACAAAGTAGTAGATTTTTAAGATGCCTCACACACATCTGCTTTTACAAATTAACTGAGTGGTATTGGGATTAGAGTTAATATAACTATGTGGAAAGATTCCTATAGTACTTTTGATATGTTTGTTTTCCCTTTGATATGTTGGTTTCCCATTGGTAACTGCCTTTTAGACTATCAGTATATAAGACTGAGTATTTTGAGAACCCTTTAAAGATTTCTTTGCTGACAGACCTTTTTCATGTTGCCTTACTCTCCATTCTGTTTCAGTGGTGGGATTCAAATATGTGAACAACCGGTTCTCTGTGTGGATGCCGCTTCCGGAAGTCCATTTTAGGCCTGGACAACAAAAAATTAGCTACCGGTTCTTCTGAAGTGGTACAAACTGGCTGAATCCCACTACTGTTCTGTTTACTAATTTTTGGTTTATAAGATTCAAAGCAAATCTGATAAATAAGGGGCGATATTAGTGCTATTACCCTTACAGAACTGAATCAGTCCTTATGTAGAGGGTATCATCAAATCAATACCACCTATTCTGCCAAGTTTTCCATTGTATCATCCATGACAGTGAATTGTTGTCACACCTCCTTGTAAATTGTCCCAGTTGCATCTGGGAAGAAAATCCTTTTTTTCTATAGGCTGATAAAAATAGCTGATAAAAGTAGAAAAAATGTGTTCAATCATGATTGCTTATAGTTTGTTCCATTTCATAAGAAACTATGGTTTACTCTTTTAATATTTTTGTTTATTACATATGTGGTATTTTACACAGAATGTTAGTCTATGACTTTCAGTCAAAATTTGATGGGTTGATCTTAGATAAAATAGTTTATTAGAGTGCCTCCTAAATCACCAAGAAGTGGAATGTGTCACAAGGAAGCTATCAAATTTTTGAACAGCAGCATTTAAAGTAATATTTTGAATCACTTCTTATATTATTTTACTATACTCACCTTTGGGGAAGGATGAACAAGAGCAATAGATCCATATTACTGCACTTTGGAGATGATAAGATATATTTACAGATGGGTACTTTCCTGACAAGCTTCTAGTTGCATAGGAATGGATGTCTATGTTACCACATCTTTCTCCAAATTCCTAAAAGCATTGTTTCTTAACACTTACTGGACACATATAATAGTTTGCTGAAGTTTACAGAGTAACATCAATGAAAACTGAAAGAAGATCAAAACATCTTTGTGACTTCAGCAGGAGGAGATGTATGCATACTAACAAAATGGCACATTTTGTTGAATAAACAAAGCAACATTTATGGAGTTTTGACAAGTTTGAAATTATATTCAATAATGGCTTCAAATAAAAAAAAATGTTTGATCAAAAAACTTGCTGCCGGTTTTAATTTGCCTAACAGTCTTCTTTTTCCACCTCTGGGCAATTTTTTTATTTTTCATTTTTTTTTGGCCTAATCAACTTGATGGGGATGTATGTGTATATGTGCATGGTGAAAGTATGATAGAGACATAGAGAGGCATAATATATGCAAATAAAATTGTACCAATTCTGACTTGGTACAAACCCTGAGCCATATATATATATATATTCTTAATTATGCTAAAAATCCAAATCCCAGGTAAACACATCTTTGTTTTAAGATTTTTATCCCGGTGATCGTTTTTATTTATTTGCTTTATGACATATATGTGTGTGTGTGTGTGTGTGTTTTCGTAGATTTTCACGGGTACAGGTATGCAGGTCTTGGCGTATTCGGGTCTTTTCCCGTGTAAGATTGAGAGTATCTTGGCAACATTTCGACGAGGTCCCACTCACCATCTTCAGACACCAGCCTGAAGATGGCGAGTGGGACCTTGTCAAAACATTGCCAAGATACTCTCAATCTTACACGGGAAAAGACCCGAATACGCCAAGACCTGCATATATATATATATATGTGTGTGTGTGTGTGTGTGTTTTCTGAGGTTTTCACGGGTGTTTGTATGTAGGTCTTTGGTAATTCGGGTTTTCTCCCGCGTAAAATTGGAAGTGTCTTGGCGACGTTTCAACGAAGTCTCATTTGTCATCTTCAGGCTGGCGTCTTCGGCCTCGTGCTTCTAGGAGCAATGTGTGATCGCAGCTGTTTCTTCCTTTTAACTGCCAGTGGGGGTATGAACTGATTGGGTGGGAGCCAATATATATATAGGTCTTCTTGCATGACACCAATGGGGGTTGAGAAAAATAAACTATCAAAAGAAATAAAATTAATTTGGTTAAAGCTCAACTCAGTTACTCATTTTAGGAATTAGAGATTGACAATTATTTTTGGATGACCAATGCAAGCCATAGCCTAGCATTTGAAAAACTGAGTTGTATACTTAACACCTATAAAAAAATTAGAGGAACAATAAAAGGTGCAAAATTATATTGAAAAAGTGATCTTGGTTCATATTGAGGTGTTCTTAAAGGGTATTTTACTTTACATTAGACTTTTTCCTACCGATATATCCTTAAATCATGACAATTTGATTTGACATTTGAGTACATTTAATATGTTTATAGACATTTTATACTTAGAAGAGAAAATAACCATCCTTTGAATAAGAATCCATCACACAGTAAGCTCAGGAAAAAATGATACATTTTTTCTTCTAAAAGAAATGCATTCCTTAGAACATGAAAAGCACAAGATATTTATAAAAGTAACAATGAACTGAAGACCTCATGTCAGTTACCTTCAGACTAAAATCTTCCACTGTGTTTTGCTATAGATATTATAAAAGGGATGAGAAAGACTTTATCTGCTCTGCTAGTGTCTTTTATCATAATTCTTTAAGGTATTAAAAAGGAACCCTTTTTTCATGGTATGTTGTCCCTTAAAGACACTTCAGAGCCAAATCTCATTGATCATAAAGTAACACTGTTTTGCATCTATATGGCACTTTTTAAGTAAAGTAAAACTTATAAATAAATTGGCCCAGGACAAGAAAATTATTAAAGCTTCCTCTAAATTGAGAACAGCAAAAAGAAATCTTCATACAGAGGTTGATTTTGTTAATTTTTTTGTAGTCACTGAGACCCAAGTCTGCAGTGCCCTTTTGACAATGGAAATTTAAAATATGCATTTTTTTCGTTAGGGAATACAGATGTGGCATTTTATGTTCAAATAAACCATATGGCAAGAATAGATAATCTTGCCAACAAGTCTGCACTTCTTAAAAAAATTAGCCTCTGAGGATTAAAGGAGATGTGTCTGGTGACATAGCAATGTCCAAATAGAGTGTGCAACTGACAACTGTTCCTTCTTGAACCCCTACATAGTATAGAATTTTTATACTAGAAATAAATAATAGTATTTTATCCACATTTAACATTTATACTATAAGGCTGTTATTATTGCATTTTGTCTTGATTTTAATAATGATCTGAAACTTTAAGCTGACATTAGACAAGTTAACATGTTTATTCTATTCTGTGCTTTCCCTACTTTTCTGTCTTTCTTGATAATGTTTTTTAAAATATTTAATAACATTTCTAAGGAATGAAAAGGAAATGTGTATTTTAAAAAAATTAGTGCTCTTAATTCAGGATGCAAAGAAGACAATGTACCTGTAATTAAAGAACATTTCTTCAGGCAGCTGTAATAATTCAAATATAACTTTAATTATAACTATTTCTTCTGCTACCTCTGGACAAGACCATTTTCAATTAACAGCATCCTTAGGATATTATTGGTGGCTTTCTTTCCCCTCCCGCCAATGTTCCTACATGTAGGTAGGAAAAGATCTGTGTCCATTCTGCTCTTACTCTATGCAACAGGACCAGTGTGGAGAATAATCTTCATAGCAATCTTGAGATCAGTCTTCATAGGAAAATTGCTGTTGTTGGTCTTCCATTCTTGTTTTGTAAGAGATCTTTTTAAAAGGAGAGATAAGGTACTTTCTACAGGCCACTCTCCCAAGACCCTTGAACAAATATTTTGAAAGAGGTTTAGCACTACTTTACAAGACTGGTGAACATTGATTAATAAGGAGCCTACACAACCCTGATGTATACTTTAGAATGACTCAGCAAGGTATTTTGCAGGGAGCTGTTTGCAGAAACCAGCCATCTTGTCAATCCAGCAACACAAACTAAACAGTCACAGAAGACAGTGATAAAAGAGCATAGGGAAGAGGCTTTTATGATGCAGCCAAATGTAGCCAATAGAAATTGAGAAGATTCCAATCCTTGACCTCATTGTCATCACAGCTGCTTCCAAAAATCATGCACATAGCAAGCGGTATTTTAGGGAGAAGATAGAAAACACCTCTTAAACCTCAAATTAGCTAAACAAAGTTAGATGGCCTCAGCATTTGGGGGACATATCAAAGAATGGTTGGAGATGCATCATTGAGCTACTGTTACTATAGAGACATTTGTGTTTTAATAAAGAACTTAACTGAGAAAGTATAACCAGCCATATCAATGAGGAATTTCATAGTGAAAATCAGTTCCAGGTATGTAAAAAGCATATATTATTTCATATTCAATTTACGAGATTTGAACATTAGATCAACTCTTTGCTGTATGCATCCTTCAGATTATTTGGGATTGGGACTCAGAATTCCCAATCAACATGTGCAGTCTTGGATGCATCTGAAATACACCAGGTCGGAGGTGGCTGAATAGATTGAACCAAAAAGAAATACATATAATAGTTGATACCCAGCATTAGCATTGGCCACTAGAATAATGGCTGCAAAATAAGAAAGGGAATATTTATTGCACAGAATTCATCTACATAAATTGTTTAAACTTTGCAACCAAAGCAGTTCTGTCCTTTTTTAAATTACATGCTATTAAGTTAGCTAAATATTGTAAAGTATATGTACATATATGTTGATTCATCATATATGTATATAAGTTATTACTAATTACAGTTCTGCTTACTTTGAATCCTAAATTGTACTTCTGAGAAGTTGCTTTTATACAATTGCCATTCAGAGCCAAATCCATAGGGGATCAACTTTAAATGGAATTACTGTTTAAGGTATGTATTTTACAAATTGGAGAATTTATAAAAATTGTCCTGTTTTGTTGTAGGTTACACTTTGCACACAAGTTAACACAGATATTCCATAATATGAAATGAATCTTGAATCAGAAGCTGCTTATTTTATTTCATTGATTTCTGCCCCAAAACAAACACCCATTGGAATAAGATATTCTAGCTAAGAATCTGAAAATTCTCCATGACTCTACGAAGTGTCCCTCAAGCCAAGATTTATTGCCTCCCAGCTGACAAAAACACCTGTTCAGGGCTTTAAAATATTCTCAGATGTTGTTACTTTTAGAAAATGATTTATTGATTTATACTGAAAAGCAGCTGTGCATTTTATACAACACTGAGAATCCATGCACTTAACAAGGTTTAATTGCAGCGAATAATGAAACAATGAAAAAAAAAAAAGCAATAGCAATGGTTTTTCTCCTCCTTAACTGATAGCACTTATGTGTGTCCTTGCGTAAGCCACCCACCAACCCCAACCCTCGAAGTATAAGCTGGCAAATGGTGCATTTTAGTTCCAGCTAGATAAATATGAATATACATCACCCTCCTATAAGGAAGCAATCCATATGATATGGTGGATGTCAAAAGCCTCGTATCTGAACAGCAATGAATTCTTCAGCCGTTTTTCCATTGGCAGTGAAAAATATTCTCCTGTCATTTATAAATAAAGGGATAATTAAACTTTGCTTAAAAGTTAATTTCTTGATGGAATGTGGCATAAGAAAGAGAATCACACTTCATTAGCAATGAATGGCTGATAGCTCTTAACAGAACATTAAACATTCCAATGAAACTGAAATCTCTCTCCCCTCCTTCTCTCTCTCTCTCTCTCCCCCTTTTGTGGGAGAGGGAGGATGAGTAGCAGGGAAAACGTGTTTCCAAGATATGTACAAAAGATGAAGCATTTCTATCACCTCTATTTGTTACAATAAGTGGAAATTATACACTGACCTTTTCTTCAGCTTTCTCCATTTTTAATCATTATACAAGATTTGGAGGAGAATACTGCTGACATATTGCTCCTGAGGGGGCAATTAGCAGAGAAATACATTTTCAGAAAGTCAGCAAAATCTTATCACTTTACAGTGGGAAATGACAGGGATTCACCCAGTTTCCGTGGATAGGCACATTCCCTTCTGTCATACAAATTCCAATCTGCCTTCTTGTAATTATGAAAAAGTCTATTAGATGCAAATGTCTAAGGACAGGCACTCTAATAATACAAGTCATTATCATCTATAAATATTGCATTAAATAAGAGTCAGATTGATATTCCTTTGTAGGGAAGGTTGCCACTTTTGATTACCCAGGTAAAACCCAGACTGTATGTACACTAGAGCTACATAGGCAGCTAGAATTTAATAATGAATTCTAGGTAAGAGGAGGTGTTGTTATTTATTATTTCATTTAGTAATCAAATTGGTGCGTAGGGGAAGAAAACCCTCTGGTGAAGTTTACAGACCAATTCCATACCAATTATTTTTATAAGCATGTAAACAGATTTTTTATTGCTTTCTTTTTGAATGATTTTTATTAAATTCCATTAGAAAATGGCTGCAAAAATGACATAAGTTGCCATTATGAAACAGCTATTTAACAATTCTATGATCCTGAGCCAGCTATCTGTTGGCAAAATTCAGTTTCAACATAAAAACATAAACCTGTCCTATTGTCAAATTGGAGGCATTGTGTTATGTTTGTGAACTTCAGCTGGGCAACTGCTTTGTCATCCTGAAAGTATATACTCTTAGTATACATCTGAGGATGCTTCTTTCACCCCTCCAAAGAATAACTTTCAAACACTACATTTAGGCAGCATAAGGTGAGTTAGGGGCATGATTAGGATTAGAATTAGAATAACAGACTTGGAAGGGACCTTGGAGGTCTTCTCATCCAATCCCCTGCTCAGGCAGGAAACACTATACCAGGGATCTTCAAACTTGGCCCTTTTGTGACTTGTGGACTTCAACTCCCAGAATTCCTCAGCCAGGCAGTGCCTGGCTGAGGAATTCTGGGAGTTGAAGTCCACAAGTCACAAAAGGGCCAAGTTTGAAGACCCCTGCCCTATACCATTTCAGACAAATGGTTGCCCAGTCTCTTCTTAAAAACTTTCAGTATTGGAGCATTCACAACTTCTGCAGGTAAGTTGTTCCACTGATTAATTGTTCTAACTGTCAGGAAATTTCTTCTTAGTTCTAGGTTGCTTCTCTCCTTGATTAGTTTCCATCCGTTGCTTCTTGTCCTGCCCTTAGGTGCTTTGGAGAATAGCTTGAGTCCCTCTTCTTTGTGGTAGCCCCTGAGATATTGGAACACTGCTACCATGTAACCCCTAGTCCTTTTCATTAAAGTAGACATATCCAATTCTAGCAACTGTTCTTTATATGTTTTAGCCTCCAGTCCCCTGATTATTTTTGTTGCTCTTCTCTGCACTCTTTCTAGAGTCTCAACATCTTTTTTACATCATGGTGACCAAACTGCATACAGTATTCCAGGTTTGGCCTTACCAAGGCATTATAAAGTAGTATTAACACTTTATGTGATTTTGATTCTATCCCTCTGTTAATGCAGCCTAGAACTGTGTTGGCTTTTTTGGCAACTGCAGTGCACTGCTGGCTCATATTTAAGTGATTGTCCACTAGGACTCCAAGATCCCTCTCATAGTTACTACTGTTGAGCGAGGTACCACCTTTATTGTACTTGTGCATTTGTAGAACCTTACTCTTTTCACCATTGAATTTCATTTTGTTAGATAGCGCCAAATATTCTATAGATAATACTCCAAAGATATTTAAAAGGCTGTCATGGGCAAGAAGGGGCAGCTCAGCAGTTAAGAGGCTGGGCTTATTGGCTAGAAAGCCAGCAGCCCAGGTTTTAGACCCGAGCGCCACTCGATGGGGTGAACTACTTGCTCCAACTCCTATCAACCTAGCAGTTCAAAAGCATGTAAAATGCCTTCGATGGGAAGGTAACAGCACTCTGTGTTGTCATGCTGGCCACATGAACCACAGAAATGTCTTTGGACAGCATTGGCTCAATGGCCTTGAAATGGAGATGAGCACCACCCCCTATAGTCAACAATGACTAGCAGAGTAAAATCCGCAGGCACTCCTTTAACTATGTGCAGGAAGGGCTCTACCTGCTTTCTACCACAATTGATGGTTTGAAATTTAAGATCCGGCCAAAAATCAGGAGGAATTTATTGATGACGAGAGCTGATAAGAGCGGTGAAACAATTTACCTGGAACAGTGGTGGACTTCTCTACAGAGGTTGGTCTAGTTGATCAGTCATCAGGACTGATGGTCACCTTTCATGGTTGGTTTAGTAGATTCTTACACTGAATAGGAGTTTGGGCTAGATACCGTTAATCTCATATTTTCTCTGATTTATATGGTTCTAGTATTCTTCCTATTCTGTATAAGCTACATTATTTAGACTACCAACAATGCCCATTAGCGACCTATCAGAAATAACCTAAAGAAACATCCCTTCTAACAGTTGCTTCCCACAGTGGCTAAGCAGATGACTAGAAAAAACAGTTTCCTTTTAATTGGCATTCAAGGACACATTACCTATCTTCCTATATAGCTGGAGCAGAGTAAAGCGGATCACCTTTTTTACAACTGAGGATTGCACTATTTACTATTTCTTTTAGGAGGGCTGCAAGGGTTTATCAGGTGTATGTGACATCCCCACATGGGGAACAACTGGGAGTTTTTCCTTTTGGTTCAATTTTATTCGAGACAACCAGAGAAGGCTTTTGTAGAATAAAATAAGTGGATGAAGTCATTGGAAATGCAAACTGTCTTATAGATTTTTTTTTCTTACAACATTTGGAGAGACAAAAGGAAGGGCAAGAAGGCCTTGTCACTTTATAGCTATTACAATTAAGGGAGAATGAATTAATAATCTTCTCCAAATCTATAAAAATTGGTGATGGTTAACACTTCTCATGCAGTGAACTCTATAGTTTAATAATGATGCACTATGTGAATTTTATTTTTCAGTGGGGATCCTCAATTGCTGGTATTGGGTCATAAAGGTTGTCCCCGTGTATTTATATACACGGGGACTGTGGCTGCTTGTAAGAAAAATTAATGGATGAGAATCTGGTCTATTCACATTTTTAGAGCATCATTTTGATTCCAATATAAGGAAAACAGAGTTAGTTTGGTATAATTGTCAAGGCATCAGAATAGAAACTGGGAGACCATGAGTTCTAGTCCTGCCATAAGCACAAAGCCAACTGGGTGACCTTGGGCCAATCACTCCTTCTCAGTCCTAGGAAGGAATCATTGGCAAACAATTTCCACAATCTTGCCAAGAAAACTGTTAGTGATTAGTCCTGGCAATTACCACAGGGTAAATATAAATACACAACAACAACCTCTATGACAATAGAAATTATTCATCCCTAATATGGTATAATTATGCTGTAGATGAAAAGAACAATTCAAATAAAATAAGCATAGGTAATTTCAAATATAGAATTTAAGGCCCTAAAGCACACTGCTTGCTATAATATTCCCCCTATCTATTTTCCCCATGATTTCATCAGAGGGGAAGGGAGAGAAGGAGAGAGAAGGAGAGAGAGAGAGAGAGAGAGAGAGAGAGAGAGAGAGAGAGAGAGAGAGAGAGAGAGAGAGAGAGAGAGAGAGAGAGAGAGAATCGGTCTCTGTGTACTAACTCTATCAGGAACATCTCCAAGATAAAAGATATTTCATTCAGCTCTATTTCTTTTTTATTCACCCTAGTATAAATGTATGATGATTAGAATCACTACATGTGCATGCTGAGGTTATCATAAACAAAGATGAAGATGCTAAACTTTTTCTTAAAAAGGGAAAACTACACATGTTCCACATTATTTTTAACCTTTTTTCTTTAACTTTAAACATAGGGTAGAGAGGAAAGGATGGAGAAGATTTTTTTTCCTGAAACAAGAAGGCCTGATGAAAGGGATAGACCCAGATTGCAGTAGTTCCAGGTTATAATGGGGCCCCAATTGTTTTAACTGGACTTGAATAATAGATATTTTATGTGGCACATGTTATAAATCTCACACTTATTTTTGCTGTGATAAATTACTCCATTTGCGGTGTCAAAATGCCTGGGGCTCCCCCATCTTTACATTCTATTTTTCCATCTCTGGTCTTGAAGATCAGGGGGTTTTTTTCATTGAGTAAAGTAGAAGAGCATATATTAGCTGGTGGACCTGTGCTACTCTTATTAGTCATAAGTTATGCAGACCTAGCCAATAATATCTCAGGTTTAGCTCTTGCAATGTTTTCCAATAGTCCATAATCTGTTTTCTTTTTCAGGTCTAGGCAGAAAAGAAGTTTTAATTTGTTATATCCATATACAAAGTAGAATAATATCTAGACAATGCACTTTCCCTTTATGTCTCCCTCAGCATAAGGAAGGAACTTTTGTTTTGCCATCCCTATTTATGTATTTGGTTTAGGGATTCTCATCTCCCATTTTTCTTGCCTCTTAATCTGATTCACGATATTCTCTGAGGCCGTTCTTTCTTAATGCTGCCCGTATTGATATACTGAGTTAATATCATAAGCCATATTGAAATGTGCCTCCTATAATGTCATGGGGCTCAATGGACCAAATAAATGGCTTACAATTTAAAAATCAATTGATATCTTAAAGATATCAAATAACCATGCTGAAGAAGGACATTTGGCTGAGGGGCATCTGAGAAACTTTCCTCTCCAGGTGAGGCTAAAATCAGTCACATGTGCAGAGATTAATTTCCCACCCATGTTCAGCATTGTTTGCTTTTTGTACCTTGAAGCTATGAGGATGGAAACAGAGGGAGATTTGTTGCAAACAGTGATGCTAATCTTGAAGTCACTATTCCCTGAGCAACACGTTGCCCATGTATCTATGTTGCACAATGGCTTAATCTAAGTTCTGTTTCTTCTTCCTATCTGGGGTTGCAAAAGAAAAGAATAGTTATCAAGCGCTTGATAGATCTGTTGGATACTATTCTGATTGCAAATCACATGTGGTGGGTTCTAGCATCACTTGCCAAACAATACTAATCTCCATATAATCTATCGCATACAGAGATATGTTGTATAGTTCACTTGGATCTATATTTAATTGGAGATAAGTGTTTTTGAGTTATCTCTTATTCGACATCGCCATAAGAAAATATAACAAAGGTTTCAGGTTTCTTTGGCAGTGTTCATGCTAAAAATTAGGGACTTGAAATCTAGCACATCTGGAAGGCAACAGTTTGGACAGAGCTGCTCTGATTGTAGACAAATACAAAAAAAATCAATTTTTCTTGGATCAGAGAAAAAAATTGTTTTAGGAAACATACATTTTTAGATAAAATCTGTCCTAAATGTTTTGTGTAGAAAACAAATGCAAAAAATGCAAAAATAATACTAAATACTAATACTAAAAATAATACTAATACTAAAAATAATACTAATACTAAAAATAATACTAAATACTAACACTTACCGTGTTAGTAAGTTTACAACAAGAGTGATTCACTTAAGAACTGTGGCCAGAAAGGTCATAAAATGGGGCAAAAGTCACTTAACAAATGTCTCACTTAGTAACAGAAAGTTTGGTCTAAATTGTGGTCGTAAATCAAGGTGTACCCATATATGTATAATGTGACAGAGATTAGTAACATACCAATCCATCCATCCCTCATTGGAATATGTCCTTCTTGTTTGTATTTAGCGTGCCCTGACCATATAGAACCCATCTCTTAATTGAGTACTTTTTCCATTTTGCTTCTTGTTTTTTATGTATTTGCTACATTAGGAAATCTAACATCATTTTCTTTCTAACCCCTGAGCCCATAAGCAAATCTCAAGCTTTGTCTTATCTGTCTTTATCTCTAATGTATTTTGTCTGTGCCCTGAAGAAAGACATGAAAATGTCAGATAAGAAATGCAAACCTTGAAGTCACATCACCTTTGGTGTGACTACAGGTCAATGCTTTGCCAACTTTGTAGCATTCCTGCTGGGTCTAATGGAAAGCAAAGGGAAAATACTATGGTTTCCCTAGAATTTTGTTTCATAAATAGCAGCTGCATTTGGTTGTCTGTTTAGATATAAAGATATTTAGAAATATCTTTATTTGAAGATATTGTTAAAAATGCGAAGAATGTATGAATAAAGAATATTCTTAAAAATGCAAAGTAAGTATGAATAAAGGCTGGGGAATATCATCTTAAAATCAAATGTGGTTAGAAGCTTTTTCTGAAATTCTGTAATAACAAAAAGAAATGGGTGAATACAATTAAAAGTGTGATATCTAGCATATGAAACAGTCATAAAGGTATCTTACAGAACATGTTCTAGACAACATTTAATGCAAGACAATGAAAACATCTAAAGGCTGTCACACAAAAGAGGGTGTAAGATTATTCTGTCCCAGAGAGCCAGACAAGAACCATGAATGTTAACAGGATGATTTTCATCAGAATGATTAAAGCAATGTTGCAACACAAGCTTTTATATAGATATAACTTCACAATCCTCACAAAAGGGACAAAGCTTGTGTTGTGACACCATGACACTACTTTGTCATTCTATCCCTTTCCCTTGCTACATCCTAGATGCCACTGACTAGAACCAATGGATTCAAACTACGAGGAAATAACTGAGGGTAGATTTCAGAAGGAAATTCTGATTGTACATGTGGATTGGGCTGCCTTATTGTGACTTATACTTCATTGGATAAGTCTTCTAACAGAGGCTAGATAGTCATCTTTCAGAATTTTTCTAGTAGATCCTGCACTGAGTAGGGGTGTATTAGAAGTCCTTCTTCCAACTCTAAGCTTGTGTGATTCAAGGCAATTTTGTCTTGGTTGCTGGAATTAGATATGTCTAGTTTAATGAAAAGAAGGACTAGGGGTGACATGATAGCAGTGTTCCAATATCTAAGGGGTTGCCACAAAGAAGATGGAGTCAGTCCTGAAGGCAGGACAAGAAGCAATGGATGGAAACTAATCAAGGAGACAAGCAACCTAGAACTAAGGAAAAAATTCCTAACAGTTGTAATAATTAATCAGTGGAACAACTTGCCTCCAGAAGTTATGAATGCTCCAACATTGGAAGTTTTTAAGAAGAGATAGGACAACCATTTGTCTGAAATGTTATAGGGTTTCCTGCCAGAGCAGGGAGTTGGACTAGAAGATCTCTAATGTCCCTTCCAACTCTGTTATTCTTTAGTACCAAGGTCTGCTATCTGCTGAAATAGATGATAAATCAAATTGTATTTTACAAGAATCTAAGGAAAGGCTTTGATCAGTAAAATTTGGGTGAGAAATATCTGTTCACTGGAGAGATACACAACTACAGTATAGCAGATGTGTTACCTCCTGTTGTATATAGGGACTGGCAGTATGATTTTGTTCCTACTCAGGGCTCAACTGAGTTTGGAATGTTTTCTTTGCCTTGAGGTTTAAGCAAATTTATACTTGTGTTCATGGTCTTAATTAAAATTAACTTTGTTCATAACCAAATCTACATCCCATTAATATTTCAGCTGCCATTAACATAAGCATTTGGGAGTATATTTTCCTTAAATATATGTATATGCATTTTTGATTGAAGAATTGAAGCAAAAAATTGGGTGAAATGTTAATATTGCTTCAGAAAAGCAAATCAAATGAGATTAAAATGCAACCAAAACTACTTTTTCAAAAAGTCCTCTTGAATTGAAAGATAAACTAAAGAGTGTTAGAATTCAACATTACATCACAATGAGAGATTTTCCTGACTGTTTCCAGGAATGTCAAAATTGTTAGATCTTATCTTTATCTTGTATTTTATAGAGATGGTCCCCATCTCTGCTTTTTCAAAATAGGTTTTTGTTGGATTTTGAAAAATAGCCATTCTTTTATTTGGCAAGGGAGACCCACTAAAACTGAAAGGAAGCAATTACAATTAGTACATGTACTGGAATCTGGGGAAAACTTGGCCTTGCTCACAAGTTAAGGTTTTCCTGACTAGGAAATTGTATGTGATATTCGTCTTTTTTATCACGAGAGGAAAAATCTATTAGGGGAATTGCTTAGAAAGAAAAAATAGCTAAAAGAATTCCACACCTATGAAATACTTTGCTTCATAGTGCTAAAATTATTTTATTTGATTTTTTAAAAAATTGTAAACTAATAAGTTATGTGGAACCAAGCTTCACAAGGTTTTTATAAGAGGAAGAACTCAGTAAGTGAGTAGAACATTCTATAGTAATAGGTTAGATTGTTCAGTTTTACCTATATGAACAATTAATGACCTTCTCTCATTGATCATTTAGATGTCTAGTGTTTAAAATTATTATTTGGAAATTCTTATAATATTGTTCTTCTGCATGATAAGTTGATAAGTTGTATGTTGTTCAACAAGAATAAGGCAAACCAATGTTTTGGTATCTGGGTTTAGGAAATACTTTATATAAATATGATGAGAAGCTGGCTCATATGTTTATGGAAAATGTATAAACACATGTTTATTATAGAAACAGTTGCATAACTAAATGAAACATAATGAATCAAGTGAGTATGTTCAAAATGATGATAAAGGCTATGGAATTGTGGAAAACATTTGTATGGTTTATAATGGAAATGATATACTATTTCCCATGAAAAAGCAATTTGGGAAGGGCACTTTTTCTGCTGAATAAGAGATAACTTACCAAACAAGATCATGATCAGAACTGAGGAGTTTAAGTATTACAGAGCTAATGTTCTTTAATTCAACATATATGCCACAAAGCTAAGCAAATAATTTGGTCCCCATGTACTCCTAAAGAATGGAAGATAAATTTCAAATGTCTATCTTCTCCAGCTGAACAACTCTGTGTAGTGAAATAAAAACAATTCATTAATCTCTAAACACATGGACAAAATCAATCCTGTTTTAAACCAATTTCAAAAAATTGCAACCTCTATCCATTCATACACATACTACTCCTTAGACTAGGGGTCCTCAACCATGGACCGGCACCGGGCTGCAATATGCCAGAAACCGGTCCAAGCAAACAAGCAAAGCCCCATCCGTGGGATGCAGACAGTACATGAAAGCATGCCCCCTCCGGTCCACAGAAAAACCTCTCTCCAACCAAAATTCTTGAAACAAAACTAAAAGCCCAGAGCATATCCTTCCAGATAACCCAGATAAGCAGACTCTATCCTCCCTGGTATCTTAACACCAAGATAACCAGGAAACATTACCAGATAAATAATCAGGTAAGCAAAAATATTTCAATGAAGAAACCATCAAAGAAGAAGCCACACCCCACCAAGACTGGAGGAAGAAACTATGCTATTTAAACCTGCAAATTCTAATTTCAAATGCACTGATGATCTTGCCTACCAGGATCATGAAATGTCTGCGGAAAAACAGCCAAGTTCAGAAAACACCAAAAACCCAACAATATCATTAATGACCCATGACTTCTAAAAATCATTTATCAGCCATTTTCAAACTGGTATTATTCTGGAGGGTCAATTTGTTGTGAATAAGGGTCACAATTGTTTCTCCAACCCAGCACTTTTCAATCATGCTTTGCAGCCTTTAATGCAGAAAACATTATAGAAAAATGACAAGAGCTGAGCCAAGCCCCCGCCATCATCAGAATTCAGATAAGAATAATAAGAATAATATTTCCCCTTTTCTGACTTTGGCACTAGTAAAACAATATCCAAGAGCAATTTGGAAATCTAGTATTTTCTGAAATAAAGTAGAAAGAAGATGGGAAACCATTACATTATAGCCTCATGGTTTGGACTGATGTTATTATATTATTGTACCAAAGTCAACAATTCTGCAGATAGTTGCTCTGGAGACATATATATGCTATGATATTACACATAAATGTCCCAAGCAAAATATCATCTTTATGAGCTTATCAGCATAATATTAAGACTGCAATATTTTTGCTCAGAAAGCCTTTGACATATAGTTAGCACAGTTATGCACTAGAAAGGTTAGGTTATATTTATGTTACTTTGCTTTATATGTTTAGGTTTTATTATTTTCCATGAATGGATGTTTTAGACCATGAGAGTATCTTTAGTCATGGTGGGGATAAATGAAATGAAATGAAATCAATCAATCAATCAATCAACTTGTCTCTTTAAATTCATATAAAGAGGTTTTGCTCTGGTTACTTAAACGCTAAGTGTAATGTATGTGCATGTAATCATGGGAAGGCGTTTTTTCCCCAAATATTCACATGTCCATCGTGAAATTTGGATTAATAAATATTGGAGTAAACCCTGAGCAAACTGGACAAGGCAGCAGGCTTATTGGTAGTAGCTCTCAATTTATAAAACTTTCTTTATTGGCTCAAAAGTCCTTTTTCAAAAGGCAACTGGACTGTTTTTCTTTAGGAACTTCATCAGTTCTGATAGTGGGGGGATGGAAGGATAGGTTCTGATAGGATGGTGGGGTGAATGGAAGAATTTTATTTCTTTGCAGTTATCTGGTCATTGGCACTCTCTCTGAGAGCTGTTAGGTCATTTGGGGGTTTATTTATGAATCCATCTGTGTTAGAATTGAACATCCCTCCCTCAACAGGGAGGGAAGAATAAGACATCACCTATCTCCCGCCTACAACACAGCCCTTTCAGCAGTTCCAAGAAGATTCCACAACCAATTGCATCCTGATTCAGGTGACCATGAGGGCACAGATAAACCACCAAGTAGCTTCAACAGCTCTCAGAGAGAGTGCTAACAACCAGATGACCGCTAAGAAATACAACCTTTCCATCCCCCTCACCATCTTATCAAAACCTATCCTCCCATCCCCCCACCATCAGAACTGATGAAGCTTCTTGGATGAGAAGCTAAATGTTTTCTTCTTCCTCTTCAAGAAAAAACAGTCCAATTGCCTTTTGAAAAAGCACATTTGAAACAACTGGATAACTGAGAATCTCCACAGACATTTATGCTTCTTGGCTTTTGGAAAGCAAGTGAAAACAGTTTCATTCCACTTTGCCTTTGGGGATGCCAATCTGTTGTTATTGTTTTTTATAGGAATTCTAAAATGTTAGTTTGTTTTAATTGTATTATGGTTTTGCTATTCATTGTCCATACTTTCTTGAGGGGTAGGGCAGCCTTGAAATGTTGTATGCCTGTATCTACATATAAATAAATAAAACAATGCAAGACACTGCTTTTGCAAGATGCTCACTCTATGCGGCTATTTATAAAAGCTCAATTAAAAGGCTCTTTATTGAGTCATTTTTTCTTCATTTCAATTCTCAGTTTGCTTCAGTGGATTTAAGGTAAGTTAGAGAATGATTACATCTGCCTCTTCTGTGGCCTCTGATTTACCATCTGATTTACATAGACAAGTTACTTTATCACAGTCTTGGTTAAGGTGTAAACCATTTGGGTGAAAAGAGTAGGGTTTTGAAGAACTGGAATGGATAATGGTTAGATTGAGTTTGAACACCATCAGTTTTGTGGGGAAGGAAGAAATCCATAGATCAGAATAAAACAGGTCACACTGACCTCGTATACAATATGTCCCTGGTATGCTATGCTACCTACTGTGATTGTTGTATTGAACTGTGAGGTTTTGTTCACTGCTGTTAAAGTGTTGAAAGTAAGTTCAAGATAACAAATCAAGGAGGAAAATAACCATCATCTAATAACAAATCACAAAGCTTTGGAGTGATACTTAGTAGTTGTTACTCCCTGGTCTGGAAGGCAATTGACAAAAGGCCAAGAAATAGGATTGCTCTTTCTGAGAAGAGGAATAAGTTGCTTTTCACAGCAAGTGCCTCCAACTCCTGAACAAAGGGAGGCAAAGTAGGATTATCAAAGTAAACTTGGCAATTCTAAAAAAATTCAGTGCTGGAAATCTTTCACCTTGTGGCCAGAAACCTGGCCCCAAACACAAAAATTCATTCTTTACATTTCAAAACTTTGCTTAAACCTCTAATCTCTTTTTTTGCTATTTCCTTCAAGGCAATAAATCTATTATCTAAGAATCTAATAAATCCTTGATTGAAATCATGCAATGTACCCTCTTTCTCATACTTACATACAGTTTCACTGAATAGGATATGCAACCAAACCATAGAGAATAATAGAGATGTACTTCACTTTATTAAGTCACCATCACATTGCTTCTACCCAGAACACATAGCGTTTAGATTTATTAATCTCTGAATTATGAGCTCTTTCCAATAGATACTTGCAACTTTGATATTTCTAAACCTGGGTCCCAGACTACTTCTGTAAAAAAGAAAGGTATCATCATATCATAAGGCAAAGCTGGGAGAACAGCTTTTGACTAGGTAGGTAATAGGTTTGGACAAAAAAATAACCTTGGCTATTTCACAGATTGGAGTGGATATTCTATCAACCTCCCACCACAGTGCCTCCATAAAATCAAAGATCTAATAATAGAAGAAGTTGTAATTATGGTTTCATTCAATATCACCACACATGAACCCAGAATTAATGAAAGAATCCATGGCAGCAATACTACACAATACATCCATACTAATCAAATATACTAAGATCGAAATAACCAGAATCATGGACTTTATCGACCTCTGCCTCATTATCTACTTTCAGTTTGATAGAAAAATATATCAACGAATCAGAGAAACACCCATGAGATCACCAATCTCAGAATTCCTAGCAGAGACTATAAAGCAGCATCTAGAAACTATAGCACTCCCATGGATACAACCAAAAGTATGGATCTGGTATGTAGATGATATCTTTGTCACAATAAAAAAGGAACAACTAGAGAAGGGATAAAATTCTTAAGGTAAGAAGAAAACAATAACACAGTATCCTTCCTGCATATCCTTCTCAGCAAAGGAAATGGCAGCAAATTAGAAACATTAGACTATCTTAAAACCACCTACACTAATCAAGTGCTCCATAACCAAACTCTCACAAAAGGAACAACATTATTCAAATGAACACAAACACACTGCAGCAACCAAGAACACCAGAAAAAAGGAAACAGACCACCTATACAAAAGCTTCCAACAAAATGGATACCCACACAACTTTATCAAAAAGTTCCTGACCATTCAACTCACCACAGCACAAACTATGAAAAGAAGGAACCCCTTACAGACTATTACAATTATAAGGCATCATTGTAGCATACAAACCACTAAAGCTCTCCAAAACATTTTAAATAACAAAAGATCCAGTAACCCAGTAAGAAAAAATAGAGCATATACAACATACAAGGTAAGGACTGTAATAGCCACTATGTGAAGCACAGCAGAGCACATCCATATGTATCAACTAACAATCAGAACACAAGATGAAACTACTTAATTTCATAATACATGGACAGACTTAGCCGTATTTTCAAGTAGGAAACTGTGAGCATCCTAAACCAAACTAAATCCAAAAATGCTATAGAATTCCGGGTAGGTTGGCATTCAGAGAAATCATCAACAGGCACACAGAGATAAATGCATATTTACATACTATTCCAAAATGAAAATTAAAAAAGCTAAAAAAAGGAAACAAAAAGAAAATTTAAAATGATGTCACCTTGGCCTAGACTCCAGCCAAGCTTTGAATGGCTGGTGTCATTATATGATAGCAACCCAAAAAAATAGAAAATTCTTCTAACTCCTGTGAGACAGCTTTATGTACTATTCTGAACATTACTTATTCTCTGTGAATGTGTTGCTTTGAAAGTCTTGAGATCCAATCATTCTGTTATCTAGGTTTGCATACTATTTATTATTAGGAAATTCCTCACTTGGGTGACATCAATAATCTCATGGGAGATAAAACACAGTACAATGAAATATTCATTCTACTGTGAATAGATATTTTAATGGATTCTTTGTGTTCATGCAGCAAATAGGCTAGACAGCGCACAGTTAAGTCTTTTCTAGTGTAGGAAAGCTCAACACATGATAAAGGTCATTTGTATTGATGAAAATATTTGATATAATATTTGAACTGGAGGGTCCCAAAAACCCTAACCCTAAACCCTAACCCTAAATATTACATTGATACCTAGACTGATACTGTGACTCTCTAATTTTATATTTGCGAACAAATACATATAAGATCTTGAACTCATTTTAGGTATTCTAATATAATGTAGTTTATGTTCCAGCCATTGTTTACATGACTGTCTCATACAATTTGTGCACCATAAGTAAAATTACTTCTGGGGGAGATCTGGGTAGGCTTAAGTTGCTTAAAACAGGATGGTACAATTTGTGGAATTGATTCCAACATTGTGGCCCTTGGAGAACTCTTGGGTCTGGATTTTTAAAATCATGTTCCACCATATTTAGCTGAAATAGATAACAGTTTGATGCTCAGAGTATATAGGCATATAATTATTAACCCCCTCCCCTCCAAAACAAACCACACATGTGATAGGACATCACCTTCTTTGTAGACCTCAGTCTACAGTCCAAAAATATTAGTGTATCACACTAATATTTTACTAATTTCACTTGATATTCTTTCTTACAGCTACCACACCATTTTGATGATGGCTTATTGCATCTTAAAGAAATGCTCAGTGAGGACTGCATTTGAATTTATGTGTAATCAAATAGTTATTTAAAATAATTAATATTCTGCTAATAGTACACCCATTATCATTTAATTTGATTGTTCATTTCTTGTTTCTACCTCCAAATATAACCTAAATCCAAGATTATTTTAATATTTTGTTAAATTAGTCTATATCTAAAGTGTAGTCTCAAAGAAATCTAGATTTTGAAGAGTCTGGTTTTTTTTAAAAAGAAGACCACAAATTAAACCTTGACTATATGCAGTAATATTGAATGGACTTTTCATAACATCAATAAAAAGGCAATAGGAAGCCAATAGGAAATGAATATAATTGAATAATCTGATAATTTACTAATTACAATTTACTACTACTACTACTACTACTAATAATAATAATAATAATAATAAAGTTGGAAGGGACCTTGGAGGTCATCTAGTCCAACCCCCTGCTCAGGCAGGAAACCCTATACCATTTCAGACAAATGGCTGTCCAATCTCTTCTTAAAAACTTCCAGTGTTGGAGCATTCACCGCTTCTGGAGGCAGGTTGTTCCACTGGTTAATTGTTCTAACTGACAGGAAGTTTCTCCTTAGTTCTAGGTTGCTTCTCTCCTTGATTAGTTTCCATCCGTTGCTTCTTGTCCTGCCTTCAGGCGCTTTGGAAAATAGCTTGACTCCCTCTTCTTTGTGGCAGCCCCTGAGATATTGGAACACTGCTATCATGTCCCCCCTTGTCCTTCTCTTCATTAAACTAGACATACCCAATTCCAGCAGCCGTTCCCCATATGTTTTAGCCTCCAGCCCCCTAATCATCTTTGTTGCTCTTCTCTGTACTCTTTCTAGAGCAGGGGTCGGCAACCCAAAACACTCAAAGAGCCACTTGGACCTGTTTCCCACCGGAAAAAAAACACTGGGAGCCGCAAAACCCTTTTGATATCTAAAATGAAGATAACACTGCATATATCCTTTTTTACCTTTATTATATATATGTGTATGTGTGTGTGTGTGTGTGTGTATATATAATAAAGGTAAAAAAGGATATATGCAGTGTTATCTTCATTTTAGATGTGAAAAGGGTCTCTCTCACTCTCTTTCCTCTCACTCTCTTTCCTCTCTTTCTCTCTCTCTTTCCTCTTCCTCTCTTTCTCTCTCTCTTTCTCTTTCTCTCTTTCCTCTCTCTCTCTCTCTTTCCTTTCTTTCCTCTCTCCCTCTCTCTCCCTCTCTCCAGGTGAGGAGAGAGAGAGAGAGAGAAGAAAGGCAGAGGGTGCTGAAGGGGCGGGGAGGGGGGGCAGGATGGGAGGCAGCGGCTCCGGTGGTGGTGGTGGAATGGCGGCGGCCACTGCAGCACCGTCGGGGGTCCCCGCCGCCCCCGGCCCGGCCACCGCCCCTGCCGCGTCCTCGGCCACTTCGCCGTCACAAGAGGAGGGTGCCAAGGGGACGCTGCTCTACCTGCAGCGCGGGTGCACCATGCCACTGCGGGGACAAGGGGGGTCCCGACCCGCCACTGGCCCCGCCGCCCTCGCAACCCAAGGTCTCCTTCTCCTGTAGCACCGAGGGTGGAGGCGGCTCCCCAAAAGCGGCCAAGGAAGGTGCCACCGATGGGGCTGAGGTGGGGCTGGGCGGCGGAGAGCCCAATGGCAGCCAGGTGAAAATGCAGCGGCGGCGGCGGCGGGAGGACAGTGAAGGGGCATGGCTACCCGGTCGCCGCCGCCTCTCCGGCCTCGCTCAGCACCGCCGGCGGGAGAACAGGGAAGGGGCGCAGCTGCCAGGTCACCGCCGCCTCTCTGCCCTCGCTTGGCGCGAATAGCGCCGCCGGCGGGAGAACGGGGAAGGGGCGCGGCTACCAGGTCACCGCCGCTTCTCTGGCCTCGCTTGGCGCGAATAGCGCCGGCGGCGGGAGAACGGGGAAGGGGCGCAGCTGCCAGGTCGCCGCCTCTCCGGCCTCGCTTGGCGCGAATAGCGCCGGCGGCGGGAGAACGGGGAAGGGGCACGGCTGCCAGGTCGCCGCCTCTCTGGCCTCGTTTGGCGCGAATAGCTCCGGCGGCGGGAGAACGGCGAAGGGGCACGGCTGCCCGGTCGCCGCTGTCTCTCCGGCCTCGCTCAGCGCCAGTGGTGGCGGCAGCAGGAGGACGGGGAAGGGCGCGGCTGCCTTGTCGCCGCTGCCTCTCCGGCCTCGCTCAGCGCCGGCGCCGGCAGCAGGAGGACAGCGAAGGGCCACGGCTCTTTGGCCTCGCTCAGCGCCACCAGCAGCAGCAGCAGCAGCAGTGGCGGCAGCGGGAGGACGGTGAAGGGGCGCGGCTGCCCGGTCGCCGCCGCATCTCCGGCCTCGCTCAACGCGAATGGCGGCGGTGGCAGCAGCGAAAGAGGCCACGGAGATCTGCCGCCCGCGAGATGGCCGAAAGGCGCTGGCCAAGAGGGGATGTTTCCAAGACCCCCGGCGACCCCCCACAGGGCTAGCAGAGGCGGCAACAGAGAAGGGCGAGGGGAGACCCACCGGGCAGTGAAGAGGCACCCCGAGACTGGCCGCCCCCACCCGCGGCTCCTTACCCAGATTCTGCCTCCGGAGGACGGCAAAGGGACACCTTTCCAGCCGTCCTCCCGGCTCTTCCACCGCTGCCGCCATGTGCAGTCCGAAGAAGGAAAGAGGTTTGTGGGCAGTCCCACAAACCAAAGAAGTTCAACCAATCAATTCAAACTTTGCGAAGTTTTTTTTTGTGAGAAGTTTGAATTGATTGGTTGAACTTTTTTAGTCCCACTTTTTTTTTCGGACTGCACATGGCAGCGGAGGACAGGGAGCCGCAGGAGACGGCTGAAAGAGCCGCATGCGGCTCCGGAGCCGCAGGTTGCCAACCCGTGTTCTAGAGTCTCAACGTCTTTTTTACATCGTGGTGACCAAAACTGGATGCAGTATTCCAAGTGTGGCCTTACCAATGTTACACCACATCCCTAAAATTTGCTAAACAGTGCTCATAGTTTCCAAAAAGATATAAAATATTTATAAAACAATAATTATAAAGTATTGGTTTATAAATACTTATAAAACAATAATTTATGTTTCACTGTGGCCACTTTAATATCCCAAAATGTCCTTAATTTCATCATTTTTGAGGAAACCACTTCAAAGCAAAACTTTGTTTAAAAAAATCAAAAGAAATTATGCTTCCAAAATATTTTATCAATGTTAAGAAAGTTCTCCTTTTCCTTTCTCTTCCAAGATGCCATTGAGATATTCTATTGCAGTGATGGCGAACCTTTTAGAGACTGAGTGCCCAAACTGCAACCCAAAACCCACTTATGCATCGTCAAATGCCGGGTGGGTGTGGCCCATTGGTGGGTGTGGCCCATTGGGTGGGCGTGGCTGTGGTGGTAACAGCAGACTGGGTGGGACTAAAAAGTTCAATCAATCAATTCCAACTTTGCAAGATCTTTTTTTTCCCGCGAGAAGTTGAAATTGACTGATTGAACCTTTTTTTTTTTTTTGCACACGGCGGCGGAGGCCTAAAGCGAAAAGGTTTTATAAAACCCAGCTGAAGGCCTAGGACTGGGATGACAGCACGCGTGCCCACAGAGAGGCCTCTGAGTGCCACCTCTGGCACCCGTGCCATAGGTTCGTCACCACTGTTCTATTGGTTGCTAAAGAAGCAAATATTTATCTCTGCTCCGGCCTGAAAAACACAAAACCACAATAACTTTATTATTGGTAATTTTTGCTATTACAGTTTCTCATGAAACCTATGAAACATATGAAGTACTATTCCTAATGCTATACATGCAAATAGTCTAGATGTTTAAGAAGACACTATATTTAAGGAAGTATACCAGAATCTACCATTTGCCAACTCAGTTGATTGCAGTTACAATTGTATTGTTTTATTTTTGGTGTAGGACCCTATACTTCTTTCCTTAGATAAGATAGCAAGATAATTTAAATAAATAATGTATATTTTAATCCTTGAAAATAATATCTAGTAATTATAATTTATTTCTAACTACTTGGTATTTTACTGTACCCACAAGGATAAACAAATAATACACTTGACAAACAGAATATCAACTTCAGCAACCTGAGCATATCCTTAATGTTAAATGTTATGTTACTCCATCAAATACTTTCACGGGCATGTGAAATAAAAACCTGACTTTCTTGAGATACTAGACTTGATCTTAATCCAAAGGTCAAGAAGTATAAAGTCTCAGATATTAAAGTTTAGGGGATATCGTTGATTCTTTACCAAATAAATTGGATTTAGCTGTTGTTATTTGCTGGCTGCAGAGAAACTTTTTATATATTGCAACTTATATTTTCAGAGAATGTCTTGGTTAAACATAAGTTGCCCTTCCCAACTTTGTTAATTGGATCAAAATATGATATTCCAAGGATGTCACAAATATCACTTTCTCATCTTATGCTTAATTTTGTATTACAACCAATAGTTTGTTTTATTAGACAATTTAAGGGTATTTGGGGTATTACAGAGGCCAGAGTAGAACATAAATAATTGTTATATGTTGATAATGTTTTATATCTCTTTGAGTATGCTTTACTAAAATGTATGCACATGATATAATACTTTGGTGAATTATTGGGTTACTCAATTAATTGTTATATGCTCAATATACTTATTAGCTTTATATCAAAATCAATAACAGTCCATTCAATATTAGTATATGTGATCAAGATTTAGTTTTCTGCAAATAAACTGCCTTTTCTTGCTTTATAGTTTCATATATTTTTTCTCTTTTTTCCTTTGTTTTTGTTTTTGTTCTTTTGTTCCTTTTTAGTTCGAGTGTTTGATGAACCCTTTTCTCCTTATTTTTGTTTACATATTAAATACAGTTTCAGTTGTTTTAAAAAATAGAGAGCAAAACACAATTGGTGAAGAGCATCTGAACTAGTATCAAACAGACTTAGAAAGCAACATTAAATGTGGAGCAACTCAGACTACACGGATTTTCATAAATATATGGCAAAACGTCTGGTGTAAAACTCTTTCTGTGCCACGTGCTTCATCCAATGATGTTGAATATCTTGAAAATATTTCAGAGCTATAAAAATTAAGAGAGAAAAGGTAAAACTCACAATCAATAGAAGAAAATATTTGCAACTCAAGGTTGAACAGTGGGGTCCTTTGTGCTCTCTGTGTTTGGTTGTTTTCTTGCAGATATTTCATTACTCAACTTGGTAACATCATCAGTTCTAGAAGGGAATGGGGGTTTGTAAGTGAATACTGTGTAATTAAAGCCTTAACGTTACAGAATTGCAATATGAAAAATGTGAATGGCTGGCAGTGTCATCTTTCTCCTCTTTGCTCATTTCTTTAGTGTTGCCTTCTGTCTGAATGTTTCCTCTTTAACAAGCCATCCATCCAGACCAAGCTTTAGCTTATTCTTCAAGCAGCACTTAATGAACTTTCAGATCCCCTGAGTGAAACACTTATGCAGTCTGGCCTGAAAGATCAATCTGATGAATAGGTAAGGAATCCATGAAGAATAAATTGCCTTATGTTAATGATGGAAGAACTTAACAATAACGCCAATTTCAGCCAACCCCCCCCCCCCCACTATTTTTAGAAAAGTAATTACTTCAGATATGTTACGATTCTCCATCCATGTACACTGGCAAAGCTCTGAATTCACTTCTTCTTCTTCAGGCTCCCAATAAAGCCTTTAGATGTAAAGTTAAATTATATTTCAAGCATTTAGAACATTTAGCATTTTGTTCTTTTAATCCACGTTTCTGTCAGCTGAAATCAGATAATTGGTTTGGGCATTATGTTACTTAGTCAAATAAAATTATCCTACAGTGTCACTTTTCATGTTTGCACCAATACAACTCTCTTTGGAAAAGTAAATATGCATCTCACAGCTATCTATGTATTCTCCCTGGAAAATGTTTAGCCCAATTCCTGCTCAATAAATATTTAGAAGACTAAATTTTAAAATATTTTTTTTATTTTTTTAAAAAATAAATAAATTAAACCCATAGTCTCCAAAGATGGCCTTCTTAATGAATGAACCAGGTTAGATCCAAGGGATCTAGCATTTGAATAAAAAGAACCAGCCTTAAAAGCATGGCTAATGATATTTCTGAATTATCTCTGGGACAGCAATTAAAATCTGGGTTCACAGGTGATCTTTTTGCTGGTAAGGTTACTAAAACCAGTAATAAAATTAATAATATTTATTTGGGAAAGTGGTATGCAAACAACCAACACTTGAAAACATTGCCAACAAATAAATAAATAAACAAATACACCCACAAACATAAGCTAGAGGTCATAGAAGAACTAGCTCTAATATGTTTATGTTTGTGTGTTAATTGGTATAAAAAAACTAGAGGGATAATTATTTAATTTGTATACAAAATATGTGTAAAAGAGTATACAATGAAAAATACATAATAAATCTAGGCAATAATTTTATTTTGTTTTTAATTTTTGATTGCTTCCTGGGGAAAAAAAGAATGAACAGAGTAAATGTGACTATAAGGAGCACATTTAAGGTGAGATTTTTACTGTCCCTTGCATCTCTAGTATTAATCATTAATATTAAAACATACAATTAGTTCTTCTGAATCAAAAGCCATGGCAGCATCTCCTAAGCTGGGCTTGAAAACAACAGTGAGACAATAATGTTACCTTATATACATTCAGTCAATATTCCTTAACTTCATCTAACTATCAGATTTTTTAACATGTCTAAATAAGATGCAATAATGTTCTATTAGGGCAGAAGAAAAAAATCAGTTCAAAGGTTTTCAATGATTTTTTTTAAGGAAAATAAATACAATCCTTTGGATATCAAGCAACCATGGCATTGTGAAATTTTAATTGCATGCCTAGAAACCTGGTTTCTTTCTTTGTGCCATAGAAGAACTGTTTACAGGTCATTCTCCAAGTGCATCATTAGTTGCCTTTAAATATAGTAACATCCATTTCTTGCACACAACATTAATTGTCTGCAAAAGTAACAGCTGGGGCATTATGTGTGACAGTGTATGATTCAGATTGCTTGCATCTATAATCATGTAAGAGAAGAACCTTTTAATTCTTTATGTATCACTATACTCAAAATGCCCATGAGTTGCTAGGCAGATTATGGATTATATAAAAAAGCAAGAAAATGTAATTATCTCTGAAACCACTATCTGGAAGGCTGAAGAAGTCATATTTTTCTGTGATTTGACTTTTAATGCCACACATGAGAATGCAAGACTTGTGCAATATTAGTAATATTCTACTTTTTTTTCAGCCTTAGGCTAACAATAATTAGTGATGAGGGAAGGGGCTTTTGCAGCTGACAGCCATCATAAGTCGCTGTTCCTCTTCCCTCCTTAGTTCTGTTCCCTTGTTCCACACTGGTTTTGCTCTATTTAGTGACTAATTTCACAAATAAGGAGAAGCTGATGGTTTTCCTGCAGTCATGCCAGGTCTATCAACAATTACTACCAAGATGTAGGTCCCATTATTTTCTTCCCATTTTCATAATGATAATATAAATATACCCATTTCCAGAAAACAAACACAATTCTCAAGCAGCTGAAAATGCAGCTCCTGCCATCTTCAAGGTATTGTAATGCAAGGATGTGCTTGTATTCCAGTCCTGATTTACACTATTTCCTTATATTCATAATAATTCGTGTCTAGTGCTTATAAGCACTATGTGCTTAGAGCTCAAAGCATTGTTAGAGACCCCACACATCCACTTTACGGTCTGTTTCTGTTGGTTCCCTCTGGGAAGAGGTTTTGAAGTATTTCTAGCAGTACTACCCATTTCTGTAATAGCTTTGTTCCCTATGCCACCCGTCTGGTAAATGCGCCATGAACATGTATATATAACCCGAACTAAACTGTTGTTTCTCTGTGTCATATAATATATATGGGTATATGCATAATTCTGTATTTATTTATTTTTGTCATATTTATGTATTGTATATTGGAGGTTGTGACCCTTTGATAGATGAACGCAATGAAATTTCATTTTAATGTATGCCGATTAGTGTACATTTAAAGTGACAATAAAGTTAGTATTCTATTCTATTCTATTCTATTCTATTCTATTCTATTCTATTCTATTCTATTCTATTCTATTCTATTCTATTCTATTCTATTCTATTCTATTAATCCTCCTCCCTGAGAACTATACCCATGGCTAAAAGTTACAGATAAAGAACAAGCAAAGGATGAACCTTTTATAAACACATACAGTTATAAATCTTCAAGCATTTAAACTCAAAACTATCTCACCTTGTTCACTGATTTCTTAACCTAAACTGTGAAGGATAAATTGTGAAAGATAAAACAAACATAACTACCTATTTCCAGGGATGCTTCCTTGTTACCTTATTACAATACTTGACTGAACTCTTGTGTTCTGACTAATAAGCTCAGTGACCATCCATCAACAGATCTTGCCTTTTGCTAATTTTGTGCTGTGTGGGATAGCATATTATATGAGGATTAGGATGCAGCCATGAAACTCAGTAACCGATTATTTTGAGGTTAGACTGGGTTAAAAATACTCATTCTGCCTTGCTCTTCATAACAGCAGTGGGAATAAATGATATAATAAATAATAGTATACCAGTTTTGCATTATTTTTAACCTAGCGTCTCCAGCATAAATGTCTGTGTGTTTAAAGTTAATAGTTTGTTTCAGGAATCAAGCTCTCTTTCTGCATCCGTTGAAATTATAACACAATAAATAAAGCATTCCTATATTCATAGAAAGTATTTTTTTCATCTTTTTCCTGGCCATACCAGATGTGGATAGAACAGATTTGGCAGGATGAAAATGTCCACAAGTTAATGATTTGAAGATTTATTTCTGACATTTTATTTTCTTTACATCTCCTGACATATACAACACCCTTGATACTTCTGCCGCATGGAAAAACAGCTTTGAAAACATTATAGATTTATATTTACCAGTCACATTCTTTGTGCATTTTGTGTCCTACATGTTTACTGACAGAAGGCATTGTTTTAACCTTGTTAAGTCTACAGAGTTGTTACAGCACCAGAAGATTTCACAAAGAACATTTTTAGGTCTTATTTATAGCTTTAATAAATATGTAAACCAATATATTCCCTTGGTCTGGAGTGCAGGTCTCTGTTAGACCATTGAAGAGTAAAATTCAGTGAGGTCCATAGTTTAAATTGAGGGTGGCCATCTGCTTGCAAAACTGAATCCTCTTGCCACTTACCTCCATATACACCCTAAAAAGTTGGCTACATCTGAAGCCAGATTGAGGGGTGCACTTTTGCAAATCAGGAGGAAGGAAAGCAAAAGAAATTCAAAATTCACATCATAATGGGGGTAACATAATGGAATTTAAGTAGGTTAAGCATTTGCAAAATTATTGTCTGATTTTTGTGTATGATTTTTAGCCTAATGTTTTCAGTCGCTTGTATTTTCTTTTTACCTATAAAAAGTCCCAGAGAGGACATAACAAAAGTGAGAACACAATAAAATCAATTTACAATAACCTGCTTTCAAATGCTATCTCTAAAAACTATTAAATGCCATTATGCACTGTGTCGTCACATAAGAAGTGGAGCGAGTAGCCCTTTCAAGAGGTAAATAAATGGAATATCAATGCAATAATATTCCAGACTGGTGAGTCATTCTCTCCAAAGCAACTCTGCTATTTATTCTTTCTAATATAGTTGTTCTCATACTTCCTGGCATCTTCATGAGGTTTTAAAACATGTGTGTAACTATAAAGTCACAAATATAAGCGGGAGAGAAACACACGGATTGTTGAGAGGTGACAATAAGAGAAATGAATCTGTGTTTCTAATGTTTCTAATACTCTTTTCCATTTTTAAGCACCTCATCACTCCTATTTCACTCTGTTTCTGTCACTGAGGTAATTTACCCAGCTTTGTTCTATTCCTAGGATCTTATTGCTCTTTCCATCACTTACATTCGCCTTAATGTGAAAATAAAGTGAAAGTTTGGTTCCTAACCTTATTGTCCCTTCTAATTTGCCAGCTTAGAAATATGCTGGTGGGTTTTATGTTAAAGGAATTACTAGGATATTTCAGGGTCAGAAGTAAGGACAGTGAATAATTCCCTCCCACCATCAGAAATGAGTATATCCAGTTCCTATTTCCAACCCTATTTGTAAATAATTTTACACTGAGTAAAAGTGTTATGGCACCCATCTTATGTAGACTGACCACACCCCTTTGTGGAAAACATGTAAACTTAGAAAATAATATTCATATTTACAAAACAACAGCAAAACAACTGCCTCCCAACAGCATTGGGAGACAGTTCAGCCTCAGATAGCACAATCCTAGCAAGTGATATAATAGTTATTTGCTTGTGTAAGAGTTTGTTAGCATTTTAGTTCAGTGTTTCTGGTTTTATTTAATGAACAATAATTGTGGATGTCAATACGCCTATGTAAAAGGCTGTTTTAAATATTATAAATTCCTTTGATGCCAGTATAAGAATTGTTAAAACAGAAATTCAAATTAGCCCAGGCCGAGTTGTCCCACAGCAAGTCCTTCTCATATTGTAAGCAATAGCACCAGAATTATTGTGCCAAGCCGTTAAAGTTAAAAAAATTCCTCATCGTGCACATTTATTTATTTGTTACATTTAAAATTTGCTTTTATACAAAAGAATGCCCAAAGCAACAAATAATAATAAAATTCATTTCATTATAAATCATTGTACTTAGTTAATGTTGAGCTGAACAGAAGCAAATTTTGGGTGCAAGGATCCTAAACTGTAAAACCATAGTAATATAAAACTATGAATTTCCACTATAAATTATTCTGGTTTTTAACTTAACCTGTAATTTTATTTGATTTTAAACTCAAGTGGAAATTTTATTTTAAACTTTTATCTTAATCCAATATATATATAAATATATACTGTATATAAATAGCTCCATTTTCTGAAGCCGTTTTCATCTAAAGTTCAGCTTTAGCTTATGTGTACAGAATGTCTACCATGACTCTATTATGTGTTGGATATTAATTGAGTTTATTCTAGATTTTACTAGAAATCTTCTAGAAAAAGAAACAAATTGTTACGAATAGTCTAGAAGGAATTACTGTTAAATTATCTTTGTTTTCACTCCAATTTCGTTAGCAATAATTTTATATAACACTGTTCTTTTTGTTGTTGTTTTTAAGAATCTCTTCATAAAGCAACAAGATCTTAAGTAATTTTAGTAGTCTGTGGCACAGAATGGTCAATGACTGGAGGAAATACATTAAACTTCAAGAATGTGGAATGGGACACCTCGCTGCAGCCAACTCATTGTGTCCAACTCACCATGGCCAACTTGCTGTGGGACAACTCGCCCCAGATCAACCACTGAGGGACAATTTAACAATTCCATTTAATTATATAAAATAAATTTTAAAATATTTTAATTTTTGTCATTCACTTTCATTCTGACCCTCCTTTTGCATCCTTTCTTTAATGATTCTAATTCACCATTTCTTTGATATTAGTGTAACTCTTGTCCTGCAGCAAGTTATCCCGTGGCAAGTTGGCTGTGGCGTGTTGTCCCATCGAGATCTGGCTGAGGCAAGTTGGCTGTGGCAAACTTCCAACTGGATCAGCTAACTACAAATGTATGCAGCTTCTGAGGAAGACAGGGAATGAGGGAAATTCCCCATCCGTGACACTACGAGGACATGTACTTTTAAAGGAATTAGTGCTGATTTTAGACTATTGATAGTGGAACGTGAAGATGAACTCACAATATAACACATATATAGTAACACATTAGTTTAAAAGAAAATATCTGAATTTCTTCACTAAATGAAAGGAATCATGTTTCACTATAATGAGTTTTGAAGATGATGATTAGCATTACGATGAAAAGAGCACTTGATGCATATTGAACCACAACCTTTAAGAACCCTACTGTTGATTAATACAGAAAGCAATCAGTTTAGAAGAGTTGATATTCTCGGGATGTTGATCTGTATTTAATTTAGTCATATTAAATAGCCATTCAAATCTGCACAACATTTTTTCTCCTTAAATTTCATCTGGCTTTAAAGATCTTGTGGCAGTTTACAGCAAATATCTTTCTTGTTGATCGAATTTGCACTGTTTTAAGGGATTAAGAAACATTTCCTAGTCAACTGAGTGTGTGATTTAAAGTCATTCATTAATTCATTGTCATTTAATTTTTTTTCTCAACCAACATCATGGAAAAAACACTTTTGCTTTAAACAAGTTGATTTGCAGAAAATATTATTTCTAAACATTCTTTTAAAAGGTGTATGAAATATTTTGTCCCATTTCAGATTTAAAACTGAAATGCTATTTTTGTTGTCATTACATATTTATTGGTGTTTTATACGGATGACCTAAAAATGGTTTGCTACAAATTTTAATATAAATTTACTACACTTGTGCTTCCTGAACCATTATATAAATGAAGTGTAATTGCAGATCAATATTTCCACCTGAGGTCTATTTTCTTTCTGTCCTAGAAGGAGGGATAGACAAGTATTTAATCATGAAAATCAGATTGCTTTGCAAATCTGCTTTTAAAAGGTACAGAAATAATTCGAGTTCTAAAAATCAAATAGAAGAAAAAAAAACTATCAGATTTATCACTCCAGACATTTAATATTTGGGTTTTAAAAAATTATAAATTATAAATTCATGGAAGCTTTTGTTTTTTAGAAATTTATTAATTAAACAAATTTATATGCCTGCCCAGCTCACACATATTAACTCAGGGAAGCTTACAACATTATAAATTCACAGCATAGAACTCAAAGCCCCAACTCCCCCCCCCCCCGGATGGCAGCAACAAACACAGTCACACCAGCCACTTGATTGGTTCCATATCAGTCTGAGGTTTCTGGGGTCAGAAATGCTGCTTAGAAACACCTGTTTCTACAATATTGTCTTGAAAACGTGCCACTACTTTTGCTGAGAAAGTAGCACACTGAAACCAGTACTACTTAAGCAAACAATACACATGAAGTCTTACTCACATAAACAGCTACTAAAAATTATAGCAGTAACAATTTTTTATGCCCATGTAGTGTTACTGTGGACTAATTGGGCTGCACAAATCCTTTAAAAGAAATGATCTGTAATGTGGAGGAGATGAAATGGTTACCCATTGGCACACAAACCATGAGTTAATTTAAAGCAAATTCTAAAGTAGTGTCAAGCCCAAATAACCAGGAACATTTGTTGAATTCAAAGTGCAAAAGAGTTTATTATTGCTACCTATACATAAGAATCTAGTCAACTAATGGTCAAAGTTCAATTGGTGGTGGATAAGAGTCAATGGAATCCACAAGGGCTGGACTTGAGTCTCTTGTGACAACGTAATGACCCAAACATGACACATTTAACTATGTCATCCACCTCAGCCTGATCTTCACCTACAAGTAGATACACAGGCCTTCTGTGAGATCTAGTTGCTCAAACAATTTAATTTGTTTATACTTTTCAATATTGTAAAGCAACTCTTTTGAATAATTTCCATAAACCAACAGTTTTCTGAAAGCCGCTGAAATTATCATCAACCAGAAAAGGACATTTTTTCCCGCTCCAAGAACCAAGTTCCTTTAGAAGTAGTCTATGGGCGAACACAGGTCAATTGTGGTTGCAAAGGGCCAGATTCCAAAGTGATTGTGGCCACTTATTCTGTCTTTCTGTCACACCATTTTTCTTGCAAATTCCCCATTCCCCTTTTGTTCTGTTCTTGCAAAGAAGACATCGAGACGAGGATGGTTCACAATAAGGATCTCTTTATTGAAACACAGTCACAGAACAGAAGCAAGAACACAATGGCCATTGGCCTTTTATATTCCCCTGCAAGGGGATGCACATCCAATCATTGCAGGCCATTCTCCCGCCTTGCGCATGCGCGCAAGGCCAGAGACAGCCTGTCTGGGTCCCGGGCAGACACTTGGTCTGTCTGGGTCTCTGCAGCCTTCCTGCAGCCTTCCTGAGCCTTGCTGAATGACTCAGCAAGGCCCAGGACATAACACCCCTCCCCCCTTGGATTAAACAATTATTAAGCATATTGTTTAACACTGTACACACAAACACATCATGGCAGGCCGGTAGGCATGTTATACAGTCAACCTTTACTCCTTGCAATCCATTACCTTCAGGTCCCTGTTATGTCCACGGACTTTCACTATTTGACAATATTATCACCGCAACACTACAATTGTTTTTTCTTCCCTCAGATGGTGAGGACTAATAAATCTCCTGTATAGTAAACAGGGACCTTACATATTCCTTTAAATGCTTAGGAGGACCCTTAACCCGCTCTGATCTCTGTGGAGCCAGATTAGGTGCAGGTGAAGTTGTAGGTGTAGGATTAGGAATAGGTGCCTGGAGTGCCTGCTCCCGGTTTGCACAAAACAAACCAGGACTTTGTCACCCAGAAAACTCAGGGGTTCCCCCTGACTGCTGACTGGCTGGATCCACCAAACCCAAACCAGAGTTCCTTGGTGGGGTTGAGTTCCCCGAGTCCCTTGGTGGGGTGGAGTTCCCCAAAATTCCATTGGACTCCTCTTGGGAGCACTGTCCCTCGAGCCCAAGACCAGCAGCAGGAGTACCCTGAGTAGCCAATTTACAGCCATTTGCCCCTAGCCAGGGACCTCTGCCAGAGTCAGGAGCCACCTCCATGGCAAGACCCCCGGAGTCTATGCCAGAGTCAGGAGCCGCCTTCATGGCAAGACCCCCACCTGGAACGTGTAGGAACATTTGGATAAGCGCCCTCGTGGAGAGACTGTGATCCACAATCGTAATTGGGGTCCCTCTCCCCCCCGAGAGCAGAGCCCGGAGCGGAAACGTGGCCAGCAAGCCTCCAGTGCAATTGGTCAATGTGGCATCTAAGCACACGACCATCGTCCAAGGCCACTTCGTAGGACAGTGGCCCAGAGACCTTGCATACCACAGCAGTCACTCAAAGATGTCCATGCCCACAGTTTCTGGCCCATACCGAATCACCCACTTGGAGTCTCCTAGGTGCCCGCGGTTGTGACACCTGTGAAGGCACCCAGTCTGGGTGCAATCTGTCCAGTTTTGTGATGAGTCTGCGACCCCAGCGTAGTTCAGCTGGGCACTTTCCTGTAGCAGTGCAAGGTGTGGTGTGGTGTGCAAGGAGAAAATCGGCTAATATATGATGCCAGGGTCCTTGAGTGATTCTCTTTAATGCCTCCTTGGTGGTACGCACCATGCGTTTAGCCTGACCATTGGTGGCAGGGTGAAAAGGAGCAGACGTGGCATACCGGATCATGTTGGCTTGAAGAAACATCTGAAACTCAGAAGAGGAAAATTGGGGACCATTGTCTGAGACAAGGACACCAGGAAGACCATGTGAAGCGAAGATTCCTCTTAGCACCTGGATGGTCCTGGCAGTAGTAGTGGAAGATACAGGAACAACCTCTAGCCACTTGGAATGGCTATCCACGAGGAGAAGGAAGAATTGCCCCTGAAAGGGCCCAGTATAGTCAATGTGTACGCATGACCATGAAGTGAGTGTCTCCTCCCACCTATGTACAGGGGCCTGGGGCATCTCAGGCCGTGACTGTTGGCACACTTGGCACCCCTGAACCTGGGCCTCGATGTCCTTATCGAGTCCAGGCCACCAAAGATGGCTACACGCAAGCGCCTTCATCCTCACAATTCCCGGATGTCCCTCATGCAGAGAGAGCAAGACTCTAGTCCTCAATGAGGCCGGGATGACTACCCTGCTACCCCACAGGATACACCCTTTGAATGTGGAAAACTCATGTTTCCTACACCAAAAACTTTGGAAATCTGTACCAGGACACGTGTCAGGCCATCCTGACAACACCCATGTCAGTACGTGTGTAAGCGTGTGATTAGTGGCAGTTTCAGCAGCCATATCCCTAGCATTGAGGGGAGATTCAGGCAATTCCTGAATGGAAAGAATGTGTACAGCAGGAGCAGGCTGCCTCTATTTGTTTTAGAGGTAACCTACTAAGGCCATCAGCGTGGCCCATCTCTGTCCCTGGTTTGTGAACCAGGGTGTAGTCATAAGCTGACAAGAAAATTGACCATCTCAGCATTTTGGGGGAGATGATGTGTGGGGTTTGTTTGTTTGTTGTAAACAAACCCAGCAAAGACTTGTGGTCAGTGTAGACCATAAAATGGCGGCCATACAAGAAATCATGAAATTTCTTGATGCCTGAGACTATTGCCAAGGCTTATCTGTCAATCTGCGCGTAATTACGCTCTGCAGATGAGAGAGTTCTGGAGTAATAGGCCACAGGGACCTGAGTCCCATCAGCCTTGAGATGACTTAATACTGCTCCTACCCCATAAGGGGATGCATCACATTCGATGCACACAGGCAATTGCTCATTGAAATGCACCAGTACCGCATTAGAAGATAGCAAGGCCTTGACTTCTTTGAAAGCCCTTTCATGGACCTTTGTCCATTTCCATGGAGTCTGCTTGTCCAAGAGCCGGTGTAACAGCTCAGCCACTGCAGCCTTGTGGGGGAGAAATGAATGATAAAAATTTAGCAGGCCCAGAAAAGCCTGGAGTTCAGCTTTTGACTGGGGGCTTGGGGCCAGTTGAATGGCCCGAAATTTAGACTCTGCAGGGTGGATGCCATCAGCATCAATACGAAAACCTAGAAATTCTGTGGATGTTACACCAATCTTACATTTCTCTTGCTGTAACTTCAGCCCAGCTTGGCGGAAACGCAGCAAGACAGCTCTCAGCCTTTCAGCCAATTTCCCAGATGACTCTCCTGCAATGAGGACATCATCGAAATAGGGGCAGACTCCAGGAATACTGCAGAGCATTCGCTCCATCACCCCTTGGAAAATGCCAGGGACTACATTGACCCCAAACTGCAGACTTTTTATTTTAAAAGCCCATCTGTGAGTAACTATAGTTTGGGCCTCAGCTGTTGCCTCATCGACAGGTAACTGTTGGTAGGCCTGAGCTAAATCAAGCTTAGCAAATATTTTTCCCCCTTTCAGTGAGGCCAGAATGTGGCTCACCACCGGCACTGGATATGCATACTGCTGCAAGGCTTTGTTTAGAGTGCATTTATAGTCCGCACAAATTCGGACTTCACCATTGGCTTTTAATGGTGCCACTATGGGGGTTTCCCATGGACTAGAATCCACAGGTTCTAGAATGCCTTGTTGGAGCAGTTTGTCCAATTCAGCATCTATTTTACTTTTGAGGGCAAAAGGCACCCTCCTTGGTTTAACCCTGATGGGTGTGATGGCTGGATCTAACTTTAAAGCAATAGGAGGCCCCTTGTATGAGCCAAGCTCTGGGCTGAACACATCAGCAAACTCCTTGCAGACTCCTGCAAGGCTGGCAGTTTGTAGATGGTTAAGCCCAGTCACTTGGATCCCAAATGCCTCGAACCAATTGAGTCTGATAAGACTCGTGCGATCACCTCCAACAACCACCACGTCTAACAACCCATCAAATTCCTTACGCTGTACTCTAAGCATGGCCTCCCCCTTCACACTGACTCATGAATTCTGGAAGTCAGTGAGGATGAGATTGGAGGGCCTGAGTTTGACTCGTGAGCCACTCCTGGAACAAACCTTCTTAAACGTGTCAGCAGAAATAATAGAAAGAGCGGACCCTGTGTCCAGCTCCATGGCCAGGGGAACTCCCTGCAACTTTACATCAATGCGAAACTTTTTCACCCTGTGTTGGCTGGGGACCTTGGTACCTTTCAGAGGCAACTCTTCGGGGGACCTGTTTTTCTGGAGACCCCAGCAGGCTGATGCGATGTGGTCTTGCCTGCCACATGCCCGGCAAACAGCAGAACAAAAACAGCAGTTGGCTCTCCTGTGGCGACCCCCACAGCCGAAACACTGAAGGGATGCAGGCATCTGCCCTCTGCATTCTTGCAGTCTTCTCTCCGCCGACTGTTGAAGTTTGTCCACCTCTTCTTCCTTGGATTCTTCTCCGGAGGCCTCTCTCACGACTTCCTGATGGACGGGGACTGCTGCTGGAGGGTTCTTGGTCGACCACAAAGCCTTCACTGCACCGCCGGCTGCTTCTTCAGCTGCAACTTCTCTCAGGGCATCTTGGAAGGAAACATTAGCGCTAGCAAATGACTTTTGTTGCATCTCACGGCTTCGCAATCTGCAAACGAGTCGATCTCGGAGCCTTTCTTCCAAGTCTTGGAACGCACATGGCCTAGCAGCCTGCCTCAGAACCGCGATGAAGTCCGCAGCTGATTCTCCTGCCCGCTATCCTGCTGCTTAAATTCGTGCCTCCAAGCTATTACAGAAAGCTTGGGTTCAAAATGCTCGCGCAGCATTTTCTTTAAATCTGAATAAGCGATCGATTCCAGTGGTGCTGGGGCTACCAGGTTCTCAGCAATGTCAAAAGTCTCTTGTCTACAGACACACAGCAAAGTAGCAGCTTTCAATTCATCTTCCTGGATCTTGTTCACCCTGAAGTAATTCTCGACGCAAGCTGCGTAAGAGCTCCAACGTTCTGGGTGCGACGTATCGAACTCGACAAGACGGCCCAGCTTGGACATCATTGTGACCGATAGCCTCTTCAACGTCTCTCACTGCAAGGAAGGAGAAGGGGTCCCACGAAGCCAAGCCCACCTCCAGCGTCTTCGTACTGGCAGGCGGTTGCTTCTTCTGGATGCCGCGCTTCTTTTTGCTTCAGGCCTTCAGGTGAGTCAGCCCTAGCTTCTTCTTCTTTGTCTTCCTTTGCGGCGCATCTCACCTTCGTCACCAATGTTCTGTTCTTGCAAAGAAGACATCAAGACGAGGCTGGTTCACAACAAGGATCTCTTTATTGAAACACAGTCACAGAACAGAAGCAAGAACACAATGGCCATTGGCCTTTTATATTCCCCTGCAAGGGGATGCACATCCAATCATTGCAGGCCGTTCTCCCACCTTGCGCATGCGTGCAAGGCCGGAGACAGCCTGTCTGGGTCCCGGGCAGACACGTGGTCTGTCCGGGTCTCTGCAGCCTTCCTGCAGCTTTGCTGAGCCTTGCTAAATGACTCAGCAAGGCCCAGGACATAACACCTTTTATCTTTTTAGACACTCTTCTCTTTATCTTTATCTTCTTTCCTACACTGAAGATTTGAACAGATTGTTCTCGCCAGAGATCTGAACTGAGCAGCTTACAGAGGACTTCTGAAGTTAGTATGGAGGCTTTGTGTATCTCTAGGGGAAGAGAACTATTTTGAAGCTTGCTGTTTTAGTATTTTGTTGATGATGTTGCCATTATTTATTGCACAAATGTCTTACATTATTTTTGTATACCCTTTTGCTTTTTTAAAAAAATTACTCTTAGGAGACTTATGCATGAGAAATAACAATTCAGTTCATTAGACAAGAATACAGAAATTAAAAAGGTTCCAGGAGTTAAAAATCAAAAGATACTCGAAGTTGGCTTAATTATTGTCACCATGCACTATTTTGATACAGAGCGAGGAAACCATTGTACCAATGGGATCTTCAATCATATGGAATACTTTCTTGTATACAAGAGACAGTCCTTAAGCAGTCTTCTTTTATAACTTCATTAAGACTATATAAGAATTCTAACTATATGGTGGAAGTAAATTTAACCTATGAGAGAATTTGCAACAGAAGCTGCAGGCAAATCCTGGCTACCGTTCAATCCACTTTAAAAATCCATGAGAGCACAGAGTGTGGTCTTTCTTTATCTTCTGTAGAAGGATACTGTGAAGGCAATTTTTCACTTTTCCACTTTTCTCTTTTTTAGAAGAATAAAACATTCTGGTGTTCATTGGAGCATAATGCTCTTTGCCAAAACACTGTCATTCTGAGTCAAATGCAGTCCACCTTATCTCTCCAAATAATTTGGTTTAACCAGTTTTTCCTTTGCATTATTAAAAGAAAAAAAAAAACTAGATCTGACATCAACCTCCCTTAGAGCAGATTGGTAATGATCTGAACTTTCCTTATTTTCTGTAAAATTCAGGTAAAACTCCCTGCCACTCCACATCATTTTAGGCATGGTAACAGTCACATGATAACATGTGAAACAGTCTGTTTCTAAGAGATAATCCTGAAGAAAGATTCCTCCATTAGCCCATGTAAGTACTTTTAGTGGGACAGCATATGCATGTGGAAGATACTTCTGACCTTGGATGTAGTTTCTGTTATTCAATATTTTATTGTTAACATTGAGACCATGAACTTTCCAAGGTCAAGTATGACCCAATACATATGAGTAGGTATAGGTTAGATCTGAAGATGGACAACACTATCATCACTTTTTTCCAATGGCTGGATTGTCTTTTGGTCAGTTTCATATTGGCACATCAGCTGACCTCTATAGAGGTGGCCGTGAGCTAAAATGGTTCACCCTAGGTTTCAAGTGGAGTCACATTCCCTGAAGTCTCATGATGATTTTGGCAGTGATTAGGTAATCCTGGAATTTAGAAGTAACATCAGCATTAGTTGAGATTACCTCTTCTTTTGATCATATATCCTGGATTTCTTTTACTTCCTTAGCAGCTTCAGGAAATGAAGCACTGAAGAGATCCTTTATGCAAGCAGGAAACAGAGTAAGTATGACCAAATATGATTGGATGCCTATCTTTGGGAATATTCTATTGTGATAAAAGTGGCAGAAAACATTTTATCTCTCTGATGATTTGTGTCCACAGATTTGGATTCTGCTTAGTCACCCAAGTACTGAGTAATAAAGTAAAAAGTTTTCCTGGTGGTCAAGGGATTCTTTGCAGAATAAATCAATACAGATTAAATCAGTCATATTCATTCATAGTTATAAGCAAAGTAGATGAATCCTGCAAAGTTCAATTCTTATAAGAATATCTGTGATTCATTTGCGCTTGTGGAAACCAAGGAGGTTTTCTGTGACATGTGTTTCATGACTTGCAAGATGGACCCATGCTGGTGATTAATTCCTCATTGAAGGAGGGGGTGGTATTATCTGTCTTGAAGGAATCTGTGGTGTTACCTCCCCCTCCTGAAATGGTTATTTCTCACAGACAATGTCTGCCCAATCTTCATATTTCCTTTGTGTGGAAGATTTTGGAGAAAGAGGTTGTTCTGTTCGCAACACAGACATGAAGACGAGGCAGTTGATGCAAAAAAGATGTTCTTTATTTGGTACTTGCACTGAACAGAAGCAAAGGAGAATGGCAACATGCCCTTTTATACTTCCCCTGCAAGGGGAGGCTCAACCAATGAATGCAGGCTATTCTCCCGCCTCACGCATGCGCACGAGGCTGGAGACAGCCTGTCTGGGTCCCGGGCAACTTATGGGCTGCCCGGGTCTATACAACCGGTCCCGGGCAAACACGTGGTCTGCCCGGGTCTCTGCAGTTACCCTGCAGGTTGCCTGTGCCTTGCTGACTGACTCAGCAAGGCTCAGGACACAACAGAGGTGACACTGCATTACAGAGAATCCTAGGGAAAATGGATATGGGATAGCCTGGGCATAGAACAGGATCCTAGAAATTAAACATGAGATGGTTGCTTTGGTTGATGATTTTTATAACTTAATAACTGGATAGAGAGCACTTGATACTGTCCACATTTAATGTAATCAATTATTGTATCCTTGTGGACCTTCTGTTAAATTTGAGAATGGAAAGTACTGTTTTATAGTGATTCTACTTCTTCCTGAATGTTTCCTGTCAGTATTGATAGGTGTTGGGGTGGAAAAGAACAGCACCTGACCATAGTTCTTTCTGCATGCTATTCACATCATCAGATGAAACTGCCAGAAAAGCTTATCCATTGTTTTGGCATGAAATATGAAATTGAATTTTGCACTACCCCAGGCAGGCTAGGGAAACTCCAGAGGACCTGGACCATTGGAAACCAATTCTAATCCTACCTTAGGTATGAAAGCCGGCTGGGTGACTTTGAGTCAGTTGCTCTCTCTTATTTCAAGACCTCAAGCTTGGGTGACAAGTCAATCAGTCAATTCTTGTTGCAACCAATGGATCAATATTCAATTGATCCAAAAAGCAGACTCATATTTGGAGGAAACTGCCTGGAAGCAAAAAAAAAAAGCAACAGAGAAGCTCAATAACTAGGAGGACTTTTACCCATGCCTCAGCTGATGCTTGTTAGGGTGTTTCTTTGTTTGTTTGTTTGTTTGTTTTTTGTGATGGAATGTGCACCTGGAGGACTGAGGGACTTAGGGAAACTTGGTAGGGGCACTTTCATTTCCCAGGTAGGAGGCAGTACTTTCCAGAGAGAGGCCCAAAATAAGAGTCTGTGCAACCCTGAACTGGATGAGGGAAGGATGAAGAGGTTCTGGATATATTCAGTCTAGAACCTCTCAGAGTATATCAATTAAGGTAGAAGGTTATAGCTTTAGTCTGGCATAATTCTGTTTTTTAAGCATAAGAAAATAAAGAATTGGGCATGATTGGAATTCATTGTGCTGTCTTTGGTCTTGGGTCTAACATCAGTTTAACCTCTTCTTCTTCCCCATCCAATTCGAGTGTACCACCTCCTATTTTGGGTTTCTCTCTGGAATGTATTGCCTCCTCCCTAGGAAACCATGGTCCTCCAGCCAAAATTCCTCCTCACTCCAGACGCACATTCAGCCCCATTTTTGGTGAGATTTTTTTTAGGTGAGAGGTTGGAATGGAAACCCCTTATAATTATGATATACACCCTCAACAACTTGGATGCCTGCAGAACCCTATGAGCTTTACACACTCAGAATATAGATTTGGTCCAAAATGCAATAGTTTATTACTAATGGAAAGAAGATGCAATGGTACTTTTTTGCTGCGGTCAGAAATTATCTTTGGGTCAAATTCAGGATGTATATTTTAACTTTAAAGCTCTTCATGGCTTCATACCTGAATTTGCAGGGTTTTCAGAACACTATTAAGACTATTTTGTTCCAGCAGGCCTTTCTCTAGTAATTTTCTAACTGATTATTACATTGATGTTGATTGGTGATTTTCATTATTGTGATTGGGGTGTTCAACTGTCCTGAACACTTTGAATTTTTTTATGCATATATTTGTAAGTAAATAAACACATTTTAATAGAGGGTCTTTTTAAGGCAGATTGACTTAAATTAATTCTAATGTATATCTTCTAGTTCATCGGGTAATGATATAGCAAGCTTCTGGGGAAAATGCTCTGGAATAAGCTTTAAGATAGTCAACAATGAAATATTAGCATAGAATAGAGGCTAGATTTTGTTAAAGGTGCTTTGGGTTTCTGTCAAAAGCTGGGCTGCTTCACTAAGAAGGAAAATTTTATTTATACTTATCCATTGTCCCTGAGGCCATGTCAAACTTGCTGTCCCAAAATTACATGAATATGAGAAGAGATTTAAGAACTTGTAAAGTAGGGTGTAGGGTCTTGAATTCATCCATAGACACAATTAACTCACCTGATTCAATGGCTTTTTATGTATGTATACTTGTTGGTATGCCTTTTTTATTATCAGAACAAGCAAGGGGAGGAAAAGGCCTTGCCTATTACATTCCAATAGTGTAGCCAGTGTACCTTGTTAACATGCTGTAAAATATCTGCTCTCATAGCAGGAAGTGACAATATATCACTGGCTCTGCAATTTCACGGAGACATCCTGCACTTCCCTAATAAGCAGCTGAAAACAAACAAGTTAAAAAAAAAAGTGCCCAGGTGCTCAACGTGTCTTGGAAAATTGAGTGAAAAACTAGTTGCACTCCCCCCAAGCAAATCGAAGGAGGAAAAAGAAAAAGAAAACAAGAACAAAAAAAGTAGAAATATAACCTTATTAAATAAGACAGCAAGCCTAAGTGGCATACAAGGCTATTAAACATACTAAATTGCTCCATAATAATAAGAAACATATTTCACATCTGTTCCACGACACTCCGGTTCTAACAAATAATAGGAACACCAGGCTGGAAAATAGTTAGGCTTGTGCATCAGTATATCATTGTCAATAGCTAAGCTGTCTCAAAAGAAGCACTTATCTCATACATTTTATTGCTTGATAGCTTGCTGATTGCTTTTACAAAACAATAAATTGATGGCCTGATTCAGCAGTGACATTAGGTTCTGTTCATTTTTGGTGATTGATGCTTTGAATTAGGAAACCCGTATAGTTTTCCCACCCTTTTGCAAATATAATATCTCAAACAGCAAACTTGAATCTCACAACTGAAATGACATGGCTGTTTCTAAACCAGATTAAAACTGAGTTTAAAAGAGCTGGCTCATGATTCTCTTCAATAAAGTACTGATAATTTACTTGCCAATGTTGCTTGTTTGAATGAACATGAGGTTTAAATATGTAAGCTAAGCATGTAAGATGGCCACTTCAGTATAACCAGAAAAAGAAACTGCATCACTCCAAAAGGAGACATTACAGGTTTCAGATTTATACAGTATTTGCATATATTGATTTATATTTATAGGTACCAACTGTCAATAAATATGAGCACATTCAAGACCCCTGATCTTTTTTTCTTAATGATTCTTTATTTTTAAATCAGACTTGGATTAAATTATCTTTTAAATGAAGGAATTGGAAAAATACACATAAATTTGACAGAACAAACAATATTTTGCAATAATCTGCATCTTTTTAAGAGCTGAAGTGCTTCTATTTTATTTTTGCAGTTTTATTTTTCAGTATATATTTTTATTTTGTGCTCTTTTATCTATTTCTAATTTATTTCCAAATCAAAGAAACAACCCTTCCCCTCCCCACCATCCAATGCTTTTCAGTACATATGTAGAGCTACAGATACTTGTTAGGACAAAGATTTTTTACCCAAGAGATGATGAACAAGTAACAAATACAAGATGCATGGCTTGAAGTTCAAAATAAGTAACACTTGCACATAGAAAATGGGATAATTAGTGCATGCAGGTAAAAACAGTCGTACAAAGTCAAAACTTCCACTATTTTGGGAAACACACAAAAACATAAATATACTTTATTTATACTATATACTTTATGGAGCCATGCCTGCACAAATATATTACAAAGGAAGAAAAATGGTTGGCCTGTATATCGACTTTATGGCCTAGTAACTAATTCCAACAGTCCAAATACAAGAGTTTTCTTTTGTGTTATTTCTGGGAACATCTTTTTTCTGAGCAGATGTGTGACATCACCCAATGGTGTCATCTTCGTAGAATAACAGGTTTGAAAGAAAGTTTAGACCTTATCTAGTTCAGCTCTGCTCAATGGACAGCCCACTAAGATATATCTGACCAGTGGCATCCAGCTCCATCTCTTTTTCAACCATGATTGAGACAGGGCTTAAGGCATGCTTAGCTGCACTTGTATTAAAATAGCTTCTTCCCCCTAAATTTGGTAGCATCTGTATGCATGAGGTATGCATCTGTAATACTTCATCAAGGATTAATTTTGAGGCAATGTCAGATGATCAATGGCACCTAGGGCAAACTGTGACAATGCAAGATGTTGACTTATCCACAAATGTTATCCCATTTTACTGTTTCCTGTGTCTTGATATCTGACACAAGTATTAAATCAGATATTTGTATAATGATGTTGGCATGCATATTTTATTCCTGTCCCATACAGCAACTGGAAAACCCTGGGGGATTACCAATCCTGGATAAATTCTTACTAAAACATATTAGCCCTTTCAGGGTGATGCAGGCACCTCACCCACCCTGAGGTCCTTGGTCAGCCTTCTCTGCTTCCATTTTGCAATTCTCTCCCTAAAAAGAATTGGGTACAGCAATGCTATGCCAATAATCCATCACAATTACACAAAACCTGGCAGGTATTTTTTTAAAAAAATAATCCATATGTTTTATTTTTAAAATAGCGCACTCCAAAGAAAGTAGGAAAAAAAACAAAATAAAACTGACTACTAATTTAAATCACTCAATGGCCCACTCAATGTTGTTTCTGATGAAACATCACAAAAGGGGATAGTGAATTAGTTAGGAGTAAGTTCATTATTAAATTATGTCATAGAAAAATAATGTAACTGACTGAAGTAGCTTAGCCTAGAAATACCAAGACTATCATTTCTAATACTATGTGAACACCTCTGGAAGTTGACATTTATTGGGCATATAAAATATATAGGTGGGAGGGAAAGAGACATGATAAATAAAAGTGCTGCCTATGACTGAGCTTCCTTCATATCTCCAGTCTATTTGTTTGCTTGCTTTGTTTCAACTTTCTTCAACTCAAGTTTCAGCAGAATGCAATGTAACATGAGAGGCACAGGAAGAAACCTAATAGGCAGAGCCCGGCAGCGTTTATACCCCATTCTTGCTGAGCTCTATGACTTGTGCGTTCATCCCAGTGGTTCATGACAAGACGAAGAGGAGACTAGCAAATCTGACGCTCTCAATCCATCATTTTGCCTATCACATGGACAAGCCATTTGGCAGTGACTCAGACCAGATGCAGCATTGATTGGTACTGGAGGGCAGCCAATGTCATGCCAGTAGAGTTTTCTGCTGACTTAAGGATGGATGGAATAGCACTAATTCCCAGCAATGGAGAAAGGCCTTCAAAGATATTGAAACGAGGAGATGAAGCATTTTTGGTTTCCAAAAAAGAATGGGACAAACTGTAAGGTTAATGGCAGAAGAGGAGTGGCTGTTTGAAGGCTGGTGAAAAGTTAATTATTTATTAAGCAAGCTTATATAGATAATCCTCGACTTATGACCACTACTGAGCCCAGAATTTCTCTTGCTAAGCAAGACAGTTTCTAAGTGAGTTTTGCCCCATTTTACAAACTTTCTTGCCACAGTTGTTAAGTGAATCACCGCAGTTATTAAGTTAGTAACATGATTGTTAAGTGAATCTGGTGTCCCCATTGACTTTCCTTGTCAGAGAGTCTCAAATTATGATTATGTGACCCTGGGACACTGCAATTGTCCTAAATATATGACAGTTGCCAAGAGTCCAAATTTTGATCATGTGACCATGGGGATGCTGCAACTGTCATAAGTGTAAAAAATGGTCATAAGTCACTTTTTTTGGCAGTGCAGTTGTAACTTTGGTCACTAAACAAATGGTTGTAAGTCAAGGACTACCTGTATAACTCTATACCACTAGAGCAGGGGTGTCAAACTGCCGGCCCATGGGTCGGATGCATCATAGCGAAACCGCACCCACCTCATTGCCGGCAATGGCAAAAAAGTCGCGATACATCGCGACACGTCATGTGATGTTGCGAGTTTGACCCCCCTGCACTAGAGGATGGGACAAAATATAGTTAAAGAGTTATATTCAACCTAATGAATGGTGTACTGCTTTCTGTGATCTATAAGGGTTTATAAAACATAAACTGTGTTCTGCAAATGCTTGGAAAACATTACAAGAGCCACAAAGGAATCGTTTTATCAATACCGCATAGGTTTCTACATGGAGGACATGGAGGGGGCCATTGATGAAATCGACATCTTGACTTTTCAATACAAATCCCACAATTTATTGAGATGAAGTATCTAAAGTTGGAATTTACATGATGATGTCACTATGAGCACGTGACCACTGCTCTGGCTTGCTGCAGATGTCTGTAGTGGCCACAAAGGAGAGGTGGAAGAGGCCAATGTCTAATTGGCATATAAGGTTAAATCAGAAAGTCACAGCACATGCCCAAATCTTTCTGAAACTGAGGCTTAAATCTTAATTCTCTCCATCTGTGAATCAGATATGGGGATTATTATTAATGTTTAACATTTCCTGGGTACTTGCAGTTGGTAGAAACAAACAAACAAACAAATAATGAAGCAAACAAGGGAGCTAAGTTTTATCATTACTTAAAATGAATTCAAAATTGTAAAATTAAAAAAAAAACTGGAATGCTGCAGACATGTTTAGCACCTAAGTAAAGTTTCTTTTAAAAAGTGACAAGCCAGAAATAGGAGAAAATAAAAATAAAGAGCTTATTTTTCTTCCCAGCTAAATGGAAGCAGGGAGAGGTCATATCTTCACCATAGGGTTTTTTTTAAAATTATAATTCTGCCCAAAGTCATCATAATGCCATGACACAAGCACCATCCTTGAACATTTGCATCCAAACAGAGCATTTTCATTATTAGATCATCTTGTTCCCCACTTACTCCACAGCCACCGATCAGCTTCACTTGGGCTTATCAAACATCAGCCACAAAGAAGGAGAAGCACAAGGAAACAAGTTTCTCCTTTCACCACACAGCAGTAACCATGGCAGCAGCTACATGGAAAGTAGATTTTGAAATGGAACAGATGTGGAGCCAGAGCAACAAATATATTTAGAAATATTAAGGAAAAAAACCAATTCTTATGACACAGAGAGAGAAAGAATGCAAAAGAGAGTGAGATTACTCTAGATTGGGGTCTCCAAACTTGACAACTTTAAGACTTGTGGATTTCAACTCCCAGAATTCATCAGCCAGCCATGCTCTAGATCAGGGTTTGAAATGAAGACTACCAGAAACACTCAGTATTAGCCAAGGATGTCTACAGCTACTGGGAAGTGAAGTCTAAAATAGCAAGAGCATAATACATTTCCTAGCTTGGCTGATGATCTGAATGTCTACAAGCAAACTTTGATATTTATTTATTTATTTATTTATTTATTTATTTATTTATTTATTTATTTATTTATTTATTTATTTATTTATTTATTTATTTATTTATTTATTTATTTATTTATTATCTATCAATCAAACAAACAATTTGTGGTAAACACTAAGGCTCCTTTGAATGGATGTTTGGAACTTTACTGCTCTTGTTTTCATATTATTATGGTTGGTTGCACATGATGTTTATATTGGATTTGCATTTTTTTATTTAACTATTGAGTTCTTCTCAAGGACCTGGTTAGACAAATGTTGTTTGATGGGGTCAAAAGTATCGCGTCACCTGTTATTCTAGGTAAAGCTCCCTTTTACTATTGACTGATGATTATTTTTGGCCATGCTGATGTTATTCAAGTGGTGCTCCAGATGTTTTGGAATTGCATGCAAGGTCTATTACATTGGTACTAACTTTGCTTTCTTTTGCATCAGTTGTACTATTTGCAGGTTTATATATATATATATTTATATATATTATTATATAGACAAAATTGTGAAATCACAGCTGCTAGTTATATAACTGATATTGGCTTCGGAGAGTTCCTCTCAAGAATTTAGGATGTTGTAGTGGCGTAGTATATATGCATATCCAAGCAATGTGACCTTTTGTAATTGACTGGTGGAAATGTTATCAATGCTCAGATTTTCTAAATGCTGTCTAAGATTTTTCACTATGGCACCCAGTGTTTCAATAACCACTGGGATGACAACAGATTATGCTATAATCTTTTAATTTTAATATCTTGATACTTTTTGATCTTCTCCAATACTCCAATTTTTTGGCTTCTATTCTATTATCCTCTGCTATTGTCACATCAATTATCCACACTTTCTTCTTTTTAACCACATTTAAATCTAGCGTGTTGTGAACACAAGACTTTATTTGTTTGTATTGGAAATCACACAATATTTTAACCTGTCTAATTTCAACTACTTTTCAACTCTAGATTCCCACAAATTTTCATTACTGGCACATAACAATTTTTATACATATTCCGGTGAATCATTTTGGCAACTGTGTTATGTCATTGTTTATAATCAGTTTGTGCAATCTTCTTGCATGAGCTGAATATATGATCGACTGTTTCTTCTGCTTCTTTGTACAATCTGCACTTTAAATCATTTGATGATTTTTAAATTCTGGCCTTGATTGGATTAGATAAAACAGTGATTTCTTATTATTATTGTTACAATGATAGCATGGATTTATATTAATAACATTATGTGTTAAAGTAATATAATGCCCAATTTTTGTTTCCATTCCACTGAAATCAACATTACAAATAAAGCAATTTTTCAACATTTTTTTTAAAAATAAATGCATTTGTTTTCTTTACTTCTTTGAAAATGATATAACAAGGCAGCATGATTCATCTCATTTCCTATAACTTTTTTCATAAACTTATTAAAAACACATCTGATAGATACTATATTAGAAAGAGACTTTGCTAGTTGCCTCTTAGCTAAATGGCAATATATTCCTTCTAAACATGAGGATTACTAAATATACATTTGCCTAAAGACCGATTTGTCATTGAAGGCCTGAATATATATATTCCTTAAGGGTAATACTGAAAAACTACACTAAACAAATTTGAAAATCTTCCCTTGAGCATCCATGAAATCCTGAGCAATTGAAATATGATGTATGGGATCAGAAATCATATACTCTCTCTCTCTGTCTCTGTCTCTGTCTCTCTCTCTCTCTCTCTCTCTCTCTCTCTCTCTCTCTCTCTCTCTCTCTCTCTCTCTCTCTCTCTCTCTCTCTCTCTCTCTCTCTCTCTCTCTCTCTCTCTCTCTGTGTGTGTGTGTGTGTGTATGAGAGAGAGAGAGAGAGAGAGAGAGAGAGAGATATTAAAACTACATTAATAATTCTATCAGAAATAGGAAAGAAGGAAAATTAATAGTGGTTGAAAAAGTATGTGGGCTCAAAACATCTCAATAACACCTGAATATTCTGAAATGGCAATATATATATATATCTGTTAGTTGTAACTGAGCAAAGTTCAATGCAATTCTAGAAAAGTGCAAGTGTGTTGTAGGTTTTTTTCCTTTAGGGCTAACTTTGAACTGTAAATAGATAAATAAAATTTGAAGCAGCCTACACTGTGATCTGAATCACAATAAGTATTAGAAGTCTATCCGGAATGAATTGCTAATGGGTCATATTGTGTTTGTGTCAATGTTAAAACTGGAATATATTATGGGTGGAAGGTATGTGCAGCCTGCTCACAAAATAGCATTGGACAATTGAAGAAGGAAAGACAAGAGTCCCAAATTCTTATGTTCCTCTGAACTCCTTAAAATATCTTGCTCTACTTTTTTTCCCATATTTTTTTTCCTTCCCAAATCCTTTTCCCAGAATAACCTTTAATTTTAAGCTTTGAAAGAGATGTCATGTCTTGGAGTCACTGCCTGTCCAACCTTTATTCATATCCTACTCATTACTTTTTGCCTTAAGTCTTCTTACATATTCCAAACAGCAGTTCTAATTCTTTCTAGCTTGGGGAGAATATTATTATACTGCATATAGCTACACCTTTTTTATTAAATTAATTAGAATGTTGATAGAGAGGGAATTCTTACTCTGAATGCAATAATGAAGCAAGGGACAGCTTATTTTTCTATTTCCCCATCCATATTGTCGGACTTTCTTGCTTGCAGTCTGGAGTGAAAACAGTTATTCAAAGGACAAGGGTTATTAGTAATATTAATTAGAACAGAATTTGACATTGCAACACACAAATTCCAGTGGGTATTCTTCATTCAAAGAAGAAACTTATATTATGGATAGGCAATAAAAGGTGAAATGCTTTTTTCGATACAAAGGGGGAAGAAGCTTGTCTCCTTTGTTTATTGCTTTAGTAACTATTTACTATTCAACTTCTGAGCAGCATCATAAATTATTTTTTCTAATGTTGAAACAGACACCTTCTACCAAATCCCACCATCACCTTGGGGAAAAAATAATGCAATAGGCCCAAGAATGTAGACCATGTGGCCGATCTGATATTTGGTCATAAAACAGATAGTCAGTAAAGAGATAATTCACCCTCTAAGTAAGAATGGGCCTTAAGTAGCCTGTGAATAATTATTCCATAATGGTCCACAAGACACAATTACCCATTACATGTGTATCTCCTGGTGGTGAATGTTGGCAAATCCCAAATCTCACACCTGTCCACCAAATTAAACAGAATACCATAGAGGGCAAGAAGGTAGCTAATTCCTTCCTGTTAGAGGCCTTAGGTCTGACTGAATGCCTTAGGCCTGACTGAATCCCTAACTGAAACAGCAATTTTTAATAATAATAAAGACCTAGAATTTAGTTAAAGATTGTATAGTACAATCCATATGGTCTGTGAGAGACTAGTTTGTGATGGACTATTGTTTTTGTTTTTATTTTTATTCACTTAGCTAATAAGAAGGATTTACAGGTTCTGTATATATTCTACAATGGTTTTGTCAAAAAATTGACTAAAAATAGTTATTTACTTCCAGTAAGGTTGAATAATGCCAGAAACACAAACTTGAGAAAAGATTATATGTGTGCCAAGGTTCTAAAATATTGATTTTCATTTTTCATTGAGGTTTTTTCAAATCAAATAGTTTCCAGATCACAAGCAGATCAGAATTAATGATTTCCTACCACTACAAACACTCTAAAGCAGGAATGGAACATGGTTACCTTATATTCCCCCCTGCACTGGCCATACTATCTAGGACCACTGGAGACTGTTGTTCAGCAACTTAAAAATGTTTCTAAATTCCCTGTGCTTGCTCTAGTGGATTCACTTCCCATGTCTTCCATGCTTTCAACTAAGAATTAAATTAAATTAAATGCATATAGCTGTTTTTGCAGAAGGCCATTTAAAAATATTTTAAACAAGTCAGACACCAGATATTTTACTTTTCCAGGACAGGAAACTAGAAAAAGAGTTACTAGTTATAACAGTATTCTTTTTTCATGCTGAAATGTTCCTCCAGCAATTTTTCTCTGAGCATAGATTTCTCCCCCTTAAATTTTCAAAGGATATAAAGTTTGAAGGACATTTGCATTATGGAATGCAGAAAGCCTCTGAAGAAATCTCATTGCTAATGGTGATTATAGTTATAGTTTCTTGTACCCATTGGCATTTTCCCTCATAAGCTCAATTTTAATAGCAAGGTTCATCTTCTCTGGGCTTCTTTTGCAATGCTTTGTGACAATGTCTGTCATCACTAAGTCAAATCAGTACTCAGACAACACTTACTGTCCTCTGAAATGATGTGTGAGTGTGTTTTCAGAAAATAGGGGAAAGAATTGGAATCTATGGGTATTCACAGTCTGGAACTTGAAAGTGGCTATGGCAGTAAGAGACAATTATCAGAGAAAGTCATGAAAATGTTTATCTCCTCTTTTCTCTAAAACATATTTTCCCAAATTTCTAATAATCCTTCAAAACTCCTTCTGACTTGAAAAAGTTAGTTAGCAAAGGAAGAAAGCTAGAGTAAGACTGAAGAAAATAGAGGTTTTGACTTATTAGATGGGATATTATACTATTAATTAAATGTTTGAATATGGTGGAGAATAGATAGAAATATTTCTAGAATTGCTAGAAATAGAAGTATTATTATAACTAGAAAGATAAGATTTGCAATTAGAATATTAGATTTTGGTATGAGAAGGAAAACAGGAAAATGCTAAGAAGTTTGAATAAGGGAGGCTTTTGGTTACCCAAATATAACTTACTTTGGAATTATAAACAATAGAGACATTTTGAACACTGATGGGAAATTAAAATTTTAAAAAAGCGAAAACAGGATGCTGATTGAACATATGGATGCTAAGTGCAAATGCAATTAAGATATGTTTTGGTTAGAAAAGATATCTTAAACTGACATTATTGATATTATTAGAAAAATGTAGCAAAGATGTTGATATTCAATTGTATATTTACTAATAACAATAAGAATTGTATTTGGCTAGTGTGGGAAAAGAGGTACTATCGGAAGAAGAGAGGAAACATTTGATGGTGTAATATTGGATTTAGACTGAAGAAGTTAATATAGACCACTGAATTACTTTTTTAAAAAAACAGGTTTTATTAGTTTTTCAATTTTTATATCCAAGTAATTAGGAAGCATCGTGGTGATAGGGTAATCAAAAATCCAATAACAGAATCATTCATATATATCTCAGGTTACCTCATTAAAAATTCCCTCTCTATTTCCCCTAATTTTTATATCATATTGAAATTAATACATTTCTAGATAGAGCTCAATCAATCAATACAATTATCAATAAAATTTTACTTATACATATCCAAATCCTGTTTTTTAAGTTTTACTTAATTCCAATTACCATATTCCAATTTAGCCATTAATAACCATAATAGTTAAACTTCGGGTAACCCCAGTTTCCCTCATTTCATTACCAAATAATTATCATGTCTAGAATACACATCTTATTCCGAACATTAAATTCTTACTTTATTTCACAAATATATTCTATTTCTTGTCCTGATAGGTCCTCATTTGCTAATAAAATATCTTTCAATGTCACAAACCCATTTCCATATTACAATTTAAAAGTATAATCTAACACTTAATTTTCATTCCCATTATAAGTCTAGGTCCTAAACATTAAGTAAATCAATGTCTCTAAAAATCTCCTTAACCCATTAAATAAGATTTTAAGCTATTCCATCGTCAATCAAAAAGGGAAGGAGAAGAAGAGAGCAAAAACAAACAAACAAACAAAAAGAATCCCATTTTTAAACCTAACTCTGGCTTTCTTTTTTTGCCAGGCAGGTTTCCATACCAGTGCCTTTGAATCCTCAAGTAGGTCTCCCTTCATTCCTACACATATTGTTTGAATCAAGGGAGAACGGCCAGTTATCAATTTTTCAGAGGAACTGGCCCCTTTGTAGTTATTAGATTGTTGCCCTAACAATTCCAATCTCCATGTTTGGTTTAAAATGTTTATTGTTAGTTCAATCTGGTCTTCTTCTTCCTCCAATTTCGTCTGAGTAGGATAAAGAGTCATATCCGGTGTTGTAGTGGTTAATTGATTGTCTAGGTTGTCTAGGTTCTCAGTATATTGTGTTTGTTGTTCAATTCCTGTTGCTGTTGGAGTTACAGGTACTTTAGTTGAAATCAGTATTTGGTTGTCAAAGTTCTCAATAAGTTGTGTGTCCAGTTGTGTAGAATCCTCTTTAGTATTAATTTGTTCCTCTCCTGTTGCTTTTTTGTTTGTAAGTTGATCAAGGTGACAAGCAATAGTGAGAAAGCAGAACTATTTAACTCGTTTTTTGCATCTGTCTTTACACAAAGGGAAGAAACAGACCAACCTATCAAAAATAGTGCCATAAAAAACAGAATAGAAACACAAGTTAAGATAGGCAAGAAAATGGTAAGTGAGCACCTGTCCAGCCTAGACGAGTTCAAATCACCAGGACCAGATGGATTACACCCCAAGGTTCTCAAGGAATTGGCAGATGTGATCTCAGAACCACTGAACTATATTTTTCAAAGATCCTGGAGCACTAGGGAACTACCAGAGGACTGGAAAAGAGCTGATATAGTTCCCATCTTCAAAAAAGGAAAAAAAATGGATCCAGGAAATTACAGACCTATCAGCCTGACCTCAATACCTGGGAAGATTCTGGAAAAGATAATCAAACAACGAATCAGCGAACACCTAGAGGCAAACAAAATCACTACTAAAAGCCAACATGGGTTTGTCAAAAACAGATCATGCCAGACAAACCTTATTGCATTCTTTGACCAAGTGACAAAATTAGTGGATCAGAGGAATGCTGTGGATATAATTACTTGGACTTCAGTAAGGCATTTGATAAAGTAATCACAACCTACTACTTGATAAGATAGAAAAAATGTGGGTTAGACAGCATCACCACCAGATGGATTCGTAGCTGGCTGACCGGCCGTACTCAGCATGTGGTCCTCAATGGAACCACATCTACATGGAGGGAAGTGTGCAGTGGGGTGCCCCAGGGCTCTGTTCTGGGCCAGTGCTCTTCAACATCTTCATCAACGATTTGGACGAGGGGATAGATGGGGAACTCATCAAATTTGCGGATGACACCAAGCTGGCAGGAATAGCCAACACTCCAGAAGACAGGCTTAAGATACAGGAGGACCTGGACAGACTTGAACACTGGGCGCTATCTAACAAAATGAAATCAATGGTGAAAAAAGTAAGGTTCTACATTTAGGCAAGAAAAACCAAATGTACAGGTATAGTATAGGGGGTACCTTGCTCAATAGTAGTAACTGTGAGAGGGATCTCGGAGTCCTAGTGGACAATCACTTAAATATGAGCCAGCAGTGTGCTGCAGCTGCCAAAAAGCCAACACAGTGCTGGGCTGCATTAACAGAGGGATAGAATCAAGATCACGTGAAGTATTAATACCACTTTACAATGCCTTGGTAAGGCCACACTTGGAATACTGCATCCAGTTTTGGTCACCACGATGTAAAAAAGATGTTGAGACTCTAGAAAGAGTGCAGAGAAGGGCAACAAAGATGATTAGGGGACTGGAGGCTAAAGCATATCAGAACGTTTGCTGGAATTGGGTATGTCTAGTTTAATGAAAGAAGGACTAGGGGTTGCCACAAAGAAGAGGGAGTCAAGCTATTCTCCAAGCGCCTGAAGGCAGGACAAGAAGTAATGGATGGAAACTAATCAAGGAGGAAGCAACCTGAACTGAGGAGAAACTTCCTGACAGTTAGAACAATTAACCAGTGGAACAACCTGCCTCCAGAAGCGGTGAATGCTCCAACACTGGAAGTTTTTAAGAAGAGACTGGACAGCCATTTGTCTGAAATGGTATAGGGTTTCCTGCCTGAGCAGGGGGTTGGACTCGATGACCTCCAAGGTCCCTTCCAACTTTATTATTATTATTATTATTATTATTATTATTTATTATTATTATTATTATTATTATTATTATTATTATTATTATTATTATTATTATTATTATTATTATTATTATTATTATTATTATTATTATTATTATTATTATTATTATTATTATTATTATTATTATTATTATTATTATTATTATTATTATTATTATAATTGGAGTCTGGAATTCAATTTGTAGTTTTGGGGTAACATCTTTGGCTTTCACACTGGAGTTCATTAGCTCAGTAGCTTCAAGGATTTTTTTCCATTTCTATAGTGGTTAGGGATAGTCTTTTAGTGGAGGCTATGCTTAGTAATAGTCAGCCAGTGTCCACCTCCAGAGCTTCTAGAAGTTGTTTCCACTACCCAGCTGTTTCCAACTCTTTATCTTTTTTAGATAATGTCAAGGGCAAATCAAGGGAGTCAACAGGCCTCACAGGCAGAAATATTCAGTTGCTGTACCAGGCTTCACCACAAGATGTCCCCACAGGCTAAAAATTCTTTTTCCAGATGCCCATTAAATTTTTATCCAGTTAAAAAAAAGGAAAAAAAGATATTTTTCAAAGTTAATAGGTAGATAAAATGAAAGGTCTCTATAATAGGGACTTTTTGGGACCCCAAAGTATCCAAAAAATAGAAATCCAGTTACTTGGTTGTTAAGATTAGTTGTTGTTGTTGTTTTTTTCCCAAAACTTAAATTCCCAAAGTAGGCAAACGCCGCTGTATTAAGAGCAGGAGAGAAGTTTCAGGAGGCTTTCACAGGAAAGTAGTTAGGGAAAAAGAAAGGTAAGGAAGGGTCTCCCCCAAATCCTCCACGGTGCTTCGTTGTGCTTAGCTGTTATTCTGGTTTTCGGCTGGTGCGACTAAGTGATCGGCCCTACCTCCCATGATGTGGCAGCATAGGACTCAGGATATCACTACAATAGAGCTCAGAATGTTACCACACAGCCCATTACCCAGGTACAAAAGAACAATGGGCACACAGCCAGCACCTCAGCCACACAGGATGTTACCAAACAACTGACTAATTTGCTTACATCAATTCCATCTTCCAATCAAGATGTAACAACACAGCCAACCAACCCGCTTACAGCAACAAAGCCAACATGCCACACACACCCCTCCAATATTTATAGAAGGACGGCAGCTCCGATCACGCTTTGCTCGCACAAGCATGAAGCCGAAGACACCAGCCTGAAGATGGCGAGTGGGACCTCGTCGAAACATTGCCAAGTTACTCTCAATCTTACACGGGAAAAGACCCGAATACGCCAAGACCTGCATACCTGTACCTGTGAAAATCTACGAAAACAAATATATATATATATATATATAACAACACTGAAACCATTCAGATGTAGAAGGTATTTTGTTGCAAACCTGGAAATCCGTAGGTTGTAGGAGAATTCCACCATCATATACTCTGCTCTCATATACTTTCCCTTTCTTCCTTCCCCATTCTACTTTCTGACTTTTAGTTTACAAGTTCTTCCAGATTTTCTATTGTCCTTATTGTACCCCTGGAAAGTAATTAGATTAAAAAGCAATGGACAGGTTGGTATAACAACGAGCTTCAATGCTAGACAGTCTGATTACAGGTATTGCCTATCTATATCAACAATATTTCTATTTGATTACTGCATTAGATTGGTTGATATTAGTTCACCTAGAACTTGCAGATCTTATTATCTTCTGAACATGCTCCTAACCAAGATATCAAGTAAAATAGCATTTCTAATATCTTTGAAAAAACATTTTTACAAGAATGACGGCTAGTGCCATAAAACTCTATCTTACAACATTTGCAAAGTTTTTCAAAAACAAAATCTTCCTACAGGAATCAAGACTTATATTCTAGTACTTAAGGTGCCACTTTCCTTGATGCCTGCATTAATTTCATAGTCAATAGTTGCAACATACTTTTGGAATTAGAACAAAATCATTTATTTTATAGTGTGCTAGTTTATGACTTCTACAGTGCAAAAGGAAAGGCAATGGTATCTTTAACAAGTTGAGAATCTCATGCCGTATATTATTTTTCTACAGTGATTAGAAATTTTGTAGAAATTAGTGGCTTTTTCTGAAAAGCCTGTATTAAGGACAACTTTGTGCTTATACTGGTGGTAAAAATTATTAATCCTTCACTCTTATTGTGTCTGCAAATAGCCATCTGGCAGCCCTGATTCAAATCACTTGGTCCTTTCTGCATAAGGAAGAATCTGGGTTTTGCAGGGCTGCTGTAAGGAATGTGCTTTGTATCAGATAAAATCACTTGAACTCTCTTGGAGTTGATCTCTGGTTATGTTGGTCCCATGAGTATGACAGTTTCTGGGCTGAATTCAATCAGAAAGACTCCTGGGGAAGTAGAAAAAGTGCTTGGGGTGTGAGTTCTATCACCTGTGTGATAGAGACATGTCCTTCCAAGTTGGTCAAAAGTATCAAGAGGTGACATGTAGATGTGTCCAACTGTTGATGAATGCCTCTTTACAGGAGAGCACAATTCTGTCTGCCATAAAGAAGGTGATTATCTACCTTCTCCTCAAGAGGCCATCTAGAACCCAAAAATACTTTTCATCCAGTCTCCAACCTTCTCTTTGAATGTTGAGAAAGTGGTGCTCTGGAAGAAGCATACTATTTTTGACTCCTGTTGTCAGATTTCAAGGCAAGATATACTGGCAATCCTCAATCTATAACTGGTCACTTAACAATCATTGGAAATTATGACATTCCCAAAATGAGTGCTTTACAGCCTGTAAAGCATTTCTGACCATTATAAAATGTGCCATTCCCCCTTCTCATGGTTATGTGACCACATTTCAGGCACTGGGCAAATGGCTCCTGTTTACAACTGGCTGCAACAGTCATATGACCATGATTTGCAATGTTTCTTGCTGGTTTCCGGTATTTTTTGCTAGTTTCTAGTAAAAAAACACCCATTCAAAAGAATGGATTTGTACTCACGACTGCAATGTTCATGTAACAACCATGAAGATTCAATATAACTGCCAAAAAAAGTCATAAAATCAGATCCAGTCATGTAAGTACCTTGATTTATGACGACAATGATTTATGAACAGAAATCTGGTATCAGTTGCAATCATACAGTAAATCAAGGACTACCTGTAGTATTTTAATGACATTAATCATGTTTGTGGATGACTTCTAGTGAGCCCAGGATATGGATACCAAACCTTGATAATTCAGAAATTTTTAATACTATTGATCACTGATATTAGTGGGTTGGGTAACATATACACTAGACTAGACTAGACTAGACTAGACTAGACTAGACTAGACTAGAATAGACTAGACTAGAATAGAATAGAATAGAATAGAATAGAATAGAATAGAATAGAATAGAATAGAATAGAATAGAATAGAATAGAATAGAATAGAATAGAATAGAATAGAATAGAATAGAACTGGAAGGGACCTTGGAGGTCTTCTAGTCCAGCCCCCTCCTCAAGCAGAAGAACCTATACCATCTCAGAAAGGTGAATGTCTAGTCTCTTCTTAAAAATATCCAGTGATGGAGTGCCCACGATTTCTGGGGGTAAGCTGTTCCACTGGTTGTCCTCACTGTCAGGAAGTTTCTCCTTAATTCCAGGTTGCTTCTCTCTTTGATCAGTTTCCAACCATTGTTTCTCGTCCTTCCCTCTGGTGCTTTGGTGAAAAACCTGGTCCCCTCTGCCTTGTGGCAACTTCTCAAATACTGGAACACTGCTATCATGTCTCTCCTATTTCTTCTTTTCTTTAGACTAGCCAAACCCAAGTCCTGCAGCCATTCTTCATATGTTTTAGTCTCCAGGCCTTTGATCATCTTAGTTGCTCTTCTCTGAATTTTTTCCAAACTCTCAACATCTTTTTTGTGATATGGTGACCAAAATTGGCTGCATTATTCCAGGTGTGGTCTTACTAGGGTTTTATTAAGCGGTACTAATACTTCGTTTGATCTTGATTCTATGCCTCTGTTTATACAACCCAGGATTGTATTAGCTTTTTTGGTTGCTGCTGCACATTGCTGGCTCATAGTCAAGTGATCGTCCACTAGGACTCCAAGGTCCCTCTCACAGTTACTGTTTTTAAGCCAGGTCTCACCCAATCTGTATTTGTACCTTTGGTTTTTCCTGCCTAAATGTAAGACTTTGCTTTTCTCCACACTGAAACTTATTTTGTTGGATAGGATCCATTGTTCAAATTTGTCAAGATCTTTTTGGATCCTGAGTTTATCTTCTGGAGTGTTGGCTACTCCTGTCAGTTTGGTGTCATCTACAAATTTGAGCTCAGTTCAATCAGTGTTGTGATTGGGATGGAGAAATCTTCTAGACTAGGTAAATAGGTAGCTATATAAATTTGTTGACAGATGATAGAGACAGATGATGGTAGATGATAGATAGATAGATAGATAGATAGATAGATAGATAGATAGATAGATAGATAGATAGATAGATAGATAGATAGATAGATAGATAGATGTGTGTGTGTGAGAGAGAGACATACAGAAAAGATACACAGAGAGAGAGACAGAGAGCGACAGAAAGACAGAGAGAGAGACACAGAGAGAGAGAGAGACGTAATATATTCCCCTCTGATCTGTATAGTGAATGGGAAGCCATTCAGATAAATGAACTTTGTCTCCTTGAGCCTGTTAAATTCCTTTCAAAATGAAAACTTTCCACAGGCCTTCCCAAATAATTTGGCTAGTGACCTTCCAATCAGATATTTTGAGTTAGAAATACATCTCCAATTGTTAACCATAATTCTGGAAGTTATACTGTGTTTCCCCGAAAGTAAGACCTACCCCCAAAATAAACTCCAGCTTGATTTTTAGGAGTGGGCCTAATATAAGCCCTACCCCAAAAGTAAGCCCTAGTTTCAAGCTAGGGTGGGGGTGGGAGTGGAGCTGCCCCACACACCCTGTACCCGCTTACCATTACAGCCTGCCTTGCCTCACCGGCCCACTTCTTCTGCAGCCACTTGTTGCCACTCGTGTGCATCACCCCCAGCCTCCATGTCACTGTCAGAGGCCTTCAGGAAGGAGCTCTGGATTGGCGCGCACAGTGTTTCCCCGGTTTTTCCAGAAGGCCTCTGCAGCTGAGAACTGAGTTATGGATTGAATCTGTAGCTCAGTTCTCAGCTGCAGAGGCCTTTCCGGAAGGGCTCTGACAGTGAAATGGAGGCCGGGGGCGATGCACGTGAGTGGCGGTGAGTGGCCGCAGAAGAAGTGGGCCTCATTTGGAGGGGGGAAAAAAGACTGGGTCTTATTTTCGGGAAAACATGGTAGTCCTAAAACACCTGGATAGAGAGCAAGTTGAGGAACTCTGAGGTAGGCTGCATTATTGGCGCTGTATGATAGGTAAAGACACACATTAGGCAAAACAATGTGGGAAAATCAAAAGTCTAGTTCTGACTGCTGTCTGGTTTGATGAAATTTCCTCTTCCCCCCAGCCCCTTCCCAACACACACATCAATTTTGAGATGGAATCACTTTTAAAGAGGAGGACAATAAAGAATAAATAGTTGCATGAATAGCATTCCACTCATGGATTTATTGAGTACTATCATGAGTATGATTTCCTTTAATATTTATTAATGTTATTATTTATATAGGGCTGACATTAAAACTTGTCAGTTTTAATTTTTAATGATAAAAATCTGTTTTCATGCTGTTCCTGCAGGAAATTAAGGAATTAATTTACAATTATTTATAGAAAATTGAAGAAAAGTTCACTGCATAGAAATATTAACAAATAATGACCTTAGGAATCAGTGAATTTATATCACTGCATTTTTGTTACTTAAATAAAATATTTGATTGAATTTTATTGTAACCTGTTACATGACAGTTGCAGAAACATCACTGTAGCTGTTCTAGAGCACAATTATTAACAATAATACATTAAGGAACAATCGTTTCTTTGACTGTTGATACTACTGAAAGCAGAGAGACTAGGTAGAAAATAAATATGAAAAGATCAAATAAATACCTATATCCATAATCTATGACAATTACTTCTCTTACTTTACAAGGAAATAATGCAATGAGATTTTAGAATCCATTAGTGTTCAATTTAATGTATTTTTTGTATATAAACATGAATATGAACCAAATAAGAGATGGAGCTTTCCAATTACTGATTAACATATAACATAAAATATGAATATATAAATGTGCAGTTTGGAAGAAAACGGTTGTTCTCTTTGATAATTACAGTGCTGATCAGTATTTTGGATTTTCAACACACTGTTTAATTCCTCTTTAGAAACTCTTATTTTTTTATTGATCAGGATAGTAAAATTCATGGTTCATACATGCAAGTAAAAAGGATAAATGAAAATTATAATATTTACTGATAAACATGAGTTCTGTAACATTCTCTGGATGCAACATAAATTTCTCCAAATCTGAACAGATGGTTTTGTGAGCTAGTATGAACATCAGTTTTCTTAGGACAGTTCAATGGTAACCAAAGGAAATAACTTATTCTGTGTTGAGAATACTTAGAGATGTAGTTCAATTAATTAAGCTGAATGCAGATATATTGTTTTTAGAAAAAAAAACCAGTGGATTTGGATAGATGAGCTCAATTAAATTGAGTATTTAGGTCAATGCATTAAAATTAAATTAAAAATGAATGTTTAGGAACATATAATTTACACTGTGTTCCACATTTGCAAAAATACAGTGTACTCTTTAGGAAGTTTATTTGGAGAAATCTCTCCCCTCCCCTTTGCTTTCCACTGAGGAAACTTACATTATTAAAGGTTTTAATTCTTCACATTTACAAATACTGTATACAAAAAAGGTACATCTTGTTTCTTCTGTTTATAAATGTCAAGCTTTGCCTATTGGCAATTTGCTTTCATGGGCTGTCTTAGAACTGACACATGTGACACCACTTATAATTTGGATAGCACACAATTATTTCTCATGCATATTAACTAGTCTCTAGTAGTTAATATAGACAAGTGCTGCAATAAATGCTAGCCCCAGTTTGATCTTCATGATCATCTTAAATTATGCCAGTTGTTTAGAATATAAAATAGGTATCTTCCCTCCCTCCCTCCTTTCCTTCCTTCCTTCCTTCCTTCCTTCCTTCCTTCCTTCCTTCCTTCCTTCCCATATTTCTTGAGCTTCAGTGTTTCTGGATATTTATGAGGGTGTTACTGCTGAAAATAACATACTGTATACAGGCATTATACATTACTAAACAGTATCCATAGCTTTATTCATTTAGCAGTTTTATATCCTGCTTATTGTTCAGGAGTGGTGCACACGCTGCTTCTATTTTTCCCATTTAAATCCTGTAAGATTAATTGGGCTGAGAAAAGAGAAGATCCAATTTCATTCACTGAACTTCCATGGCTGAGGATGAACTTGAACCTGGGTCTCTTGGTAACACTCTCTTTGTGTCATGATTTTGTCAAGTTTAACCCAGGTTTAATTGTTATGAAGTCAACTAGTTATATTTTACACAACTTAATTATTAAGCATGGGTATATTTTGCTTATTTTCTATGCTAAATTGTGACACTTCCTTTTTAGCTGGTAAACAAGTGGCTGGAATTCATAAATACATTTTCATTTAATTATATAACAAGAGCCAATTTGATGTAGTGGTTTAAGGTATCAGGCTAAAGATTCAGAGACCAGGAGTTCTAATCCTGCCATAGGCACATAGCCACTTTAGTGTAGTTGAGCCTGTCAGTCTCTCAGCCTAGGAGGAAGACAATCGCAAACCACTTACACAATATTGCCAAGAAAACTGCAGAGACATATCCAGACTCTTGCCAGGACTCAAGAGCAATTTGAAGAAACTAAAAGAAAAGGGAAGAAAAAACCTTATCTAACAGCTCTAGTCTACAGGGAAAATATTTGAGTTATTTCTATCTCAAATCAAATTTGTAAAGAAAAAAAAACATCATAGTCTGGGTATACACATTAAAACAGAAGGTAACTATAAAAATAATTCCTTAAAGATTTCTCAAGGGTAGGATTTATATATTTTATTCTTAGAGGATTTAAAGTAAATGATCAATAGCTGTAAGCAAAGTTCAACTAACTTCCTTCATAAAAGTAAATGAATAAAATATTAGTCCATAGATGGGCTGGGAGATCATAGATGTGCTGGGTGATGGTTTTACATGTACACAGTGGTTAAGCAATATCTTCTAAATTTTTCCTAAATTTTAAAAAGTCTGCAGCTAACTTCCATTTAATTCAATTGAAGTTGCCATAGTCATTCTGTAAGCCATTTTCTAACCACAAGAATGATTATTATCCCACCAAAGGACATCAGTGTATAAGGGTCTGAAGCAGTGGTGGGATTCAGCCTGTTCGCACCACTTCGGCAGAACCAGTAGCTAATTTTTTGTTGCCCAGGCCCAGAATGGACTTCCGGAAGTGGCATCCACACAGAGAACCGGTTGTTCACATATTTGAATCCCACCACTGGTCTGAAGTGAAGTGAAGAATTTACTTGTAAGCAGCAGCTCCTGCTCATAAACCCCAAGAGATGAGTGGGATGTATAAATGTATCATCATAGACCATGAGTCAAACTGACAATTGGGAATTGTGACTACAAACAAGATTGCTGTTCTTTTCCACTGTCCACAAGTCAGTTTCGAAGAATGCTGGCATTTCTGGTGTTAACAGCTAGAGCACCTGACAATAAAGCTCAGTGTTGATAGGGAGAAAACACTGATATCTGATTGTTCTCTATCTATGGATGGGAGATAACTGGAAATTCAGGAATCTGAGACATATAAATACAGAATACCCATTTCTAAGTATTTGGTAGGAACTTATTTACTGCATGGGCTTACTTCTTAATTGACCCCACTTATTTCGAAACAGATTTTTATTGAGCTTTTCAGGATAACGCCAAGCAATGTTATACAATGGTAAATTGCTGCCAGCATGTGAAACTGAAAAAAAGCTAATTTGTGTCTTACGTTAATCACAAGTTATCTTAAAAGTATCTTGATTTGTTATTTGAAAACAGAATGACAGGAATAAAAATATAATATAAAAGAAAACTATGGAGCAGCCCCTTGCATCTAGTGCATATTTTATAGGAAATTAAAGTCTAGGGATAAAAAAAATGAACAGTTCAATCTAAATATTTTACAAGCTTTCATACATGGTGAGAAAGGGGAATTTATGTTTGGGTGCGATGTTTTATAGAGGCAATTATATTAGCAAAAGTTACTGTATAATAATATTTGTTTCTAACTATTTCTCTAACTCTCCATGTCTGTCTGTCTGTCTCATCTATCTATCTGTCTGTCTGTCTGTCTGTCTGTCTGTCTGTCTGTCTTCTTTCTTCTATTATATTTTGAATGGTGAAAATCACTTCGCTTCTCAGCATAGGATTGGGCCCTGATATTATTCTGGGAGTTATACTGATTTTTTTTGGCAATTACTTAATTATGCATATTAGACAATAACCCTGAATACAGTTACTAAGATACTCATTCCATTGCAGCCCATGTGAGTTATTTCTAAATTGCATAGCATTTAGCCCCATCTGACTGAATGAATGTGAGATAATAGAAATGCAATAGATTAAATCTATCACATTTAAGTGCCATAGTTCAGGGCAGAGATATACACTTTGAATTCAGTTCTGACATTCACAGATAAGCGAGCAAATGCTTTGGTCTACCACCTGCAAAGCTGCTTCCAGTCATTCCAGACAGTGATTAGATTCTCACATTGGTCTGAGCCAAGGTTTGTCTTAGTTTCCTGAATAATCACAACTAGCTGAGTTTCTATAAAATGCTAAACCATAAACTATACTACTTGTACCTATTGCAAAGCATATTAAAAAACAGTCTATTTTTTTAGGATAAACTCCTAAACCAGTGGCATCTTTTTCCCCCAAACAAGAATAGGTTATACTTTCAGTTTTATTTTCTCTCAGGAGTTCATATGTATGTCTGATTGTAGAGTGCAACCCCTTCTCCAATAATTAAATGATTTGAAAAGCAAGTTGCCCTTTTGAATGCATGTATTTTCCTTCCTTCCTTCCTTCCTTCCTTCCTTCCTTCCTTCCTTCCTTCTTTCCTTCCTTCCTTCCATCCTTCCTTCCTTCCTTCCTCCCTTTCTTTTTCAACAATTTTTGTATTACAAAGATTTTTATCCCCATTTTTCCACCTACAGGATCTATTTTCTTTTCTTTTATAGTCTGTAGTTTAATGAGCTGGAGCCAAATGCAGAAGACATATTATTTTAATTAAGAAAATATTGTTTTATTTCTCAATCTTTTAGAGAAGATCAAGTGTGTATAAATGTCTATTAAATATTGTAAGAAAATAAAAGAATAACTAAATGATGTTTTCAGTCTCAAAGCATTCACCACCACAACAATGTAGTTTAGTCTAACAAGTAAATCAGAAAAAAATGTCCTTATTGATCTGCGGCAGATTACTCTAAAATAAAATAAGACATCAGTATTTATTTTCTACTTCAGGTTGTTTTAGATAACTGGACCATGTATAACTTCTGTGAGCATGATTTAGTACTACCAGTTGAATCTGATGAATGAAAGATGTTGTTGGATCATTAGCAAAGCAGAGCAGAATTTGACATATAAAAAGAAAGATAATTGGAATAGGCTTTTGCAACCCACTAACCTATAGAAGACTCCTAAATTATTTTCTTCCTTATGATCTGGCAAACTAGAAGAGATAGCATTAGTCTTAGTAATGTCAGACAAATCCCTTTGAAGCCATGAAATTTTACAGTCAGCTTAAATTCCATTGATTTCAATAAATATGCTAATAATTCTCTCCCTCTCCCTCTCCCTCTCCCTCTGTGTGTTTGTGTGTATTTTCTACGTAGCAGCTTTTATATTGTCTTTTTTTCACTTTTTAAGGTAAATGAATCCCATTTTAAGATACTAAGTTTTAGTTGCAAAATCAATAATTACTATGTTACAAATGGGTTCTTTTCTCTTAAAAAGTGAAAAATGTATCAGCCTTTGAACTATAATCCAGGATTCTTTTTTCTTTTCTTTTGGATTTCTTAGACACTTTGAATACAAACCAATGGGAAATTAACAACATTTTACATAATAATGCAAATATTGTAAGACAGGAGTATACTCCTTGAAATGTAAAACTTAGAAATTCCACAGTACACGGTTTATTGTCTGAAGGATGACAGAGGAAAAAGGTTAGTGAGAGCATAGATCTGAAAGCTAATTAGATAAGAAAACTAATGCTTTAAAGTGGAGATATAGCTATTATAGAATAGAGATATCTCCACTCTATAATAGATATGCTACATATAGTCTTTAGAATGCTGTGGTTGTAATTTGTTCATATGAGGTGTTTAGAATTTCCTGCTAGACTTTCTATCTAAAATGATAAGTCCCAAAGTTCCCTAGGGGGGAAGAAAGGACATTTTGCCTGCCCTCATCCCATCATGTTTCTTGGTATTTACATTTCTGGCAGTTGTTCTGCAGCTGCTTATTTCTGGGTGAATAGTCATTACAAAATAAGTCATCTCATTAGTGTGAGAAGAAAACTGGAGGCTGACTCATTTCCCTATGCTTGGGATTAATTAGACTTCTCAAAACAATGCTCTATAAAGCCATGAGAGATATCTAGATATTATTTTGATGATGGGCGTGCATTTTCATGGCAGCCTTCTTGCCTTCCCAACTGATTTCTTCCCTGTGGAGCAAATCTTGACACTCCGGAAACCTATAAAATGAAATAAATAGAACTTATGTTCATTCTCTTCATGAAATAATACCATTGTATGCATAATGCATTCTTCTATTCAAGATACATGTAAAACGGTAATTTTCCAGTATTAAGAAGTATTACTGCTGACATTCTAAGGCAAGGTAGTAAACAATGAAGCTTATCTGAATATTCTTCCCCAAAACCCTAATGTCTTTTAACAAGTATACATTGGTGGAAAATAACATGACTGCTTCCTTTTCTTTTCCTTTCCCTGCCTGTAATCAATTATTCCATATTGGTATTTCTATTATCACCCTCTATGGCATAATTATAATAATAATAATAATAAAGTTGGAAGGGACCTTGGAGGTCATCTAGTCCAACCCCCTGCTCAGGCAGGAAACCCTATACCATTTCGGACAAATGGCTGTCCAGTCTCTTCTTATCACTTCCAGTGTTGGAGCATTCACAGCTTCTGGAGGCAGGTTATTCCACTGATTAATTGTTCTAACAGTCAGGAAGTTTCTCCTTAGTTCTAGGTTGCTTTGGTTAGTTTCCATCCATTGCTTCTTGTCTTGCAATGTCTTAAACTGTATTTTAGTTTTCTACAAAGTTTTGTAAGTATGGGGTTAGATTGGACAATCACAGTGCAACTAAGGATACTATGGTGCTTTGATTTGAATGACCAATTCTTATTGTCCTTCCTTGTATCTAGACATGCGGATCTACCAATTACTTATTGCCCCCAAGGTTTTTTTTTTCAGTAAAGGAAGAGTATAATAAGTCTTTATTTAGATCAAAGTATCAGAGAGTAATCTGCAGGCAAAGAAGGCTGAAGCCGAAACCCTGTCCTAAACGGGGTTTATTCCAAAGCCTTCTTTTCTAAACAAATTAGATATGGAGATCTAGAAAAATATTTGTAAATCATGTGGTCCTGAGGATTTTTAGAGTCTCCAGTCTTACTATTTTCTCATTTGTCAAAGTATTCAATAGTAATCCCCAGCTCCAAGGAAACATTTGTGTTTCATATACACATTTTTTTACTGGTTCATGGTCTCTAGAAACATCAGGATAGGAGAATACAGAATTTCCTGATCTAAATACAGCCACAAATAATCCTCCCTTTGCAACAATCTCTGGCCAGAAACAATAATCAGGTAACAAAATAAGCATGCACCACAACAGGTTTGCACTGTGAAGAATGTTTCTCATTTGCCATTTGCATCTGACATTTTGATTAATTTACTCTCTGTCTGGAACTAAGTACTCCATATTTTTATTTAGGGGAACAGCAACATGTATCACCTCAGCTTGCTTTAATCAGAAATGACTTGTTACATTGACAAGCATATGTCAGTTTTTAGCAACCAGCTCTTGACAGCATGCAAGAGATACTTTAAAAAGAAAAACTAGATAAGTATAGCTGTGTATTCTTAATCACAGCAGCTCTGTGGCCAGCTTTTGGATCTTTAAACATATCTCAGCCATATCACACCAACCACTCTTGTTGACATAAAAGAAAATGTAACAAATATCCTCACAAACAACCAGAGATCAATAATCTCAACTATTGTGAAGATCTTTCATTTCAAGAATATGTTACAAACGAGGAATAGAAACCAAAGTAGGGAAAACAGAGTAGCATGTCTGTCTAAAGATTCCAGTATGGTATTTCTCTTCCTTGGACCTTCTTTGAGACAGTGTATAAGGCCCGTAGGCAATTGAAGCTACTTAAAATATCTTTAACTTTTTCCTACAATGCAATATGATATTTACACATAAACAATTGAATTTACAGTTCTTTCCTGCTAGCCATAAAAAACATTTATGATCGCCACTGCAACATTTGGCAATAGAGTTTATCTGACGGTAATAATCTGGCAGTAAGAACAATTAAGCTAATATAAAGAATATGTTTGATAGTCTGAGCACTTTTGCAAAAAGTACAAAATAATAATAAGAGAAATTTCTGAAAAAACAAAGATCTCTGTTACAGTAAAAAAGATTATGGAAATATTTTAAAAAATGGAAGGTGACAGCTTGGGTTTATTAGGGGAATTGCATATTTTTAATTATGCCATGTGTAATTCTTTTCAAGCTACAGTTTATAGATTTATAGAACATTTTCTTATATTGCAGTAGCATTGTAAAAAGAAAATACAATGATTGTAAACCTTTTTAAAAAGGGATTTTAAAATTCAAGCTGTCTAATTATTGACATTTGTCCAAGTATGTGAAATGGACGTGCTGCTTCTTGTAGTTGCCATTTTAATAACTAGCATTATGAATGGGCCAGAATAAACCTTCTCTCCTTCTTTGCTGGGATTTCAATTGTTTCTCCAGCCCTGTGTAATTAGGAAGCATGCCTTTGGTGAAATTGCTTCCCTGTATCTGAAGCAGGTAAGTTTATGCAATTTAACATCTTCCCTGTAACTTAACACCCAAACTACAGAACTAGCAGGAAAAAGAGATCTATCTGCTTCCATTTTTTCTTCCTTTGCATATGACCATTCTAAAATCCAATCCGTTTCCCATATTCTTAACACCTCCCCCCAAAATCTACATGTTTTGAAATAATGTTCATTCTAAATACTACTTGTATTTTTTAATTTAAAATATTCAGGAAGCTACAAATTCGGAAGGTACCTGTGCTTTGATCTGTTATATTACTCTGAAAACTCTGGATCACTGTATTACAAAATACCAGAGTTTGCTAAGCTGAATTCTCAAAAGGAACCCAAATTGCTATCATATGTGTCTTATGCTACAAAAAAGACTTACGTTGAGGCAGCTTTCTATAAGCAACTATTGTTTAAAAACAGGTATAAGCCATAACATTTCTTAATGTTATGTTCATATGTCTATTGAGCTTCAGATATATTTGGCATTCATGGATAAATCATGTCCATAAATAAATAAGTCAAATAAAATTTTATATGTATTGTAATGGTGAAGATTATTCTAGATGATCAGAATGCAGTCTTAATTTTAAACCAAGTTATTGCTTCTTCAAAATAATCTGAATGTGGTGGAGACCTTTAATAATGTTTTATGGCATGTTTTATTTTTATTGCATCTTCAGATTTTATTTTTATTTGCTCTGTTTAGAATAAATTAATTCCAAACATAAAGCTAAATTGTTCCAGGATAGCCTCCATATTTCTTCTTTGTATTATATAAAATGGTATATTTTGTATTATCCATTATGGGTGTGTTTCTGTGTGTAGGTGTATACATACTGTACATACACATACATATATGAGAGACAGTTTGATCTAGTGGTTAAGGCATCAAGCTAGAAACCAGGAAACCGTGAGTTCTAGTCCTACATTAGATATGAAAACAGCTGGGTGACTTTGGGCCAGACAATTTCTCTCAACCAACAACATTAGGCTCAGATGACAAGTCAGTTGCACATTTTTAATTGTGTTACATGTAACTGACTTGATCCAAAGAAAGCGGACCCTGTACTTGTGGTATTGTAGAACTAAAACCAACTTGCTTAAACAGAACTTCAGCTATATTATCATCATTGTAGGAATATTTATATATCTCAGAAAAGGCTCTCTGGAGGTATGACCATTATTGCACTCATAAGCAAGAACATTGGTGGCTTCCCTGTGAAAAGCAATTTGTAATTTGTTCCTTGGTGGCCACAAAAAGAGTAGGAGCAGCAGCAAAAATATGGTGTCCTGACTACAGTAATTTGTGTGTGTTTGTGGTGTGTGGGAGCATTTCAGCCACCACACAGTATATTTCTTTTGAAAGTGTTAAAGGGTTTGAGACAAAAAGACAGTCTTAATAACAAGAAGAAGACATTAATTATATGAGATTAATTCCAAGGGAAAACCTTCAATAACTGAATGGCTAACACTATAAAGCCTTGCTGTTTGGTAAGCTGTTCTCTGGTTTTCAGAATGAGGAACCTGGACAAGGAGAGAGACAGAAATAGAGAGAGTGACTATATTAATCGTTGACCAGCTTAATAACCAAAAGAAAATAAACTGTGGAACAACTGTTAAGCTCTTTAAGAATATAACTGGAGTGGTAAAAATATGATAAATTTCAGAAATACTAAAACAAAACAGCCATGTGAAGAGGAATAAAAGCACATTAATTTGATTTAAATAAAGTACTAGTAAATAATAAATAGTAAATAAATGGATCTGTGTAGCATGGAAATCTGACTTTTATTTTATTCCTTCCTTATTAGTGCTACTAGGCATCTTGTAATGGGAGTAACGCAAGTAACCTATAGTTTTCCATCAGGAGAAAAGCTCTCAGATGCTTAACCATTAGAAGCAATTGAGAATCTTTCCTCATATCATTCGGCATCTAGCCAGAGATTGTTGCTTGGTGAGCTGCCAAAATAATTCACTGGAACATCTCTAAAAATTGTCATGTTCCAGGAATGAAAAATTGGTGGTAACATAGAATTGAAAAAGTAGTTGAAAGTGAGCAAGTTGAAATATTGTGGGATTTGTGAATACAAACAGATAAAGTCCTGGCTCATAACACCAGATTTAACTCTAGTTGAAAAGAAGAAAGTGTTTATAATTGATTCGGCAATACCAGAAGACAGTAGAGTAGAAGTCAAAGAATTGGAGATCACGAAGTATTAAGATCTGAAAATTGAAGTTGAAAGATTATGGAATAAACCAGCTATGGTCATCCCAGTGGTTATCAGCACACTGGGTGCCATATCAAAAAATCTTGGATGATACTTAGAAAATCTGTGTATTGACAAGATTTCCATCAGTCAATTACAAAAGACCTGTTTGGATGTCCACATGTACTGTGATGATACATTACGGCATCCTAAATTTTGGGAAGAACTTGATGCGTATGAAAACTAACACCAGCTAAAAAACTGGCAGTTCTGATTTGTATATGTATATAATATGTATGTGTATATCTATATTATATCTATATATATTATATGTATTTGTATTTATTATTATTATTATTATTATTATTGTTGTTGTTGTTGTTTTGTTGTTATTTATCTTTTATTCATTAAATATGAACCTCAGTCAACTGAACATTCAAATTGGCTGGCGCTGATGGTTGACACGGGTTGCTACCAGCATCCTATGTGTCAACCAGGTATCTCCTTAAAATATAAGATGTTCCGAGTAGTGCAGTTTTTTGTAACATTGCAGGAAGCTGCAGTTTCTTGATGTATTTTGCAAAGTTTTTGGACATAGTTCCCAGTGCCCCGATGACAATGGGTACCACTGTTACACGTTTCATCGCGCAGTTATTGTTGTTATTGTTATTATTGTTATTATTGTTATTATTGTTATTATTGTTATTATTGTTATTCCAATTCTAGTCTAAATATCTGGCTGACTATGCAACCTGCCTAAATAGCATTATATTCCATGTTAGTATATCCTATATTACAGTAACGAAAGGCATAAGTTTCATTGAGGTGTTACATTGATTATTTCAATGCAAATGAAATATTGTAATACTAGAACAGAATAAAAAAAAATTGTAAAATGTTGGGGCAAGTTACATGGCTGCCTTTGAAATGTAATGTATCAGGCAAAAACTACTGGGTTTACTTTGGCTATTTTGGTGGCAAATTTGTATAATGTACAATACATTTTTATCACAATTTTGTGATGATTTTATGAGACAGATTATATCGCCTCTCAAACAGTTCTGCATATTTTCACACTATAGAATTATTACTGTTTTATATAATGCTAATTTAAGAAAAGCTACCATTTTCAGAGGATCTTGCTGTTCATTGTCCTGATCTGATTCCTGCAATCCATTTTTTTTTTTAATTTTCTTGCTACCTCAATTGTTAATTTCAACAGAACCATAAGACATCTCTTTTAATTTTGGAACTTTCATTTTTAGATTGCCTCAGAAATCTTCTTGAACTCTTAACCTGATTTAGGACCTTGTGTGAATAATTGCAGGATTTAGAAGTCTGCCAGTGGAAAAAGAAAATATTATTATTATGCTGAGAGATGAAAATCAAGTATTGCTTTAAGGCATGCAGCCATTATTGATTTAGAGCTCTGTTAACAAAGCTTCTTTTTCTCCAACTAAGATGAATTAAACATTCACTGTAAATATAAAAACAATTTAAATATAGCAATTTAAACACAGCACTGAATACATTTAAATACAATGCGAATAAAACATGAAAATTAATCCAGAGAAAAACAATTGAGTTTATTTTAAAAACAGAATGAATATGCAAATGTACATTTTTTTAAAAAAAAATGAAATAAAATATAAAGTCCAAAATGAAAAGGAGCTAAACACAGACTTATAAAGTTTCACAAAATGTTTCTGGGGCTATGTTAGATAAGAGTTTCAGATCTGTCTCCAAAGAAGCTCCTGGTTTGGCCAACAAATGGCAGCACTTTTGGATGTTTGTTTATGTATGTGTGAAAGGGCATTAGAGGTAAATCATTGCCCTCAAATAAATAAAAAAAATGGTTTACTGGGAGCAGGATACAGGTTTAAGTTGAAGGACACCCAGATTTAATGTCTGGTATTTATTCTATATTAGCAATAGCACTTAGACTTATATACCACTTCACAGTACTTTACGGCCCTCTCTAAGTGGTTTACAGTCAGCATATTGGAGTCCCTGTTGTAGTCTTGTAAAGTTTCTTGCTGATTCATTTATCCTTGTCACTCTGGGTCTCTTATTTTCTCCTTTTTTATTATTTTTGCTTTCTTTTAATGTTGCTTTTATAGTTGGTCTTCCAACTTCGACCAGAACTCAAAGCTGTCCATGGTATATTTGGTGTGTGTGTGTGTGTGTGTGTGTGTGTGTGTGTGTGTGTATCCATATATAAGCAACTGGACCATTTATTTTTTGGGGGGACATGTGTTGCATGTAGTATATAAGTAAAAAAGAAACAGACTTTGATCATGGAAATTATCTTGACATTTTTTACCATCCTGCAGAGGCCCCTATTCAGCCTCTCTGCTACTGGTTGCTTTCCATATCTTCTTTAAATGTTTCCATTTTTTTCAGGCCCCTTCCTCCCTTTTCTTCTTCTTTCATTTAACTAATCTGGCTAAATGGAGACTAAATTATTGAATATTACTTTCTCGTCTCTATGGAGGGCTTTTGGAAGGAAAAATAAAAGAGGAATCAAAGAGGCCATCTATGTCAAAATTGAACAGCCCTCTTTCAACAGAGAGGGAGGGATCTGACATCATCTATCTCCAGTCTACAACACAGTTCTTTCAACAGTTCCACGAAGGCTCCACACCCATTTGCACCACTCAGGTGACCCTGAGGAGACAGATAAGCTTCCAGGTAGTTTTAACGACTCTCTAAAAGAATGCAAATGAACAGCTGTCTGCAAGGAGTATACATTTTTCCATTCCTCACCATCCAGTCAGAGCTGAAGAAGCTTCTTGGATGAGAAGCAAACTGTCTTCAAAGAAAAAGAAGAAAGTCCAGTTGCTTCATGAAAAAGCATCTTTGGGATAACTATGACCTGGATGACTGAGAATCTCCATAGAGTGGAGTGGAGTGGAGTGGAGTGGAGTGGAGTGGAGTGGAGTGGAGTGGAATGGAATGGAATGGAATGGAATGGAATGGAATGGAATGGAATAGAATGGAATAGAATAGAATAGAATAGAATAGAATAGAATAGAATAGAATAGAATAGAATAGAATAGAATAGAATAGAATAGAATAGAATAGAATAGAATAGAGCTGGAAGGGACCTTGGAGGTCTTCTAGTTTAGCCCCCCACTTAAGCAGGAGTACCTATACCATCTCAGACAAGTGACTGTCCAGTCTCTTCTTAAAAACCTCCAGTGATGGAGCACCCACGATTTCTGAAGGCAAGCTGTTCCACTGGTTAATTGTCCTCACTGTTAGGAAGTTTCTCCTTAATTCCAGGTTGCTTCTCTCTTTGGTTAGTTTCCAACCATTGTCCTGCCCTCTGGTGCTTTGGAGAATAATTTGACCCCATCTTCTTTGTGGAAGCCTCTCAAATACTGGAATACTGTTATGTCACCCCTATATCTTCTTTTCTTTAGACTAGTCAAACCCAAGTCCTGCAGCCGTTCCTCATATGTTTTAGTCTCCAGGCCTTGGATCATCTTAGTTGCTCTTCTCTGAACTTTTCCCAAGGTCTCAACATATTTTTTGTAGTATGGTGACCAAAATTGGTTGCAGTATTCCAGGTGTGGTCTCACTAGGGTTTTATAAAGCGGTACTAATACTTTGTGTAATCTTGATTCTTTGCCTCTGTTTATACAATCCAGGATTGTATTAGCTTTTTTGGCTGCTGCTGCACATTGCTGGTTCATAGTCAAGTGATCGTCCACTAGGACTCCAAGGTCCCTCTCACAATTACTGTTTTTGAGCCAGGTCTCACCTAATCTGTATTTGTACCTTTGATTTTTCCTGCCTAAATGTAAAATTTTGCTTTTTTCCACATTGAAACTCATTTTGTTGGATACGGCCCATTGTTCAAGTTTCTCAAGATCTTTTTGAATCCTGAGCTTGTCTTCTGGGGTGTTGGCTATTTCTACCAGTTTAGTGTTATCTGCAAATTTGATGAGTTCCCCTTATATTCCCTCATCTAAGTCATTGATGAAGATATTGAAGAGTACTGGGCCTAAGACAGTGCCTTGTGGTATCCCACTGCTTACTTCTCTCCATGTGGATGTAGTACCATTGAAGACTACTCGTTGAGTATGGTTTGTCAGCCAGCTACAAATCCATCTGGTGGTGATGTTGTCTAGGCCACCTTTTTCTAGCTTACCAAGCAGTAGATTGTGGTCTACTTTGTCAAATGCCTTACTGAAATCTAAGTATATTATGTCTACAGTGTTTCGCTAGTTTACTAATTTGGTCACTTTATCAAAGAATGAAATAAGATTGGTTTGACATAATCTGCTTTTAACAAACCTGTGCTGGCTACCAGTTATAACTTTGTTTGCTTCTAGTTGTTCGCAGATCTGTTTTTTTATTATCTTTTCCAGGATCTTCCCAGGTATTGATGTTAGACTGATTGGTCTGTAGTTTCCTGGGTCTGTGTTTTTTCCCTTTCTTGAAGATGAGAACCACATCAGCCCTTTTCCAATCCTCAGGTACTGCCCCGGTGCTCCAGGATTTTTGAAAGATATGGTGCAATGGCATTTATGTTGCATAGACATCTATGCTATCTATATAAACTTGAAGTCCTAGAAAGATTTATTAGGAACTGACTCCTCTTGACTTAAATGAAACAAGCATAGATTTGGATAGAGTCAACTTGTACTGTATAAAGTATAAGTAAGTATAAAATTAGTGTTTCTCAACACTGAATGTTGGGGAAATCATCATTGATTTTTCCCTTTTCTCTTTCTTCAACAGAGAAAACAGCTTTGGACTAGAGTGTCCAGTCTGTGGTGTTTGTGTGCATAAAATTTCGTGTGGTGTGTACCAGACAGTGCTCTACGTAATATTTAACAGAATATGGGGGAAGAGCAGAGATTCCATAATTAATCAAATTCAAGAAAACTGAATTGCTGCAATTTTTGTTGTTGTCATTTCTGTCATCATTTTTCTAAATCAGTTTCACCAGAACTTTGTTGAGTTGTTGACTTTGGTTGGTAAAATTTGTGACCATTTTTTAATATATCTATTGGATCAGACCAAAGTTTTAACACAGCAATTAACTAATTAGTCTTACAGCTGTCAAGAATGATGTCTCTGTTGTCTTGGTAACTGTAGATGAAAATACAGTTAAACAACCAGTGGGTCTTAGGTTTGAATAAAACTATGTAACTATGTAAAAGCTAATACAGAGAAATCATTTTAATTCAGCAAAACAAAACAAAATCTGATCAAGCAGTCACTGAACCTTGATCAACCACCAGCAACAATTATAAGATAGGAGATCATCCATAAAATACTTCTCCTTCTCCTCTAGAAAATAATTATTTGCAATAATTAACACTAGCATATGGGACATAATATGAATTTATTTTTTCTTTCCCTTTTCCATCTTTCATATTGATACAAGGTGGTAGACAGCAGAGCCAGGAATTCCATTTCCCATCAATCCTTGGGAAATATTCTTATAATCTAAACAGGATATCTTGTAGATTGAATATTTCAGTAATGCTATTCCATTACACATGGGGAAAAGCATCTCAAAAGTTTTAAAACAAATATCAAAACAGATTCTGAAGCAAAACACTCACAGAGAAGACATGCTTAGAGAAAACCTTAGTGTAAACCAAGCTGAGGTCATAACAAAGTTTAATCCTATGAATCAAGCAAGATGGTACTTTGAATAACTAGCTTGTCAAACTGTAGTCCATACCAACACTAATTGCATGGGGACAGTGAATTTCATTGGTTTCTATAAGGATTCAATCAGGTTTTTTCTCTTCACAACCCTTCCTTCCATGATAGGAGCAGGGTAGATAAAAATAGAGATACATACTGGGGATAATATATAGCTTGACTGGGAGAAAATTAATTGTCTCTTACCAAAAACTGCCAAAGAACATTCTGTAATGAATAGCAGAAAATGATAAAGATTTCAGACAGAAGACTTTCTTGCTATTATCAGGAAATACAGTGGATTAAACAGGAGATTCTTTGTATGCATACTATATGTTTGGTCCTGATACTTACTACTCATATAACCAAATAAGCAGACTAACAAATCTGGGCTGCAGAAATTCAGAGCACTGGAGGTCAGGGAAGAGTGATCATCCGGAGTTTTGCAGCCCAAATCTGGCAATTCTGAAAATAACACAGCTGCAAAGTGTTGGTTCAAGCAAGGCCAAATTCACTTGTGTAACATTTCAATTTAGGAAATAATTTCAGAACAACTTTAGTGAAACCAGACTTAAAATCACTTTTTAAATACAGTAGATTGTAAATAGTGTTGTTGTTTTTTACTTTTCCGTGAATTACATAGCTGGTTTAGAAGCATTTGGCATGTGTTTCAGTATGGAAATTAAATGTGCATATTCATTGGCAATGATACGCATGCCAGGTTACAGTAACTGTATTATCTCTATTATTGTCAAAGTATATATATATATTACGGTATTGTTTCTTGTCCCAAAATTCATGTCAAACCTTTATTACATTAATTATTATCATCTATGGAGACTATCAATAATGATATATGGGAAAAGTTTAATGAAGCCATATCATTTACATTTCAGCATGCCACCAGCATTTTTCTTGCAGCACCATTGGATCTTTATTTATTAGTCACATAATTCTCCTGATATGGTATCTTTTGCCTGTTTTGGCAAAAGATACTGTTGACCTGGACTTAGGGAACAGTATCAATTGTGAATACGTGCAGATGGCCCCGCTATCTCTGGCCACTTGCAGAACCATGAATGCAAGGTCATAAAAGGACAGCAAAGGAAACACCCCATATCCTAACCCACCCGGGGACATATGGTGTCTTGGGGGAACACCCAAAATGGAACATTTTTAGCTACTTTCTTCCTCCTTATCTACAATGTGCCAGCCTTAAAGGGCGAAGTCTTTATCTTATGTGTGTCAGTTTTGCTGGGTGAATTGCTTGTGTAATCAAAGAAGGTATAAAAATAAGGCTTTTCTGATATTTGGGGCTTTTTCTCTCTTTTAGAGAAGCCTGTCTTTGTTCAGCTGAATAAAACGTAAAGCTTGAAGGCAACTTCTGGTTTCCTGTATTTTTTTATCAAGCAAAACATCAGAACCTGCATAGCAATACCATGTACAGAACATATGTACATTATATAAAGGTCTATATTCTATTTATTCTTCATGGATAAAAAACAATGGACAGTACTTTCTTACTTGAGGTCAGTCTTTTAAACCATTTTCCCACAATAGTGTTGCATGTATCTATGCATGGAGGGACAAAATACCTGTGGCCATCCTAATACCTTTATCTTGCTTCCAAATGGTTATGTTTCTAACAGCAGTTATGGCACAGTTCCCATCTTTGAACAGAATTACCAATGAGCACACACAACCCACCAATATATTAACCTCATTGCTCCATAAACTGACAGCAATTCCAGAGAAAGGGGTTCTTACTGATAACATTCCCCCAATCTCAGGGTACTATGGGGGGGGAGGAGAACATAGCAGGAACTCTCCCTAAAGAACTCAGCAATCACACCATGTGACCATCATTACTCCACTGCCATAAGCTTTGAGACCTTCTGGAAACTAAATAAGAGATTTATGTCCAGCTCCTATTCTAAAACAATTCCTGACAAGCTATGCTGACAAGGTGGGGACACAAGAACACTCACAATACCCAAGTCGCTGACACAAGTTCACAGATATAGGGACACATGTCCATCACTGACCAGTGCCCAATCACTAAGCACTTAAATGAGAATGAATAATCTTTTTAAATCACATAATTACTGTTTACATTTTCTAAGCGTAGTTTGGATTTAATGTTATTGTTTCCATTTTACAATTTTTATGCTGATACCTATTCTCATTAAAGACTAATAAGGATATTCAATTCAATCCATGTTTGAATTAAGCCACATCCAAAATCTGTTCTCCCCAAACATATGTTTCCCTGCAAAGAAACCTGCTGTCTTTTTATCTCATTTTCTGGTTGCTTTAGATAATAATTTCTTTTATAAATGAGAGTTGGCAGAGAAGTTATTATCTTTTTTTTACTTCCTTCCTTCCTTCCTTCCTTCCTTCCTTCCTTCCTTCCTTCCTTCCTTCCTTCCTTCCTCCCTCCCTCCCTCCCTCCCTCTCTCTCTCTCTTTCTTTCTCTTTCTTTCTTTCTTTCTTTCTTTCTTTCTTTCTTTCTTTCTTTCTTTCTTTCTTGCTAAACATCTCTTCAATGCTTTTCCAATTTGTACTTCCTCCTTTAGTTACAATCCCCATGAAAAAAGTGGGTTACAATGTCTTCAACTGTGATTTTATGTAAATCATGCAAAGCAAGAAGACCATAAGATGTTGAAGAGATAATTGTCTAAAAAGCAAAGCAGTCCATATTCCAGGGGACCACTGAGTAAACAAAATTAGTTAGGAGCTCTGTAGTCTTCTGTAAACTTCATTTTCCCCCTTCTCCTTTGAAAATAATTAATTTTCTATCAAATGGTAGAACAATAGAGGGGGGATAATATGCAGAATACTTTCTCAGCACACTGGTGATTTCAACAAAGCCTTGGCTGATATATTTTATATGCTTAAAAATTGTACCACAAGGAAGGGCTCCATTGTTTGTGGTGATGGCAGCTATGAGGAAGAATAAATCTGACCTGGCACATCCCAACATACATCTGTCATTTCTAGCATGGATTTGTGTAAGGGAAAAAGCATATTTTCGGCCAAGACTTTTTTTGTGAACTACTTAATTTAAAAAAAAGGGAAACATCAAATTATTGTTTATTTCCAATGATTGTTATCAAGAGATCCTCTCATTTTCTTTATATATTAGCCAAGCTAGGCTAGTAGCAGCTTTCTTATAGCTGGTCAATAGTGTTCATGACTCTAATCTATACACACAGAGAGAGAGAGAGAGAGAACCATGTATAATAATGTCTGTAATATTGGATAGGAAGATTTTAACTCTTAATATGTTGTTTCCACTTGGGGTAGTTAAAAATATTTTCATCTTCTTTCTGAACCAAACATTCTCAATTCCATCTTAACTTTCCTCAAGAGTTCAAGTAGTTCACCTGTTTAATGATCAGCACTAGCCAGCTAACTTTAATTCTCATGAAGTAGAGCCAATCCACTTTGGATAGATCAAGGTTATCCCAAAATATTCACCAGTGCCTAGCAAATCAGATGTTTGCTCTAAACCATTGTCTCATCTATGCATTAAGTTTTCTCAGCTTCATCAGTTTGCTGGTTCTTCATGAAGAACAAGTAGTGGTTATCCATTTCTTCTAAGAGATCACTTCACTTATACTGGGAGTGGTATCCTCTTCCTGAGACCATCATCTGTCATTGTCTTTGACAGATGATGTTATCTGAAGAATTTCTATTGCTAGCATACTTCTGAATGTTTTTTCTACTCATATCGCCAATTGATTTCCAGGAGACAATCTGATTCACTAAAAGCTACTTGCTCTTTACACTGAATGTAAGCTTGCAGCTCCGGTCCAGAAAGGAGATAACCACTCATTTTACACTCTACACAATATACCAGATAGCCTTCACAAACCTGATGGCTTTCTCTTGCTGTTACTGCTTATCTTGACTGCATTTATTTATCTGGGAAATCTGTCAGAAGAAACATTAGATGTTTTTCTTGCTAAGCCCATTTGTCTGCCTTGACATCTTAAAACTGGACATTTCTCATTTTATTGCTTGGGTTTCCAATATGTTCTTAAACCTTGCCATTCCTATAAGTTTGCCTAATCTTCTAGGAAACTCTCACACATCCCTGTAATAATCTTCCTATTATAGAGCCCATGGGGTGTATTGGATTAGCAGTGAACAGAGCGTACTCTAATCCTCCCTTAAGATCTTAAGGCACATAAGGTGGCTAGACATTGAGCAATTTTGGACCAGTCACTATCTTTCAGTTTAGTTTGGAGATTTTTTAGAAAAAAATATCTTAAAAAAATCTATGTCTATGATGATGTCTATATTTATGTTTATATCACAACAACAGGTAGCATACTACATTTTTGTTTTCCACATGTGAATATAATACTGAATCAATATTATACTGAATCAACAATTAAATAATTGTTGATCTAATCAATCAACCTGTCTGCATCTCATGTAGTTCATTTTATTATCCAAGCAAATGATTGGTTAAAACAATATGAGAATCATTGATGAAACTGGGAAAAAACATTACAGCCAAAATCTTTTCAATCTTAACTATATAGTAGCTTCATGTTTTTAATGCAATGTTCCTGGCATGGTCATTTTGATTTGTGGTAACCCTAGTTGTTTATGACATTAGTGGATTACCTTTAGTTATATATCCAGGTGCTACATTTAATGTTTGATACCATGCACATAAATTTTAATATTTGATATGTCATGAATCTAAAATATAAAATATTAATAGTAGAATGACATGGAATAACATTAGGTCTATTGCATATGAAGATATGGATATTTTTAGAATTTTAATTTTCCATTTATATAAAGTTAAAATGTAGATATAGATCTTCATCTACAGTTCTGCATACTTATTATCAGAAGATATGCTACACATAATTTTATTGTGGGCTGTGAATGCCATAAAGAATGAAGATTGGAACTGTTTGTTATGATATGACCAGGCCATAAGGATCTGCAAGGAGGCAAGAAGAATAAATCATAACACTATGCATTGTTGTGTCATGACACAAATTCTGTGTTTTATATATTTGTGTCCTGGCATTAGATACAAGTACGTAAATAATGGAGATTGTATTATGAAATATAAACAAGTTGGATATTTATGGACTGGGCAAAAAAGGAGGCCATTGGTTCAATGGTTGTATAGTCCAGACGTTATATGATAAGTCTAAACTGTCCAATAATTTCCAGAAGTTGGCCGATTTTCTCTGGAATTGAAGAATAACTGGTTAATCTTTAATGGGACATTTGCAGGACATATAGGAATATATGCCCTGGTAATCTCCCATTAAGGAGATTATAAGGGGCATGATGGCTCAGCGTTTAAAGATGCTGAACTTGTCAGATGGAAAGCTGACAGGCCAGGTTTGATATCCGAGCTCCATGCAAAAGGATGAGTTCTCATTATCTAGCAGTTTGAAAGTATGCAAATGCAAGTAGATAAATAGGTATCACTTTGGTGGGAAGGTAACAGCATTCTGTGCACCTCGATGTGCTGTCATGTTGGCCACATGACCACAGAACTGTCTTCAGACAACACTGTCTCTCTCGGCTAAGAAGCGGAGATGAGCACCATCTCCTAGAATTGGACACAACTGGATGTGAAAACCCAAACCTTTATTTTTATAGGGATATAGGCAATGGAAAACCACTTCTGTGCTATTGCCAAAAAAAATTATATCAGTGCTTCAAACTTTCTCCTTCCTTATCCAAAACCATGTATCAGAAATTCCTTTTTACCCAAAGAAGGTTTTTAAAAAAACTTTTAAGGGTAATGGGTTGGTGTGTTGTTACCGAAAGAAAAACAATTTTTATCTGATTTTCACTTTTAAAGTAAAAAATGCTTTTTTTTTTACTTTTACAGTAAAATTGGTTTAGTAGGCTTGCAAGAGGATTGGAACATAATGCCATCATTTATTTCACTGCCAAATTAGTTATTTATTACAGCCAAACCTTTTTGAACTTATGGGGAAAATCATCCTTAGTCTTTGGCCATAAATTTTTACATTTGTTTATTGCATTTTTCCCCTAAAGCATATAAAGTGATGCAATATAAGGAATTAATTGAATTCCTGTTGTTTTCACAAAATATTGGAAAATTAAAGACTAATTTTGTCTAGGTCAGTGCTATTTAAAAGTGCTATTGCATTTAATTTTGACGCAAGGGAAAAATCTTGGATGAGTGAACATTTGAGGATATTTTTCAGCTGTTGAACACCATTTATAAAAGATATTCACTATTCACTATTTCTTCAAATACATTTTTCTCATCTTTACAAATACCATCATTTGTAAAAAAAATATCAATAGAGACATTTAAAATATTGACATGTTTCTTCATTTATATGGTCTATTTATTGCTTTTGCTTTAGTTGTTTATCTTCTTTTTATTTTATATTTTTATTTATTTCTTAGCTTAATAACACACTGATATCAAAAGTGGCCCTTGGCAGTTAATATTTCTAGTATTTGTCCTGTACTGTTTGCTCAATAAAAAGCAATTAAAAATAAAAAAAAGTAAAGTAAAGCAGCAAAAGATCAACAGCCTTATTTCATTCTACTAGAATTAATTTAGTAATTGATAATCTCTTGTACTATAATAAGGTATCTTGTAATAGATCATTACAATGTGTGCCTGGCTCAGCTCTGCTTAACAAGCATATTTTAACTGAAATTCTGCTATGTATGAAGTCCTCAGAATTCTTGTGAAGTATATTAAATAAAATTTAGCAATAATGAATAGACAAGCTATCAGGTATGCCTGAAGATGGGAAAAACTATATCATATAATTTCCCAAAACAGGTCTGACCTTCGGGGAACAGTTTACTATTCCTTTTAGGATTTTTTAAAAAAACTATCAGATCTAATTTTATTTTCAGTTACTCCCTAATTTAAATTGAGTCTCTTTATGACTGAGGATTTTGTCATGCTTTGAGTCTTTAATATGGGTTGGTTTACTTTTGGCACTGAATAAATAATAATTGGATCTGTCAAAAAATTTAGCAACCATTTCAATTTGTGGTCAGGATTTTTCCTTTATTTTAAAAGCACACTGCAAATGCCTTACTAACAATATAGGAGAATGAATACAATCTTTGCTTCTTAACTTTGTACTGAAGCAAGCCACTGATTAGAGTCCTGATGGGCAGCCCAGTTAGGCTAGCCTAATCAAATAAACATCTTTTGTCAATTTTTTCTGTATTTAAGCCAAATGAACAAAATTCTCTAAATTAGCAAACTAAATTTGTGTGCGGGTGTTTTGGCCTTTTTTTTTAACCTTTATGTACTTAAAAAGTGTTTGATTTGGAAACATCGGAACAACTTAGTGGAAGTTTATCATCAAATAATGGCAGTTGTCTGCCAGTTTGTCAACTTTTCCATTCTAAAACATAGATTTAGACTAGAGGACCGAATGCCAATAATTTTGATGAAATTTATTTCTTAATCAGGTTGTGTGACTTTAACATCTCCTCTTGCTGTTGTTCATCAGGGAGGGAAGTAAGATGAAACATCATGAAACTTTTGCTTCTTATTATGAGTTGTACATCTCGGTTCACTACAACTAAGTTTATCCCAGTTTAAAAACACTGGTAAAAGTGATGTTTTCAGTGAAATGAAGCTTTCATAATATTATCTAGGTCATCTCAGATCTTAGGAAGACATTTTGAAAACTTGCAAAATTAAAAAAAATGAACTAGATTTTGAATGCTTCTTGGTAGTTCATAAAACTCAAGCATTGTTATTGGGTTTATTTGGTCCAGGTAGTTATTGTTGCTTCTGAAGTTCTCCAGTAGACTGAACCTTTTAGAAGCATTGACTCCTAAAACTAGTCAGTGGAATGAAGTTGATGAAATTGACATCAATGATTTGTTTGATCTCTGGAATAATGTGTTTAAATGTTCTATTTTGGTTAGGGGGGATGCAGTGGCTCAGTGGTTAAAGATGCTGAGTTGGTCCATTGGAAAGCTGGCAGCCCACTTTGAGACCCAAATGTTGCACAATGGGGTGAGCTCCTGTTACTTGCTGCAATTTCTGTCCACCTCGCAATTCAAAACCATGCAAATACAAGTAGATAAATAGATATCACTTTGGTGGGGAAGAGACAGCATTCCAAGCGCCTCGGCGTATAGTCATGCTGGCCACATGATCATGAAAATGTCTTCAGACAATGCTGGCTCACTCAGCTAAGAAACAGAGATTAGCATCGCCCATTGGACAGAGGAAGCCTTTACCATTACCTTTTTATTTTGGTAAACCAGGAGGTCATTTTGAATAACATAAAAAACAGTTCAGCAACTGCAATCATGGGTATTGCACATGTTAGAAAATGTTTAATAAGGGCTAGTTGCCATCTTTTTGTTGTCAGAGCTGGAGTATAAGAATCACCATCAGCAATCTCTAAGATCTGAATTTGCTCTTTTATTTCCCCAGTCAAGGATTAAATAAAAAAAAAGGGTTTGAATAATAATTTGGAGGAATTGCTGGATACTAAAGAAATATGCCATGACCTATAAATAGTATTGCGAATTTATTTATTTATAAAATTTGTATAGCTGTCCAACTCACCAAAAGCGACATAACAATCCAATAAGAACTACAGATATAAAAGCCACAGATGTACATAAATATAAAAATGTTCATTAAGAAATAAATAGTATAAAAATATATAGAAACCTCTAGAAAAGAAAGAATAAAAATGGCCAACTCAACAATGGAGTTATCTCAGCATATCTTTGGTTCCCTGGGAGCCCCCAGGCTGAGAAGATAATATCATGGAAGATTTTGAGGACCTTCCAAAATTTCAGAACGGATGGAGGGAATCTAATTTTGAGGGGAAGAATGATCCATAAGGTGGGCACCATGACAGAGAAGGCGCAACTCCTAGGACCCACAAAATCCTTAGATCCTTAGCTGATAATACCTACAGCATGCCTTCTCAGGCAGATCTAATGGGACAGACTGAAATAAGTAGAGAGAGGAGATCTCTCAACCCAGTCCCATACCATGAACAGTTTTAAAGGTTAAAAGGTTAAAGGTTAAAAGGTTAAAACCAACAACAGAATTGGACTCAGAAGCAAACTGGCAATCAATGAAACTTATGGAACAGAGATGTAACATATGCTGTTCTAGGAGTGTACATGCCTGCCTGCATCACAGCATTCTGTACATGCATAAAATAGTCATCCAATCAGTCCAGCCATACACCATTGTATGAATCTGAAAATTATTGCAGTTATAAAGGTTTTTTTATACAAGTTTTCTTAATTTTTAAGAATTACAATCTTTAGTCCTTAGTAAACAACATGATATCTGGGTTCAGATATTTAACATTAACTTCTTCAATATAAATTTGTTCAATACTACACAATCCAGTATTTTTTCCTGACCCTCCTTTCTTCCCCTTATTTTTTCCATTTTCCCCTCATTACATAGTTACAATTTTTGGTACTGTTAATGTATACCAAGTTAGATATAAGCATCTTCATCATATTTTACTAATATCATACAAATAACAATAATGTCAATTCATAAATCAATAATGTTAATTCATAAATCAATATTCTGTTTTTTGTGTTTTTATTAAGATTTCATTTCCCATCAGTATTTGAAATATCTTTGTCAGTTATAATTTTCTCAATATTAATTACATTTATATAGCTAAAAGTTTTGTTCATATCAATCCTCCTCTTATTTTCATATTTCCCATATCAAAAAAAAAAGAAAGAAAGAAAAATGCTATTTTAGTTCTAAATCATATCTTTCCTTATGGAAGTCTAATTATATCTAAGGGCCATCCATTCTTTTAATCTTATTCAAACAATTTAAACATATAATAACCCCTCTAAAAGGTCAAATCTTCTGTTTTTTTTTAAATCTCTCGCTTTCTTTCTTTGCCAAGTAGCTTTCCAAGCCAGGGAATTAAATCACCCAGGAATTTTCTTTCTATTTTTGTGAAGATTGCTTAGCATGAGGAAGACAATTTAGATAGGGTATTTTTGGGGGGGAATTCCGCCCATTTATATTCCTTAAACAACTCCCAGTTTCTTTCTCACTCAATTTCTCTTTTCATTCCCTGTCTTCCAAGTTGTGACATTTCCCCTGACAGCTCTATATTCCATTTTTTAAAATCTTCTTTCTTGCCATCAGATGTATTTTGCAGACCTAAGGGGTAAAAGGTCTTTTGCATTTTCATTGTTATAGCTAAGTCTTGCAATATTTTGTTTGTATATAGTTATTTATATTTTCCTTCTTTTATCTCTTCCATCTCTAAATCCATTTCCTCTGTTTCAACTTCTGACTTCTGGTTTATTTGTTCATACTTTGTAGTCATTATCTGGGAATTTTCTAGTTGTAGATTTAATTTGGAGATTTGCTCATTTATATTGTCTAAATTGTTTTTAGTCTCATTATGATTTCTTTTTATGTCCTTTTTGTATGCAACAATTGTTTGGTGAATCAGTTGTAACACAGAATATATTTTCTTCTGAAAAGTGTGTTTTTTCTTGAGGCATCATTCCTGGAGATCCTCTAGTATCACCAGTCTCAGTAGGAGTAGATCAAAATTTCATCTAGTTTTCTGGTCTTTACATGTATCCTTTATAATCCAATAGATTCCAGAGTATAGGTTCAGTCCCGAAAGCAATATTTTATAGTGATCCTTTGTCTCAGGTATCCAAAAATTGTCAACCAGGTAAGGTTGTAATCCACAATGTTCAAAGTGTTCAAAATGTTCAACCTCCCTGAAAACAGCTCAAAAGTCTCTCCCAACCAGGTGTAATCCAAGGTCAATTTTTTCTTTCTCTCCCACTAGCTCTTGAGGTTAAAAGTCCAAGCTCAGAAGGTATTTATAAAGCAAGAAGGTCAGGGTGATAAGTATGCAAAAATATTTTCCTTTATTGCCAGGTGTTCTCCCGAGCTAGGAGTCACCAAGCAGCCAGGAAGCAAATTATAGTGCTATACACAAATCCACCATTTCCCACTCATAATACAAAGGATTGATTTCTTATATTTTGCCTCAATGTTTTTTTTCCAAAGAGAAAATCTTAACAGTTATCTCAGTTCTCAAATTTATCAAAACTGTAGCTTTATGTTACTTCCACTTCAGTATTGTATGTTTCTGTCCCCCATATAATTAAAATGCTACTTCCGTTTACATTCGGAGGTTTTTAGCTTCTTGGGAGCCTTTCCCAGGAAATTCAGTTGTAAAATAGTAAAGAAAGGATCAATATTCTCACCCAATTCCAAATGTGCTGTTTATGATGTGTTAATTGGTGCTTTTTTTAATAGCCAGCCACAGGAATGTAGTAGGTCTTTCCCCTGCCAGTTTGAAGGGCTTTCCTTGGATCAAACAGAAAGTCCACCATCTCTCTGTGATCAACAAGGCACCCCTCCTCTTCATCGCCTCTTCAGGGCAAATTAGGCCCTTTTTAGGGTCCCGAGCAGGGCGAAATTGGTTGGGGAAGGCAGAGCCCTGCCTTCCTGCGTCCTGTTTTGCCGCGATGCAAAACTGGAAGTCTGCATATAAAGTTTTAATATACAACCAGATACATCACACATGCACACACATGTAAATCTGCCTGGGATTAAATTGATTTGCTTCATTACAAGTGGATCAGATTTATATCTGAGTATACAGAGGATTTATATGCTGATTATTATGTTTATTGATTGTGGTCAACCAGTCACTCAACCAATTAAAGTACTTCATTGACTGCATTTGTTCCTAGCAGAGGTATCCAAAGGGGAGTCAAATAGTCAAGATGGTGGCTGCAACTATGCAAATGAAGTCCTGCCCCTTTTTTACATGTATTACATGATGTTCATAAAATGGATGGGGCTTAGATAGGAGTCAATGGTCCCTGGGCTTATTTTTCTAGCTGTTGAAATTCCCCCAGTTCCCTTCGGTTCTGAGATGAATTTGATATGTGATTTTTTTAAAAAAACCATGGCACTGGTAGCCTCATCAAATCCTCCCAAAACTGATTAAAAAACATCAGTGCCACTATCATGTCTTCTATATACCAAACAAGAATAGGATCCGAATCAAAATAAAATTACCCACCCCAATTATGAAGCATAAAAGTGATCTGAACAGATTTATGTCTGTATGTGTGTGTGTACATGTGGGTGTATAGGTATATGTGTATATATGTATGTGTGAATTATTTAAATGATTATACTACCTATTGATATTTCATAGCTCTTGATGATGTTCAGGTTCATATGCTGAGAACTGTGAGTGAATATATATTAATTTGCAGACTTTTCTATCCACCTGCCACAATTAGTTAGCTTCCCAGAAAAGTAAAGTAGTTGCCCTTGTCTTATTAGTCAAGAATAAAGTTGAATGGACATCAAGTTAATTTAAACTGGTTCAATGAACTTTCTTTTACTTTATTAACACGAAAAACCGTTTATCAACCATCAATATGGTTCTTGAAAAGGATGTAGCTCTATTCACCTTTTTGGAAAAGTGTGCACAGAAAATTTATTTTGGCTGATTTTAATAATACCTATAGTATCTGTCATTTCTGAAAGATAGGGGTAAAACGTACGCTTACAACCCAGAAGTTAACAGTGCTCAGTAACATACTAGGCAGTAGCAATTTATTATTTAGCACTCTATGACATGCACTGATTAAATTATTCAGTCAACAATGCAGACTTCCTTTTGTCATGAATACATTTTGGTGACATAAAAACATTCAAGGATCCATTTATTATCTTGCTTCCCACTTGATGCATGGCAGCTGTTGTCACTGACCCATTTCCCCCTTAGCTTTAAGAACACTAATTAATGCAGGGCTGTGATGCATTAGCAGCAATAAAAGTGTATAAGTCACTTGACATATTTAGAAGGCAACTGAATAGGCATTTACTAATGATACGATATTGGTTTTTCCTGTACCGCACAATGGCATTTATGAACATGGGAACTGCCATATTATAAGAGACGAATGGCATAGCTAATTAAATCCCTTTTCTGAAAATTGCCAGTGCAGTTGGACAATGAAAAAGTGTAATGAATGTTGGAGGGAGGGAGGGAGGGAGGGAGGGAGGAAGGAAGGAAGGAAGGAAGGAAGGAAGGAAGGAAGGAAGGAAGGAAGGAAGGAAGGAAGGAAGGAAGGAAGGAAATTTGATTTCAAAGAGGATATCATGAAATAAGGCTTGATTAGATTTCCACTGAATTTAGTCTTATTAGTTTCCTTAAAGAAAGGATTAATTCCCCCCCCCCCCCTTGGATAGTGGTGGAACGAGTGGTGGAAAATATTTAATAAGGCTACAATCACATATTTTGGACTCACAAGAGATTCCTCCTCTGGAATTCATGCAGAAATCACAAAACTGTAGGCATGTGATTTCCTGATCTTTAATTGGCAAATTTATTTGCATATAATAAAGTGCTCAGACATATTTTGAGGCAAAAAAAACCCTTTTGCCTATATACATATCCCAATCACTTGATACTATTGTCTGTTGATTTTGAGCATAATGACTTCTATAAAAAAAAATCATAAAACTAATTTTGGAACAAAACTATTAATTTTCTTTTTCATTCTTTGAATTCAATAGCTTTATACAGGGATGAACCTGTGATGTCAATCTCTTCGGCTGCACATGAATGAAATTAGATAGATCCACCTGAAGCAAAATATAGGTTCCTGAGTAGCATGAATGTTTTGAATGCCCACTCTTCTTTTTCCTTTTAATTATCCAAATTAGTCATAGTGTTAGAAGTGGGGAGGAAGGCTAGTGTACAATTCAATGGAAGTTCTGGAAGATGATGGCAGCCTTAACCAGATGTCTTCCAAATGTGATAGGAATAAAATCCCTAATGCCCAGTTAGTATAGCCAGCTGCTGATTAGGTAGGAGACAGATGTAGTACATAAACCTCTGCTATGTTATAGATGACACCTCCAGAGAATCATATTGTCTGCTTCTGGGAGAGTGAATTATGATGAATTTGAAAATGCCCTGAGACAATGCCATGGGCCAGCGGTCTGTTGCTAAGGAGGAAAAAACATCATATACAACCTTCTCTTCCTAGACTGTCTTAGAGAGGCTGTCAAGCCTACTTTTGGTCCAAGTGTAAATATTTACAGTGACCAATTTTTTCTGGCTATAGATGTAGGTGAAGGCAGAGAGTTGGATAAGCAGAATTCAGCATTGCATTAGATAACTCTTAAAAGAGTTTTATAGTAAGTTGAAGCAAAGAATTTGACAGTTGGTAGAACTGAAGCTGTATTTGTGCATCCATATGGAGGCTGTTTGTTTTGTGTTTACTCCATGTGGTAAAACACATGTTTTGCTGTGGTTTCCAGGGCAAACGTCCACGCAGAGTGTTATAAAAATTATTCTCCATGCTTGTTACTATGAGAACATATGTATTTTCATTACTTTTAATTCTTGTCAGAACCCATTTTTTTGGTGGGGGGGGGATTTTGCTCTCTGGGTCTTTTTCTTTTCCCTTCTGTGGGTTCTGCCATACTCCTGGGGGGAGGGAGAGGCCTTTGGGTATTGTTATGTATCTTGTCCTTTCGCTTAGCTGCTACAATGTATCCTCTCTGCTTCCTCTATCTGCTTGCTCTTTGAACTGTTCTCCCCTTGGTGCCAACCTGGGGTGAGAAAGGAATGTGCCTCCGGCCATCTGGCTTATCTCTCGCTGAGGAAGACCCAACAACGTTTTCACAGCCTTGGGAGTCTTATCAGCCTCGTTCCCACAGAGGACTTAACACCTGGGGATTGGCCCATTTGAACTGACCAGATGAACTATTGGGGTGGGGTTTGCTTTTTGCTCTTTTAACCTATTGATTTGAGTGGGAAACCCTCAGATCCTGCCTTCTATGCCTGCTGTCAACTTCTCCTAATAAAAGTTCCTTTTGGGATGAATCTGTTCCAAGAGTTCTGCTTTCTTGGGAAGAGGTTTTGAAGTGGGTCCTTACAATTCTATTTGTATCTTAGTGTATCAGCCCAAGCTAGGGCAGGATGCAATCAATAAAACAACACTTATCAAAATTTGAAAAATGAACAATGAGCAGAAATTATGGGATATACGTAATAAATAACTACCTACTATAACTGAAACTAGTACCATTAAATTACATTAAGCAAGACCCAAAGGCTGGTGTGAATAGCTTGTTCTTATGCTGACACAGAAATGATGGGACTACGTGAGCATCTGAAGGCAGGGGATTCTATAATATTGTGCAATTAAGAGTCTTTAATACCCAAGTAGTTTTCTACACATCAATAAGTGAGTTATGTAATACACTGGTTAGTGTTGGACTGGCACTGGGGAGATCTCATTCTAATTCATCCTCAACCTCTGTGGCTCACTGGGTGACATTGGACCAATCATCATCCATACTCCCTTGAATTCCTGAGTGGAAGGCAGGATGTAACAATAACATCAAGTTTATAAAAAACTTCCAAACTGAAGCTTTGAACATTTAATATGTTAAAATCCAAAATGAATATTATTTAGTATACATAATTGTATGCTCATGCTATCTGTAATCACTATGTCATCCTCAAGCCAACTCCATATGGAAGGCTATATTAACTGATGTTAACCTAAATAGGCATTGGCCGGTATAAACCATTAGCAAATCACAAATGGTTCTCTTTGGTGAGAAAAGCTAGCCAAAAGTACTTCTGTTCATTTGGACTATTGAGCCTCAGTGGCAAATGTAAATTAAATGAATTCTCAAATCTATAATCCCTCCTAGAATAAATCAGTTAGGATTTTTAAATCTTGTATCCACCAATCCAAAATCTACATCTCATAAGGACGTATCTTCTTTTTTGGCCTGGCAACCACATCTAATTCCAACCACAGGGTAAACAGAACGGGATACAATAAACAAAATAATGATGCCTAATCCACTACTGGCTTCATGTTGGTATTAAGTAGCATGGCTTAAAATAGAATTCAATAGTATGATCATCTAGTACATAAAAGCAGAATCACTGAAAAATAAAACATACTTCGTCTTCCAAATTATATACTACAAGCAATATGCGAAAATCCTTTGACAATTTCAACAGGGTCTTGTTTTCCTGGTCTCTTCTGGAAAGGAAACCATTAACTAGGACAATCAAGACTGCTTAAAATATAAATCTTGACATGAACTTTTTCCAGATCATTGTTCTCGGAGGCAGTTAAGTAACATAAGGCATTCCACATTCCCAGTTTCCCTCTATATACTCTTACATTGGGAGTGTGATTAGATTGAATGCTTGTGTGAACCTATTTAAGCTACAACACCTGGAAATCAAATTTAACTCAATGTTTTCTTTGGATGTTTCTTGGTGTTATATATGTAAAACATCCACATTTACCTTGATGTGGCCAAGTATCTCTTGAATATGCAGAGCTTCATCAACATTTACATTTCAATTCATCCCAAATCCAACCCAACTCTTCACCATATAGAATGCAAGGGGAAAGAGGTGATGAAACAAAATTTGATCTAGTGGTTAAGGCACCAGGCTAGATGCCAAGGGACTGTGTGTTCTAGTCCTGCCTTAGGCATGAAAGGCACCTGGGCTAGTCATTCTCTCTTAGCCTAACTCAGGGGTGTCAAACTGCCAGCCTGCGGGCCGGACACGTCATGCGGAAGCCGCGCCCACCCCATTGCTGGCAATGGCAAAACAGTCCTGATACGTTACACGATGTCACGTGATGTCGCGAGTTTGACATGTCTGACCTAACTCATCTCAGAGGATAGCTGTAGTGCAGAAAATAGGAGAAAGCAAACAGAAGTTCACCACCTTGAGTTATTTATAAAACAAATATATAAATAGTAAAGGTAAGATTAAAAAATAATTAAAAACTGCGAGGGGGAGGAGACAAGCCTTTATTTTTAATTATTTGTTGGCTGCCTCATTGACTTCTTCCTTTGATCTACAAAAATCCCTTCTCAGGGATTTCAAATTTCTTAAAAGCATATAACAACAACAACAACAACAACAACAATAATATAATAATAATAATAGTACACACTGAACTTGAATCAATACTCAACGCAGTCCAACTGTTTAGCAGCGACATCAGAATGAACTTTGGACTTGGAAAATGTGCTGTACTATCCATGCAAGGAGGAAAAATGGCAAAAATAGGAGGAATAGAACTGGGAAATGGAAGTATTGTGAAAGCACTAGCAAAGGATGACGGTTACAAATACCTAGGCATATTGGAAGCAGATAACATCTTGAATGGGAAAGTCAAAGAGTCAACCCAAAAGGAATACATCAGGAGAGTCCGCAAAATATTAAAATCAAAGCTGAATGCTGGAAACATAATTAAAGCCATCAATACATGGGCAGTCCCAGTGATATGCTACCCAGCTGGAATTATTAACTGGACTTTGGCTGAACTGGAAAACCTAGATCGGAAAACGCGTAAACTTTTGAATATGTACCATGCTCTACATCCACGAAGTGACATCGACAGGTTGTACCTGCCAAGAAAAATACGGGGCAGAGGACTATTGCAAATCCACCAAATGGTAGAAGAAGAAAAACGAAGTTTGAATGACTATGTGAATCAAAGTACAGAAAAATTGCTGCAGGCTGTGAAAACAGAGAGCACTATAAAAATAACAGAAACAAAGGCAGAATATAAGGAAAAATGGCTGGATGACAGATTAAATAGATGGAAAACCAAAGCTTTGCATGGACAGCATTTGAAAAACATTGAAGGAAAATGTGATAACAACTTGACATAGGCATGGCTTAAGATGGGAACCATCAAGAAAGAAATGGAAGGATTAATACTGGCTGTTCAAGAACAAGCACTACAAACTAATGCCATGAAAGCGAAGATACAAAAATCCACTGACAATCCAAATTGCCAACTTTGCAATGACAAAGTTGAAACTGTTTCACATCTAATCTGTGAGTGCAGCAAAATCGCGCAAACTGATTACAAAGCTAGACCTGACCAAGTTGCTAAATTAATCCACTGGGCATTGGGTAAAAAATACGACTTGCCTGTGTCCGAAAAGTCATGAGAACATTGGGTAGAAAAAGTTGTTGAGAATGAGAGGGTGAAGATCTTGTGGGACTTTCAAATACAGACAGATCGCCATTTGGAACACAATACGCCAGATATCACAGTTGTAGAGAACCGAAGCATACAGCTGATTGATATCACTGTACCAGGAGATGCCAGAGTCGAAGAAAAAGAACTGGAAAAATTACGAAATATCGCGACCTGGCCATTGAAACTGCGCGATTATGCATGAAACGTGTAACAGTGATACCCATTGTCATCGGGGCACTGGGAACTATGTCCAAAAACTTCACACAATACATCAAGAAACTGCAGCTTCCTGCAATAATTCCAGCAATGTTACAAAAAACTGCACTACTCGGAACATCTTATATTATAAGGAGGTACCTGGTTGGCACCTAGGATGCTGGTAGCAACCCCTCTCAACCATCAGCACCAGCCAATTTGAATGTTCAGTTGACTGAGGTTCATGTTTAATGAATAAAAGATAATAACAATAATAACAATAATAATAATAATAAATACTTGTGTTTATAAACCATTAAAAGTTGCTTCAAAGATCGTTGCTGGAACTCATTGCTTTTCCGTGAAAAGTGATATTTCATTTATTGGCATATAGTTCAGTCTATGCCATGATCTATGGAAAATAAAATCTAAAATTAACATAATATTTTAATATGAACAGCCTTGATTACTCTAGTCATTTCTAAATATTACATTAGCATAACTCAGACTCAACCACAAAAAGACCTAATTCTCAGGTCTAAACTTATGGATTCAGTTCTGTGATCCCAGGTTGATTATGAATTTCAGCACCCAGTTATTAACTTGGTGCTGACATTTCTACTAAGGCGTGAGATAGAACACTAACTTTCATAAGGCTATTTTTAGAGTAAGAAAATCTAGCAAGAATTCAGCTGCCCACAGAAAAGGAGAAAGGAGAGCATATTTATAATGAAAGTAAAAAATGCTTCTGGAGTAAGTAAACATTATTTCATATAAGGTTGCTCCCAACAATAATAGAATTAATTGGCTATTCATGTAATATCAACAGAAGGGTACTAGGATCTTTACTTCTATAAAAAGGGCAAGTATTTGTATAAAGACAAATCCTCCTATCCAGCACATTAATTTGCTTTACTCTCAAATTTGCTGCTATGATTTTGATGCTAAATATCTGCATAAAATTTGCTCTTTGATGTCAACGAAAGACTGTTTAGCCAAGACCAAAACACATATGATTCATTCATGAGAGAAATGCTACAGTTTGATCTGAAGGTAAGAATCCAACTGATATCCTTATGCATGCTAAAGATGTTTTGTTCTAGGGCAAGTGTGGTTAACTCATTGTCAGTAAGCCTTAAAATCTTTTTCTGCAGGCACTAGAGCACGGGTGTCAAACTCACCACGTCACGTGATGTGTCACGATGTATCACGACTCTTTTTGCATTGCCGGCAATGGGGTGGGTGCGGCTTCGGTATGATGAAACCAGCTCACGGCCCGGCAGTTTGACACCTCTGCACTAGAGCATCCAAAGACCATCTTATTTTTTTTTAATCCTTTTTAAGAAATATGAAATATAAATTAAAGTAGGTGCAGTAAGCATTAGGAAGCCACTTATTTTACCTTAATTTTTCCCAGTACTGAAACCAGCTCAATCAATAAACAAATAAATTCTGAAGATTTTTATCCCTGCTTTTTTTTCCTGACATAATTGCATTGTTGTCATATAATCTGCTGCTCCCGTGACCCGAAAAAGAAAGAGGGGGACTGTGTATTCCATTTGCTAATGAAAAAAAGTGGCATAGTGATTTTGGTTAATTCCTTCTTTATTCTGCTGTATTTTACTCCTGACCATTTACATAAGGGGTGTCCAACCTCAGCAACTTAAAGACTTGTGGACTTCAACTCCCAGAATTCCCCAGCCACTTATGCTGGCTGGGGAATTCTGGAATTCGCCCACCAGTTATGCTCACTGGGGAATTCTGGGAGTTGAATTTCACAAGTCTTAAAGTTGCCAAGGTTGGACACTCCTGATACATGCTTTTCTTGAACATCCCAACTGTAGTTTTCTGAAGATGATTTTTAGAAAAGGCCCAGATCACATGCTCTTACTAAAGTCTATAGCAGCAGCTAGATTCTACCCACTGCATTTAAATTGTACAATTGTCATATTTTCTACCATATACAACAGACCCCTAAATTTGGATTTACTAATAGTTTTGCTCTCTCTTTTGGCTCCTACTGAAGCAAAATAACAAAATCAGCATTAAGGCAGAGACATATATTTTAGCTATTCATAAAAATGCAGTGCTATATCTCAGTGAATATTTAAGATGTGGCATATATAAAATAGATTGTAATAATTGAAAGGCTTTCTCTTTTTTCCTTTTTTTTCTTTTGCAAGGAGACAATGTTATTTCCTCATAAATATCCTTATTGGAAATTGAGTGACCTGGTAAAAGGAGCACAGACATGCAGTCTACAAATGCAGAGATCTTAAGCAAAAATATATGCATAATTACAAGTACACCGAAGAATATGTATGATGTTCCAAATTTTCACAAGCTCAGTCTGTAAGCTTTTTTAAAACCTGCTCCTCATGCAACATTTCAAACAATTTGTGTGACAGACAGGAGAATGCTACTGAAAAGATTATACCACTCACAGAATATAAAGAAAAAAATATTAAATAAAATGAAATCCTTTGTTTGTCTGGCACTACAGAAATCTTACCCAAATAAATCAATGCTGCTCCTCTAGCAGTGTCTGTAACTTCATATATATACCTAAAGGTTTCAGACTGTTCTATTTCATTCTGTCCTCACAGAATATTTTGCCATGTGAGGTGGAAAGTCAACCTGATGATAGTCCCTGAGTTGTTGCACTATAATAGTAAAACAACTAATTACATATCAGCTCTCTTTTAACTGTGCAGCATCTACAGCCTTGGGCAGGATATTCACCCTGCCCAATAGCAGGACTGTTCAGACACTTTGGCTTTGCTAACTTTTTCTATTTCTTTTTCTGTTGTCCAGGCTTAAAAGTGGTTTGTATTGTCTGAACTATTTTCCTGGGAGCAGAGTGTTTGGGAGAGGTGAACGCAAGCATCCAAATCTATAAGGGTTAGTATTTGGAACAAAAAAAACCCTTCTAATTTCTCTCTTTAATGTCTTCCCTGATTTTAGAGTCCCAGTTATTGTATTTTAATTTGATCAGAATCCAGGAGACCAAGAGTTTGCTACTGTTCTACTAGGAGGAGCATTATTTTTTTCTCTTGATTTTTTTTAATGATCCTACTTCAGTTTTCAAAAATATACATATGTATTCATCTCTCTCTCACACATACACAATCACACACACACACACACACAAATACATATGTCTTATTATCAAGCACAACATGTTTTCTTTGAAATCCGAGAATCTTTAGAAGGATCGTCTGGGATCTGTAGTTGATTGATCTCATTAATTAGTAAGATAAATCAAATTTCTATGGAATAGAATTCTTTTAAAATTATTTCAGCGAATCACCTAAAATTGATTATGAAAACAATGCATAGATACAATTATATTCTGCTGACATTGCAACATATTAAGTACCTGACTTTTTTTTTTTTGGTAGAGTTCTTAGCAAATTGCTACATATAATCATCTTTGTTACTCATTCTTTCCATGGTGTTGAATGTGCCCATGTATTTACCAGGAGTCATGCTCCATTTGATCTAAGGTTGTTGTTTTTTTTTGGAAGATATTGGAAAAATAACCAGGCAGCTTCTCATAATATCAACACAATTATTCTATTCTTGTTCTTTTCCCCTCCTGATATATATGAATTAATGTAACATAAGAAATTGATTAAGTTTCTATTGTTAGCTGCTAGGCTTGTTATTGCAGGATATTGGAAAAGAAAAATGGATTTTTAATGCAGCAATACTTCAAAGGGCAGGTGATTGCTTTGATTAAAAAATGACTAGGAAAAAAAGAATTTTGTTAAACCTCTTTAGTGAAAAATAATGTACTTAGACAGAATCACAGTTTATTGGCAGTATTAACAGGACTTTTCCTACAATATTCAGATAAATTTAAGATGACATACATATCTTTGTACATATTGTATTGCACAATGTGAGAATTTTTCCACATATATTCTTATTTCCTCACATTTCTTTTTTACTGAATATCAAAATGCAACGACAATTCAGTGTATTGACATTCAGTTTGCTGAATTAAACAGTTAACGGAAAAAGTAAGCTAATTTGCCATAAAAATGACAACCCAATACATTTCTTGTTCATAATAATAATAATAATAATAATAATAATAATAATAATAATAATAATAATAATAATAATAATAATAATAATAATAATAATAATAATAATAATAATAATAATAATAATAATAATAATAATAATAATAATAATAATAATAATGTTGGAAGGGACCTTGGAGGTCATCTAGTCCAACCCCCTGCTGGCTATCCAGTCTCTTCTTAAAAACTTCCAGTGTTGGAGCATTCACCGCTTCTGGAGGCAGGTTGTTCCACTGGTTAATTGTTCTAACTATCAGGAAGTTTCTCCTCAGTTCTAGGTTGCTTCTCTCCTTGATTAGTTTCCATCCATTGCTTCTTGTCCTGCCTTCAGGCGCTTTGGAGAATAGCTTGACTCCCTCTTCTTTGTGGCAATCCCTAGTCCTTCTTTTCATTAAATTAGACATACCCAATTCCAGCAACCGTTCCTTATATGTTTTAGCCTCCAGTCCCCTAATCATCTTTGTTGCCCTTCTCTGTACACTTTCTAGAGTCTCAACATCTTTTTTACATCGTGGTGACCAAAACTGGATGCAGTATTCCAAGTGTGGCCTTACCAAGGGCTTGTAAAGTGATATTAACACTTCATGTGATCTTGATTCTATCCCTCTGTTAATGCAGCCTAACACTGTGTTGGCTTTTTTGGTAGCTGCAGCACACTGCTGGCTCATATTTAAGTGATTGTTCACTAGGACTCCAAGATCCCTGTCACAGTTACTACTATTGAGCAAGGTACCACCTATACTATACCTGTACATTTGGCTTTTCTTGCCTAAATGTAGAACCTTACTTTTTTCACCATTGAATTTCATTTTGTTAGATAGCGCCCAGTGTTCAAGTCTGTCCAGATCCTCCTGTATCTTAAGCCTATCTTCTGGAGTGTTGGCTATTCCTGCCAGTTTGGTATCGTCTGCAAATTTGATGAGTTCCTCATCTATCCCCTCATCCAAATTGTTGATGAAGATGTTGAAGAGCACTGGGCCTAGAACAGAGCCCTGGGACACCCCACTACACACTTCCCTCCATGTAGATGCCCTCCATTGTGGACCACATGCTGAGTATGGCCAGTCAGCCAGCTACGAATCCATCTGGTGCTGATGCTGTCTAACCCACATTTTTCTATCTTATCAAGTAGTAGATTGTGATCTACTTTATCAAATGTCTTACTGAAGTCCAAGTAAATTATATCCACAGCATTCCTCTGGTCCACTAATTTTGTCACTTGGTCAAAGAATGCAATAAGATTTGTCTGGCATGATCTGTTTTTGACAAACCCATGTTGGCTTTTAGTAATGACTTTGTTTGCCTCTAGGTGTTCACTGATTCGTTGTTTGATTATCTTTTCCAGAATCTTCCCAGGTATTGAGGTCAGGCTGATAGGTCTGTAATTTCCTGGATGGAAACTACATCAGCTCTCTTCCAGTCCTCTGGTAGTTTCCCAGTGCTCCAGGATCTTTGAAAAATATAGTTCAGTAGTTCTGAGATCTGCCAGTTCCTTGAGAACCTTGGGATGTAATCCATCTGATCCTGGTGATTTGAACTCGTCTAGGCTGGACAGGTGCTCACTTACCATTTTCTTGCCTATCTTAACTTGTGTTTCTAATCTGTTTTTTATGGTACTGTTTTTGATAGGTTGGACTGTTTTTCCCCTTTGTGTAAAGACAGATGCAAAAAATGAGTTAAATAGTTCTGCTTTCTCCCTGTTGCTTGTCACCTTCTTGCCACTTTACCCCACTAATGGACCAATCATTTCCTTAACTTTTTTCTTGTTTTTTACATGTTGAAAGAAGCTTTTTTTGTTATTTTTGACTTTGGTCACAAGCCTTAGTTCATTTTGAGCCTTAGCTTTCCTCACTTCATCTTTGCGGGCCGGGCTATTTGCTGATATTCTGACTTTGTTATGTGCCCCTCTTTCTACTTTTTATACTTGTCCTTTTTAACTTTCAATTTATCAGAAAGTTCTTTATGCAGCCATGCTGGTTTCTTTTGAGAGCTGTTATTTTTCTTCTTTATTGGTATTGTGCTAGACTGGGCTTTTATTATCTCACTTTTCAAAATTTCCCAAGGTTCTTGAGTTGTTTTCCCCTTGAGGATTCTCATCCATGGAATCCTTCCCAAGCTCTCTCTAAATTTATTGAAATTAGCTCTCTTAAAATCCAAGACTCTAGTTTGACTGTGTTCTATTGCTTGTGCTTCCCTAATGTTGAATTCCAATATTGCATGATCACTTCCCCCCAAGGTTCCTGTGGCTTCAACACCTTCTATCATTTCATCTCTGTTAGTGAGGATTAGATCCAATATGTAGTTATTATTTCTGTCTAAACTTTGATTAGTGTTCAAAAAGTACATAACGCTACCCCTTTTTAATCTTTGTGACTTACAAACTCTTTTATTTTTATATAAAGTATATATCATATATGAGTGAGTTGATATAGTTGGCATTTGGTTGTCTGTTAGCAATTATTTTTTTAAAAATCCCAATTAATTTTCTAACAAATTTAAACATTTAATTATTTTATATTTTATTATTTTATTGTAAATATTTTATAGAGAGTATTCAGGAAAAACTAGCAGATGTTTTTCCCAGATCCCTTGCCCCTACCCCCATCTTCTGAATAATATGGAAAATCAAACTAAGGAGAAGGGTATAGTTGCTTTTAGATGTTTCCTAGGTCCACTCTCCATGAATAAATTTAACATTTCAGGGGGAGTGGCAGATAGGTTAGCAATGGGAAAAAAATGTAAATATGATATGCTGGATAGTGCTTAAGTTAATCTCTCTAACATAGTTAGGAAGATCATTTCTCATAAGGAACTTTCAGTTGCTTTTGCTGTCAAGTTATGATCACAGCTGAGTACAAAATTTCACTCACATTTCCTCCCTGACTCTCACTGCACCTCTCAGGCATCCTTGTGTGCCCTTACACACCATTCTTGATCCGTGCCACACCTATCATGCATCCCAGTGTACACTCCCTGACCCTTGTACACAATTTGTACATACTTTGTCTCCCTCATTCGCCTGGCAGCAGCCCCTTACCTTCATGCAGGCCTTGAACTTTGCAACTTCCTGCCAACTTCCCCACTTACTTTACTTGTGGGGAGCAGTCAGGGTGCCATGGTGGTGCTAAAGCAGCCACAAGTTTTCCAAATTTAAATCCCACAGGAGTAATGAGTCAAGCTTATTAGGCGCCCATTTGAGGTAACTTGGCTCAAAAAATATTGCCCTACAATACAATATTTTGCCCAATTGAAAGTTACAAACATGCAAACAGATACAAGAAGTTTAGTATTATATAGATAATGGATTTCTGAACCACTTTCCTTCTACTGTAGTTTGTCAATACTACAATATTTTGCAGTATTGCGCTAGGGAGCACGACAGCTTTAAGGAGAGCATTTGTCACATTGCATTTTATAACCACTGAAGTGACTCTGTATCATTCGAGTAAGTGGGAATTATCATTGAGAATGAACATGGCATTTTCTCACCAACATTGACACTCCTACTCCTGTCATCATGAAGTGATAATTACTTTTCAGAACAGAATGAACTGAAAAGAGACCTGCAAGGCAACTCTTTAGAGGCAGCACCAGACTGTCTTTTCTTGCAGATAATGTGGTTCAGTTAGCAGGTCCTTTGACCAATAGCCCCGCTGGTGCAACTAGTGTCAGATTTCTTCTGAGCAAATATATTTTGTTCATTCTGTTTGCTGACATTGCAGTTCCATAAAAAATAATCACAAGAACAACCTAGTGGGATTTAAACTTTTTTTTGACTTCACACAGGCACTTATGTTCTAAGGTTAACTTTGCTGGGATTACTGCTTTCTTGACCTGTTTAAATACAGACCTACAGTAATACAAGGAGAACAAAGGAGTTCAAGAATGCTGATCTTGCAATGAAGATTTTGCAGAAGCCTTCTCTCAGGAGTGGGGGGAAATAAGCAAAGTCATATCATCATCATCATCATCATCATCCCTGTATAAGATTCCCTTTACTATATATTATTACTGTGATTGTTTATTATGACAGCTTTACAATTGTTACAATTTTATTGCAGATCTGAGCACTTTGCTGTCTAGTAAACAAAGAATTAACAGCCACTTGAGATTGTCAGTCCTGTAACTCTGGATTCTACAGACAATTATTGCGTTTCAAAATAAATTTATGTGCTGTATACTGTACATTAAGTAGGACATGAACCGTAGCATTTCAACAATAATGTTTGGACATGCTCTTTTACTGCGCTCTTTAAGTGTTTGTGTTTCCAAAAACAAAACAAAACAAAAAGCCATACAACTGCTCAGAAATAAATTCTGTGTAAATATGTGCAAGATTATGGCTGAAATTGATTGGAAATTCTTAGCCGTGTTGGTGTTATGTCTCCAGATAACTGGATTAGATTTTTATGAAAAAGGCACTACCAATGCAAATTAATTGTTGCAATAACTGCCTCCTTCCACTTAAAGGTGCTGCTTTTAACCTTTAAAACCCTTCATGGCATAGGGCCAGGTTATTTGATGGATTTCCACTCCACAGTTATGTCTGCCCATCCTGTCAGATATGGCAGAAGAGTCTGTTAGGGAATTACACTTGGTGCAGTGGTGGGATTCAAATATGTGAACAACCGGCTCTCTGTGTGGATGCTGCTTCTGGAAGTCCATTCTGGGCCAGGGCAACAAAAAATTAGCTACCGGTTCTGCCAAAGTGGTGCGAACTGGCTGAATCCCACCACTGACTTGGTGGGTCCCAGGAGGTGGGACCCTTTTTTGCTGTGGTATCTTATGGAATATTATTCCCCCCCACATACCTCCAAAGTTCGCTTCATTTCTACCTATTTTCTGGAAGTCCCTCAAGTTCTGGTTATGCCATCAGCCTTCAGTGTCCCAGGAGATCAGTAATGTTGAGGTGACTCCATTATTGCTGTTAACATCTAATCTTTTGTATGCCCTATGATTTTTAAAACTTTTTAGTAATGACTTTTTATATATGTTTTATCTATATCTATATCTATATCATCTATATCTATATCATCTATATCTATATCTGTATCTATCTATATCTCTTACATACAGTCCAGAGTCATAATTATTTTTCACACAGGTTACATGAAGAATACGAAGCTGTGTATTTCATAGGAGTAGTAGAATAGTAGGAGACCACTGATCAAAAGGTAATAATTTATCAAACAAATTATGTGGATTTGTATTCTTGATAGATTTGCGAAACTTTTCTTCAAACACACCTTTGACAGTGAATATCTAATAAAAATCAAAGTAAATGCTTATATTTCATGAAAGGAAATCACGATCACAACTACCACATTTTTTGCTTTTTTATTATTAAAAAGATAGGGGACCTCTGAAGAGCATTGCACTCCTGAATTAAGTAGACTTCTTTTATCCACGTGGAATTTTCTGGAAATGTTTAGAAGAACTGGAGTAAAATTTCTGGGATGTTGACAATATCTTAATGGACAAATGTGTTACTGTGTTTTTCACTAGGTTTCATCACTGATCATGAAACTAAGGCATTCTCAAAGTACATAATTAAGGGTGTTTGCAAAGAATTTGAGATGGAATTCTCTGCAGTCCTTCTTGCAGTAAATAGATTTGACTTTCAAATTTTGTCCCACCCATCATCAATTAACAATCAAGGTATATTTATATAAAGGCACTATAACACTTCTTTTTTCTAGTAGTTCTTTTCACTTTTTCTTTTGGGGAAAAAAAAACATCCGTAGAACAATATTTAAGCCAAGATGGTAGAGTAATGATCAAAGGAACTTGTAACATGATCTATAGCTGAACCTCTGGACTGATTTGTAACATTTGTAGTGTTTTGAAACATGTTTCTGGCATGTTCTCAAAGGTCAAGCAGCCCACAGCTGAAAAAGATGGTGTATCTCTGAAATAACTACTTGAGGACTAGCACTGTGTGAGCAATGCTTGTGTCTACTGCTGCTAGCAATTCCTATTTATTGTGAGGCTGCTGATACCAACATAAGCTCTGCTCTTTACAATAGAGAAACCATAATGTGTGTGATATAATACTATATGAATTGAGCACCAGGGAAAGGAAAAGGGGAAATCAAAATGTTAGACAGAGGCAGAAAGCATACTCTGAGAATTTTGAGTATTCAACAGCAAATCTACCACTTTAGCATTTTTACTCATGGTTTATGTGGCCGTGACTCTATTAAGGCTTCTGCTATGATTCTAGGTTTAGCTTTGCTATGGATCAGGATGTTTACAATAAGACAGAAAGACAAGTTGTTCTCTTGGGAACAAAGTAGTCTAAAAAAGATGCAACTCATTTATTACATCTGCCATCCCTGGAGCTTACAATTACACTGGACAAATGATGACAAATTGAAGGACTGAGAGCAAATTCTGAGCTCGTGCTGCTTACTACCTGGGTTTGGCATTTCATGCTGCTGGCAATATAGGGGTATAATATGTTTGAAACAATGACTTTAGTAGTTTCCTTTTTTTCCCTACTAACAAATTTTATTTTTTCATCAGAAAGTTTTTTTATTAACTAAATACACAAAAGAGTAAAAGAACGTTCTAAATTATGAATTAAAAATGAAAAGTGGAAAAAAAAAACATAGGACATATATTTTCATATATATATATATTTCTTTCTGATTCTGAACAGTAGATCTTTTGATTATAAGCCCATTTTGTGTCCAGCTATCGACTCCTGTGTGGCAGAGATAAATTTCAAAAGATTATAAACATTTGAAAATATTAAATCTCAAAGTTGAGTTAATGCATGCAATTTCTTTTTACCTTATTTATTTATTTATTTTTAAAGTTCACTGTATCTACAACAGCATAAATACTGTACATTGAGCTCATTTGTAAAATATATCTTATGGAAAATGAAGAAATCTAAAAATCTATTGATTAAAAAAAATCATCTTTTTTCAAATTGTTAACAAAAACATACAAGAAAGAAACACCAGGAATAGATACACATAGTCCTCGACTTACACCCGGGTCGCTTAGTGACCATTTGAAGTTACAACAGACCTATCTTTGGGCTGCTTGTGACCCAGATCCCAAGTTCTGATGGTCATGTGACCAAACTTCAGATGCTCGGCAACATGGCTACATTTTCAGCCATCTACAGCAGGGCTTTTCAACCTGTGGTACGGTACCACTTGTAGTACATTAACAAGTGGCAGGTGGTACACAGCCCTGCCTAGCCAAGTGTAGTGGGGGAGGGAAAGAGCCAGCACAGGCAAGGACTTACAGTGAGAGAGTCCTCTGGAGCTGCAGAGGCACGGAGGAGAGAAGGAGGGAGGGAGGGAGATGGAGAGTGGAAGGATTCTTATGTGCTTTTGTGACTTTGAAGTTCTGGGCTTTGTGCAATGTGGGCTTTGTGTTCTTAAGGAGTGTTTGGCAATTTCTATTTGGCTGATGGTTGATGGCTGATGTCTCATGTTAGCTTCTATTGCTCTGCTATTGTTAGCTGTAAGTTTTGCTGCAAGGGATTTTGAAGTATTTTTCTCCTGAATGGATTTTGCCTGTAGATTCCTTTACTTATGAATGGAGCCATTTGGGGAGGCTGCCTTAGCTGGCAGCCAATACTTACTACATTTTTTTTTCTTCCTTACTTTCCTTTCTAGCCAGTAGCTAATTCTTAAAGGGAATGTGCCTTTTTAAGCTAGTTCACTCAGCAGTTTGTCTTTTCTGTTTCTGGAGGCTTTTCCTTGTTTGATGAATATATGGAAGAGAAAAAATATGGGGGGGGGTTTCAAATTCTTCCTTCAGAAGGAGGTGGGCATGAGAAAGAGGGAGGCAAGGAGGGAGGGAGGGAAGTCCCGTCTTAGCACTTGGCCACCAGCAGCCCTGCCATTGACTTTGCTTGTCAAAAGGTTGCAAAAGGGGATCACATGACCCTGGGACACTATGACCATCATAAATATGAATCAGTTGCCAAGCATCCAAATATAAATCACATGACCCTGGGCATGCTGCAATGGTCATAAGTGTGAAAAATGGTCATAAGTCATTTCAGTGCTATTGCAACTTTGAACAGGTTTTTTTTTGGGTCATCAAGTTTTTGACACCTTGCTAGGTGGTACTCGAATATTGCCATATCCTAAAAGTGGTACAATCGGTGAAAAAGTTGAAAAGCCCTGATCTACAGCATCCCATGGTCATGTGACCATGTTTTACAATAGTTTTGAGGGAAAGCAGCAATTCCGTGTTATGGAAAAACCACAGCATGGTTAACAATGAGTTCATTTAGCAACCCCAGCATTCACTTAATGATTGCGGCAGAAAAGGTTATAAAATCGGTTGGACTCCATTACAGTCTCATGCTGAGAACTACAATATATATACATAAATATATACATATAGAAGTAAACTTGACAAAAAAAAATTAAAAAAGATTTTAAAATATTATACAAAGGCTATTCTAGTAGCCTCCTTCTTTCTTTATTCCCTCCCCACACACTTTTTTTTCCTCCAGTCACTAACTGCTATTTTTGTACTTTATTTTGAACATTATTATTCATTCTATTTTGGATCGTTGTTGTTGTTGTTGTTGTTGCTTATTATGGTTGATCGCACAGACAGCCAGATGTTTAGTTTTGTTTCATTTGCACTAATTTTGTATTCAGAAAAGTAACTAAAATCTTTGATTACTTTCATTAACTACCCTAAGGAGCTTAATAGTTGCCTGATTGTTAATATTATAAATAATAAAGGGGGAGTGGACACCCCTACCATGTGCATATGATTGTGGAAAACATGGCAGGGGTGATCCTGGGCCCTTAGTTTGTTTGTAACTTCAATGTTTTAATCGCTCCTTTGCTGTTTGTTAACAAAAAAGAGTGGTTTTTTTAAGTTCATAAACCTATATTTAAATGTTATTTTGCTAAGTATTGGAATAAATTTACCCAGTGCTATCAACCATGTCAACCTCAAAGGTTCTCAATAACTGAAAAGCAGTTAAGAAGCAATTTCTGAAAGTGATTAAGAAATGAGAGACCCCAACCTCAACCCCTAAATTGTGGAGTGCCTCAGAGTTTGGTAATCTCTTGGTTCATGAAACTGCTGGGTGAGGTCATCCAAAGCAATGGTGTGAGTTAGTATGCTGAGCTATATATGTCCATGCCTGCTCAAGTAAGCAATGTTGTAAGCAATCAAAAATGTTCTGTGTTGATGCCTGAAGGATATAGGGGATATATGGCACACAACAGGCAAGACTGAGTGGCTTTGGGGCCACCTAAATCTAGGAATTTATCATCTTTGATTCTGGATGAGTTTACATGTTCCCAAACAGAGCCAGTACACAATCTGGGTGTCCTTCTGGACTCATGATTCCCGCTCAAAGAGCAGTAGTAGTCATAGTTAGGAGGACCATAGTATAGCTTCAAGTTGTGCACCTTGTGCCCGTTTCTGGATGAAGAGGCTCTATGTTCAATCACGTATGCCCTGGTTATCTCCTGTACAGCTTACTGTAATGTACTGTACATGAGATTGCCCTTGAAGAATATTCAAAAATTTCAATTGGTGCAGCATGGGCAGTTACAGTATGTGCACACCTAGATCTGTGCACATTATAACTTTGCTCTGCAACTTGCATTGGCTGGCAATTGGCTGCTGGGTCCAATTCAAGGTGTTAGTGATAATTGATGAAGCCCTACATGACATGGAGATGGGTTATTTGAGGGATTGCCTCTCCTTAGTGATACATCCCATCAAATACAGCATAAGATGCTTTTTGCAGGGTCCATCCCATCTGAAAGACCATCAGGGTAGTGCCAGCCTGACTTTGGGAATCATATTCCAGGAGGATGGCCTTTTCTGCTGCTGTACCTATCCAATGGAATATGATTCCCAAAGTCAGGCTGGCACTACCCTGATGGTTATTCAAAAGGGCCTGGCTTTGCTACCTAGCCTTGGATTACAGAGTAATGTGGAGCCCATAAAATGGCTCTACTGTTCTTGAATAGCTCTCTGAGCAATTGTGCTGTATGGCTTTTAATTATTTTTAACTTTTGTATGCATATATGACTTTTTATTTTTATGTTTTAATTGTAATTGGGGTATAGAGATTCGTTTATGATTCTTGACATGGAGCTAATTAGAGTCCTGTATATACTAAAAGAATGTAAACTGAACATGTACTTAACATTCCACTTTCTTCACCAGTTCCATTTGAAATGCTAATATGAGCTCAAGGATCCTAACTAGCCCTCCCTTCTAAACCCTTATTGACTCCTTAACTTGAGAGAAGAAAATATTGGGTGCTAACACTGATGATGTTACCTAGTTCAGATAATGAAATGTCCGCAAGAAAACAACCAAGCCCAGAGAGCACCAAGGACACCTCATTTCAACCTTGAACTACAAATATTCTCCTTTATTGGGGATGAAAATTCTTCCCACCAACAGTTCAGAAAGGAAGAAGAAAATGATTCCGGTTCACTTATAGCCCCCTGGAAGTGCGAGAGGGAAAGAAAGAGAACGCAACGATTTCGATGGACAAAGAAAACCAATAGATTCTCCTTGGCATTATTGGGAGAGAGATGCACCAGGATCCTCTAGGGAGGAGAGGTCTTAAAAGGGAAAATGCTGTGAAAGTTTCCACATGGTCAAAACTTGATACTCTGTTCAGTTATTACTAAAACAAGGGACAAATGGAAACTACCTCCAACCCAAAAGAGACTGTAATTTTTTATAAGAGGTGGGATAAAAAAATTGTATGAACTTTGAACATGGATCTTTCAAGTACAGCTTGTTGGGGAGAAGCTTGATACCTATCGAGATTGTGTTGAAATCAATGAAACGGTCTCACATGAATTCAGGAACTTCTGACAAGCAATTCATCATAAAAAGTAAAAACCACTTAACTGATTTACTTCATTTTTCCTTTTTTATTGTGGCTTATGTGGGCCAAGTGATGATCTTGAAATTTCCATTCAACAAGGAAGAGTGCTGCTGGTGGTAGAGCACTCAGCAGTGATAATTTTAAGGCCCAGGCAGGTAATATCATCTTGGGCAAATGGTCTCTATTAAGAGTATAGACTCAAAATCTTCTGTGAAAGCTATTTTCCACAGCAGCAGAAGCATGAAGAGAAGCTCACCATGAAAAATGGCAGCATATTTATTGGCTATAGAATCAAGGCCTTCTAATTATTCAGTTTGGTCGATGCTGCCAAAGTGTAAATAGAACCTATTGGAAGTTGCATGTTCTCTCATTTCATCAACCAATTTCAGCACCAGACACCAGGTGGGGGATTGATAAGAAGTTAATGTAAAAGGCTTTTACAAATGCATAATCTTTTAGGTCTTTTCACTGGTACAATTTGCATGGGCTGCAAGGAATGAGCAAGGGAGGGATAAAAAGGAATGAATTTGAATGAAGCATATTTTTGGCTCACAGAGAAATTCTCAATACAGATACTAGTGCTGTGTTTTTTAGAATAAAGTAGACTTTTAGTACCAATTCTTGGCTTTTATTTCTACTTCTTTAGGATTAAAGCATTTTATCTTGCTGTTTAAACTTCACTGCATAGCAGCCACTTCTTTCTACACCATGACTATCTAAAGCAGCCTGGACCAAAAGAAAGATGTTATGCTGTACCTCACACAATCCCTTTTCCTACACTTTGATTACAGGCAAAATGGCTCAACAATAAGAAGTCTCTATGAATCGTTTAAGTGCCAGGGAAATCAGAAGATCCAGGCAGTTCAAATGGGTATAAAGATTTAGGGCAAGCTTAAGCTCTCTATAAGAATCTGAACTACTAATAGCCAAAGCAAATTGGTGGTGCATAAGAATCAAATGAATTCAAGCTGGGCTGGACTTAGTTCACTTGTGGGAGCAAAGGGACTAAAGATTGATGACTGATGGCTCCCTCGGGCTCAGCCTGGTCATCTCCTACAGAATCTGTGTGATCTAATTTTGTAATACTGTAATATTTATTTCTTCTTAAAGGGAGGGCATTTATTCTCACTAACAATATTTTTATGAGCCAAAGGAAAGATGAAATAATCTATATCAAAGAATATATTAAAGTAATTATTGGGTTAAACTATCAAAAGCAGACAGCAAGTGGGATCAATCTGGAAACCCGCATAAAAAGGTAGCCACACTGAACACAGGTGTGTGAATACACAAAGAACATCTCTGCACTTTGTTTGGGTGCATATTTTTCTTAATGGGCAATGTAATAGAGCTGTGTAAAGCTTCAAGGTTGAGGATTTGATGGGGAGGCAATTCAATCAATTTGAATTGCCTTCAGAATAGTTCAATGATTTGACAGATTTCTGGGTATGTATGCATACTGATACTGAATGAATCCCTTAACACTGTTTTGATTAAACTTCCAGTCATTTTTTTAAAAACATTTTTATTGATTTTTTAATACAATTCAAAAGTACTTACAGTATTCAACAAACGTGTTGTCTGAGTTTATCATTCACTAATACAAATTGAATTCCTAATCTCTTGTTCTTTTGTCCAGCCATTGATAAAATAAGTCCTAAGTTTGAAAATATTCTGTTTCTTCTTTTTCTTTCAACCTCAGAGTAACAGAAGGAGAAAAAATTGATAAATAACTTAGTAGATGAAAAAGGCTGTTTGCAATTTAAAAACAAAGCAATAAAAAAGATAATTAAGGAATATTATGAGAAACTGTATGATATAGAAGAAATTTCATGGGAGAAAACAAGGAGCTCATCTCACTTACAGTTCAGCTGATTTTCTAGTGCTATAAGCCCCTTTTACCAAGAGGTTTTCAGCACCTCCTAATGTTATTTTCAGATAATATATTATAAATTATTGTCATGTTCCAAACATCACTATTGTTTTCAAATGTATTTTGAAGTGCAAAATCATTTTAGACAAGAACAGCTACAAGATATAGTATCTGAAGAAGCAACAGAGATTGGAAGCAATTGGTAATGTAAATATTACTGTCCAGAATTCAACCTTTGAATATGCTGCTTTTATTATTCATGAAGATAATCCATGCAGGAATTGTTTCTCAGCTGATTCACAGTTGGCTTGATTTTGAAAACATGACACTTGTACATATTCTCATAGGTGCTTAATCCAGAGGCAATTGGACTTCCTTGTTTTTCTTTGAAGATATTTCACTTCTCATCAAGAAGCTTCTTCAGCTCTGACTGGATGGTGGCGTTTGTAGAAAGAAGCTTCTTGGATGAGAAGCGAAACAACTTCAAAGAAAAACAAGAAAGTCCAGTTGCCTCTTGAAAAAGCACCTTTGAGACAAATGTGACCTGGATGACTGAGAATCTCCATAGACAATTGTTGTACATAGGTTTTTCCATCCTTAAATTGTAAAATATAGGAGGAATGAATGGTTCTCTTTCAATATCAGGCTGATTGTATGTTGGCTCAGGAGTGTTGCTCATTTGCTGGACATTATTAAATGGATATAAAGACCCATATTTAATTCCAAGTATCTCTGATATAAAGGAACAGACAGTAGATGGGGAAAGTTTTGCCTAAAATCAAAATCTATACTATAGTAGATTGTCGTCATTGTCAACCATTCAGTCATGTCTGTCCCTTGGGCACTCTATGGATCATCCCTCTCCATGCCCTTCTGTCTTGCACTGCCTTCTTCAGATCCACATGGTCATCTCAGTGTCATCTTTTATAGTGTCCAGCCAGTGGGTGCTGGGCCAGCCCCTTCTGCTTTTTCTACTGATCACTCCCGGCATGATTGACTTTTCGAGTGAGTCAGCTCTCATGAGATAACCAAAGTATGACAACTTCTGTTTGGCGTCATATTTTTAGTGAGGTTTGGGCTAGGACTTCTTTATTATTTTTGCAGTCCATGAGTGCATAATAATTGCCTCCAATACCACAGTTCACCCTTCTTCTATCTGCCTTTTTCAGAGTCCACGTTTCATAGCCATAAGTAACAATTGGAAAAATTATTCCATAAAATTTAGTAGATATAAAATTATCTACTATAGTAGATACAAAGATATTATTTGAATAAGTAGGAATACAAAATTCCTACTATCTATAAAGATAGATTCTTTATCTATGTTCCAAATGTTGAAATCCTGCGTCCAAGATTAACTGAGCAAAAAAGTGTATGTATATTCTCATGCCCTTGAAATATGTTCTTTGATTTCTATAATATATTAGCATGCAGAACACTCTGCAGAACTGCACACTCAGTATTTAATTTCATTCATAATTATGTCTTAATTAAAGAACAAGTATACAGTATGTTCAATCTGTGTTGCTGTGTTCTCAATGACAGCTTTTAGAAAGTTATTGACTCACTGAAACAGCAAAGTGCAGTAGGGAAAAATGGTAGAAAGGTTAATTTTGATAACCAACTATTATGAAGATTTTGCTACAGAATATTCATGACTCTTTGCACTCTATTTCAAACCTTCTCTGACCAGAAGTATAACCGCCTAATTAAATATATTAAAAACAAGAACTCCTAACAACCTTGTTATTAAATTTAGGTCTCAGTCATTCCTTTTCCAGTTGCTGCTACAAATATTCAATTTTTCACACTTTGTTGTATCCAACCATCAATTCACATAATCAGCAATTTACATGGCTAAATTGTATACTTTTCTTTCTTCCTCTTAAATCCTAAAATTACAGAAAGAAAACCTAAGGAATGAAAAGATGAAGAACATGTCATCTCCTGCGTTTCTGCACCCTTCCTCTGCTTCTCCCTTGACTGGTAACTTGGTAATTATCACTGCCACCATCTATATTCCGTTGAATCCCTTCACTTGGTGTCCTTCTCCCAACCCAGTGAGTGTGACAAAGAGGACTCCCACCATATATAAAAATCCCCACTAATGTAAACATGAAGCAAAAATGTACAGACTAATCTGTGTCAATAGGGAAACATGAAAACCAGGTATAATGCATTCAGCTGATATGACATGTTCTTCTACAATAAGAAAGATATGGTTGGAAAGGAAAGGCTTGATCACTTCTGTAATGTATGACAACAGTTTGCCTCTGTTCTTCCTATTTTTTCCATCAACATGAAAGTCAGGATGGAAATTGCAAATATAATGTATTCATCCTACCCCACTTCCATGCCAATGCTTATGAATGGTTGAAGACAGATAAATAATCATTTAACTTTTTTCTTTATACTGCAATATATAAGTAACTTTTACTCATTCTCAATCTTGAATACATACTGCATGTAGAAAAAGTCTTATATTGGCAATCTCTTGTATCCTTCAAACAATGACATTCACTAAACCAGGATAGGCCAATTATATTAGATGCTGTTAAACCTTTAGCAGTCACAGCTAATATGGTCAATGTTGTTCTATAATTCTGAAAATTGTAGTTCAATAAGATCTAGAATGCCACATTGGCTTTCCTTACATTAGATCAGTAGGAGAGCATCAGCCTACTGACATATAGATAATACATGAATATATAAATCCAATGGCATGCACATAATCAATACAACTCTGCATCATCAAAATAACTTGCAAAAATACAGTGCTAATCAAGATCTAGTAAGCATGCACTAAATAATAATAATAATAATAATAATAATAATAATAATAATAATAATAATAATAATAATAATAATAATAATAATAATAATAATAATAATAATAATAATAATAATAATAATAATAATAATAATAATAATAGTTGGAAGGGACCTTGGAAGTCTTCTAGTCCAACTCCCTGCTCAGTCAGGAAACCTACTAGACATACCCAATTCCAGCAACTGTTCTTTATAAGTTTTAGCCTCCAGTCCACTGATCATCTTTGTTGCTCTTCTGTGTACTCTTTCTAGAGTCTCATCATCTTTTTTATATCGTGGTGACCAAACTAGATGCAGTATTCCAAGTGTGGCCTTACCAAGGCATTATAAACTGATATTAATATTTCATGTGATCTTGATTCTATCCCTCTGTTAATACAGCCAGAACTGTTAGCTTTTTTGGCAGGTGCAGCACACTGCTGGCTCATATTTAAGTGAATGTCCACTAGGACTCCGAGATCCCTCTCACAGTTACTACTATTGAGCAAGGTACCCCCTATACTATACATGTACATTTGGCTTTTCTTGCCTAAATGTAGAACCTTACTTTTTTCACCATTGAATTTCATTTTGTTAGATAGTGCCCAATGTACAAGTCTGTCAAGATCCTTCTGTATCTTAAGCCTATCTTCTGGAGTGTTGGCTATTCCTGCCAGCTTGGTGTCTTCTGAAAATTTGATGAGTTCCCCATCTATCCCCTCATCCAAATCATTGATGAAGATATTGAAGAGCACTGGTCCCAAAACAGAGTCCTGGGGTACCCCTGCACACAATACTTTCTTTCTTATATGTATGCTAGGTGTTTACAAGTCTTACAGTTCCTTAAAAAGCTGACTGTCGCATTTTGCAGAAGAGAGAAACATGGGGAGTGATCATACTAAGTATACATACTAAGTTGATTTAATGTGAATTAAATGGAGTTTAAATGCAATGTAAACAAAATCAAATATAGTTTGAAAAGCACACCCTGACTCTCTTTTCAGAGGCAAAGTGTGGCCCTTAATTTTAAAGTGCAGCTCTATTTTAATCATAAAAGAAGAGTTAAAGAGATTTGTTTGCTGCAAAAAAAAAAAAAAGAATTCCAGCAGTTTTATATTGTTGTCCATCCCTCAATATTTAATTTGTTTCTATAATTATGCTACTAGTTAGCAAGGCTAAACTGAAGTCAAAATACAGGGAGCTTTCTTTATTTTTCACCATTCCCATGGTCAGCACAAAACTATGCACAAGAATACAATATCATATTATTACACAGCATAATTGAATATGTCTTTCTGCAATTTAAAAAGAATAAGGAACATCATCCAATGTGACTATTAAAATAACCAGGATCTAAATTAAAGAAACAAAACTCAAATGCAATTGGCACTGACAGAAGGCTGCAGGAAAGAAATCACAAGTTCAAAAGACTGAGGGTTTTTTAGAAATATGTTTGAGGGCAGAGAGAATAAATTTGAAAATAGAATTCCTCCTATTTTGTTTGATTAATAAATTATTTGTATGCA